>JAJVSH010000158.1:63787-187655 GCA_021460005.1 Tetramorium alpestre | reverse complement strand
TCTCTCTCTCTCTCTCTCTCTCTCTCTCTCTCTCTTCGTGGCACTTCGTACACGGCACAAGCGACTTTTATCGTTTTGCGCCGTTTATGTTTATACGCCGGAATAAGGCTTCAATGGGTTCCTTGCTTGCCATGAAATTGAAATCCTGCCTTTCCTCTGGAGGCATTCGCGCGCTCTTTTCCTTCGCGAGCTGACCTATCGTCCAAGTTATAGGTACTCCCGCGCGAAATGAAACGGATCGGTCGATAAATTGTTTTGCCAGTCCTATCCTAAATTCGTCACCTATAACGCTGATCCGAATTGTTCGTACGATATTACAATGTATCTTAAGTTTCTAAACTCCAGTCATGTTTTTATCGTGACCTCGTTTCCATCGATGGGTATCAAAATGTGATTAAGAGATTCTTATATAGAAATGATATATTAAAAAACTTATATTAGTTTCATTTATAATTTGAGATGACTTATGTACAACTTGTAAATGTTCTTAAATAATTTTATAAAAATATGAAACGATTTATTTGATATTGTACAAAAATTTTCTGTTTCAACAGAAATTTAATTTTATAATTTCACACACGTTAACAGTAAGCATAATAAAGTTGAGCCAATATATCGAAATAGTCTTCGTCTGTTCGAACAAGGTTTCGATTAACAGATAGCACATTATGCATTTGAAGGGCCGTTTTTATTACGATGATGCTGAAACTTCGCATCATATCGAGATCATGGTAGCATCGGTACGATGAAAGATCGCCGTTCGAATATTAATGAGG
Source organism: Tetramorium alpestre (assembly GCA_021460005.1). NCBI lineage: Eukaryota > Metazoa > Arthropoda > Insecta > Hymenoptera > Formicidae > Tetramorium > Tetramorium alpestre. The sequence continues at coordinate 186,879 of JAJVSH010000158.1, read as the reverse complement.
CTTCTGTCTCGCGGCAGAAGTTGCGAAATCTGGCGTTAAGCGGTCGGAACGTGAGTATAGGCGAGGGAGTAGCTGCGTGCCCGGGAAACCGTTGCCCGGATTTGGTGGCGATGTAGCGTTTTCGACGAGACGAAGGGAGAGGTATAGACACGGTAGCCCCTGAGGCGGTGGGATGAAGAGGGTGCAGAAAGCCCTTATCTTACCTGAACTCCTGCGCTGCAGTCGGGCATTCATAAAGTCCCAAGTTAAGCCTCTCTCCCCGTCCTCTCTCCGTTCTCTCTCACACCCCATTTGCGTTTCCTCTCTCCATCTTCTTCTCCCTCTCTTTCTCTTTCTCGCGCGCGCCTTTTCTCTCTCTTTCCAACTATCTGATGGCTCGCCACTCTCGTCGTCCCTTGTTGTACTCTCCATCTTGCTCGCACCCATCCACTAGAGGTTTCTACGTGGCTTGTACCGGCTTGACCGAGAAGATATAATCCGCACACACTAGTTACAACCCATTAGTTGCCTCTAGCTAGCTCAGCTCTTCCCTTCTCTCTCGCTCTCTCTTACACATACACACACACTCACTCACTGCTGCTCCTGCTTTGCTCTTCCGCCCCTTAATAATGCATCTAGAAGATGTTTAATCGAGTCTCGTAACTCATTTGTGATTCGGTGGATGCGCTCTCGTTCTTTGCCCCTTCGCCCACTTTTCCGTTCCTGTCTGCCTTTGGAAGAACTTTTCATCGACAACGCTGACGGTATTACGAGCATTGCCGGGTTCACCTGAGAACCTTTCCGGTTCAGTGAAATTAAATGACCACGACCCGCCTTAAAGTTTCGATCTGTTGATTTAATCAGCCCTATCAACTCGGCGTGACCCCCCGCCGGAAAATTTGATTGTCGACAAAGCCTCAGTCGGTGGATTGCTTGCCGTGAATTTTATAACCTAGGTATTTTCACTCGGTCGCTGGTCAATGGTGTATTCACGGAAAATTGCAGGTTAAAATGCCGCTTAGGTCGGCCGGCGTTAGCGCGATAACGCGATAAACGGTATTCTTCGTCCGATTAAAGCTACATTGACTAGCACGATAGGGCATATTATAGATAGATAGGAAAATAATAGTTATCTTTATAGAATATGTTGATATCACTTAATCTTTAGTTCACAGTTATGTTTTTAATCGAGAAATTAAGAATTAAAATTTTTGTTTCTTAAAAAAAGTATTAAAAAATTTTGGACTTGTAATTTATAGTCATTATTTTTATTTATGAAATTACACAAATTATTCAGAATTTTCATCTCCATTTTAATGAAATTAATAAAATATGAATATATTTCCGCGAAATTGTAAGACAAATTCTTTCTCTTTAATGGAAAAGATCCATTATTGCAGTCAAGAGGGAAAATATAAAGAAGGAACCGAGAAGACAATTTGCCATCGTTAAGTCGTGTATAACGAATGACGTGTACGGTGGCAATTACACGTGCGCAAGCTTCCACGAGTAGGCCATAACGAGAAACGTTTACATATGTATACTAGCGCGTTTATTTACGTCCATCGATGTGCAACAATGCCGCGCGCGTTAATTGCAGGTGCCGCGTAGACGTATTATACTCCGGCCGTAATATCGCCATCAACCGTGAAATGACGCTGCGCACCCGTCATTAATTTACAAAACGGTCATTAGAGCGTGCGACATACGAAGTAGCTTCTTCTGGATTTGGCCGTGGATAGTGGGGGTGGAGGGGGAGGGGGAGGGGAACGGTCGTTAAAAAATGTCTGATGAATATGCATAAGCCGACCGACCTTTAACGATCCGCCAAATTAGAATATACAACCTCGTGAAAGTTATGTAATTTCGTGTCCCTTGTAATTAGTGACTGTGTACTTCTCTCGGCGTTCGCCGACGGGGGTCGCTTTCCGAGGGCGCATATCTTTGCAAACATTATAGCGCGAAGAAACGTGGCTGTGGTGAAGCGACGACACGCTATTCACTGTGTGTCACTTATTTAACATCATATTTAAAAGTCACGCTAATGCCATGCTAATGTTCCCCCATTCTAAATAATGTCTAACTTGCGTTTTTATTATATTAACTAATATTAACTATTTTCTCTCGTTGTGCTGCATTATACAAAATTAGTGAGAAAAACGACGCTTGTAGGAGGTCACGGGAGCAAGCATTTTTCAAAAATGTAAACCGGGATTTCAAGTTTCCGCGTCGGTCGTTTTTAGGCGGGCCGATTTTAGGTCATGAAAGCGCGGAGCTGCGAAGCGATAAAAAATCGCGCGAATGGGACACAATGCGCGACAATGGATAGCTGGCGCTTTACTTTCGTTATTTTCCAACCATTTCCCTCTTCGGCATCAAACATCCACACCATTATATAGGCGTTCTTTTACGTAAAACCAATCTGTAACGTATGATGCATTGCTCCGCTGCGCGCACACATGCCGCGGCCCCAAAGTCCCTGATGTATGTGGAGCAGGAACGGCTCATTGGTCTATTTTAGGGAAACGGTTTCAGTCCCGGGGGTGTATTTCGCTTCTGCCGCGACCCAACCCAGGATGATATTGGATTCATCATTCAAACATCTTCAGAATCGCCCATCCGCGCTAGACTATACAACGAAATCAACATTTGTTTCTGGGGAATCAACCAGCTTGTATGCTCGATCATAACATTCAAAATAATACCTATATATGTCGTATAATATTGATTTCCAAAAAATATAAAGAACAATTGTGTGAATCATGAGTCAATATGCATTTGTGTGCGGTTCATTTTAAAAATCACGGCTTACTATAAAAATAAGAAAGAATTTTCGATCAATCTGCCGTAAATACTGGATGGAGGAACTCAGTGAATGCAACAAGGAGTGCTACTGCGTGATTGGCTAAAAAGTGCTTCGACTAAAAGCAGCTAAGCAATCTGAAGATTGGGAAGGTTAAAACTCGACCTTACCGCCCACCGATGCTCGCCGTTACGTTCTATAAAAGTGCGTTGTAAGAGCCCTCGAGGTATATACTTTTCTTGAACGCGGCACTCCTGAGGGAAAATTCTACGATTTTCTCGATAGTTGGTTACTAGCTTTCTATCTCGTCCAGGGAGAGAACGTTTACCGTTTCTTTTAATTTCCCGACGCGGTGAAGTTGAAAAAAGTAAGACGCACCGTCCAATGTCATTATAGATCTCAAATAAGGTTGAGCATATCCAGCGATGAGTTGCATTACAGTTTTTCTATGTTATTTGTAAAATGATCGTTTTCCGAAACACTCATAAGCCTTCTTCATGCCGAGAAAATATACCATATCCCGTTCATGATCGGGAAATAAAGTCGGAGCTTTAACGAATCAACGTTGACAGTTTCATTCGTGGATTACTGCCTCGAAAATGTGAAACTATTTCACGAAAAATACATCTGGCGTGGAACAGATAATAGCAATGTATGAACGGGCTATAAAAAGAATATTCAGTTACTGACGCGTTGCCTTTCACGTGTACCAACGCAAAAATTACGCGATGAAAATGGAAAAGTGATACCTGATTGTTTCAATTTCGCAACGCGTCTGTTGATTCCAACATCTTGTGTATAATATTAATGCCAATTATTTTTCTGCGATCAACACTCTAATTAGAACGCGTATCACCAGGTTGCTAATTATCCCGCGTACAAATTACAGCGTAATCTCTCTTTCAGAGATACGGAAATAAACGAAGTAACTTTGAGCTGCGTGTACAGTTTTCGTATCTATATTCATTGTCAGTCTCGCCAAGTCTTTCAAAGGCCGCTGATTGCTAATGTCGGAACATCCGAAGCGGCGATCCATGAAACGGCATGTCCCGACGTACCACCTTCTTAATGATACACCGGTCCCATTGGATGCGCGTATTTTTCTGGCGGCATATTGCCAACGATTCATTAATTGCTGACCTTGTTAGCGTAGCATTGTGAAACGATGGTCCCGCGGCGGTGCTTGAGCGGCGCCCGCGGGAGTAACCGGGAGCGCGACCGGGAGACAAAGAGGGTACGGAGATGAGGGAGACGAAGAGAGAAAGAGCGAGAGAGCCTCGTCTGGCATTGTCATGCATTCAGAACCTCGCCATATAATAATGCCTAGCTCCTTTGTCGCTTATACTCGCCCCTGTTTTCCGCCACGCTCTACTCACGACCGCCGACGAACATTGCCCTGTTCGCCCGTATTTCCGTAGTGGCACCTCCTCGTTTACCTTCTTACCGTTCGCTTGATATTGAAACGCGCGTACAGATTGATCCAAGCTTTATCTATCTTAATCTAATAATTAATTTGAAACGATTGTATTATAATTATGAAAATTCCAGAATTTAAATAGCTTGCTAATTAAGTTTACAAATATCTTGACTATAAATATCGTAAAGCCCCAGTGCAGTATCTTAAATATAGATATATTATTCTTTTTTCTGGAACGAAGAATAATATTATTCCAGTATCTAAGTATTGGATTGATCACATAAATTTTTGCCGCTCCTCCCTAATGATAACAGGATTACGGAGAAGCAGCTTTTTAATCCTATTTTCTTATCAGTTTCGGGGATCATCCACACGAAGTTAATCAATACTACGCGTTCTCGCGACGTCATAAAAACATCCCTTCCGCTATCCAAACAATCGATGGGCCGTTAATCCAATCTATCGTTCTTTACCGTTCACGTCATACCAAGTCCCTTTTCGTGAATACAATCATTCCTCCTTTACGATAAAAAAAAAATGTGCCATTCTGATCAACGGTGGGAGTGATAGTCGTAAAAATCTGCCCATTACCAACTTGCTGCATCACAGTAGCGTGAAATACCTTTTTGCAATTTGTATCACCGCGCACCGAAAAAGAGATGAACGCGAAGGTGGTTCAAGAGATAGGAAAGGGGGCGGCAGGTGAAGATGGCTATGAAGGCGAAGAAGGCGGTGGTGGGCCGTGTTCGGATGTTGGAGCGACTGCCGTGCTCTGACGAGGGACAACTGGGCCAATCGATACCGCAGCCGGTGGTGGCTGCCACGATAGAGCGAGCGGGATAGCGAGAGGGAACGGAGGGTGCAAGGTGGCGGCAGGGGGATGCGCGGGAACGACGGCAGGGAAGACGGTCGATGGGGTTGCGGGAACGGCGGGAGTACGATGGTGCGAGAGCGAAAGGAGAACAAGAGCGAGGAGACAGGGCAGAGGTGGCGGCGGATGGGATGTCGCGGGGGTGGTAGTCGGCGTGCCACCCCCGCGCCGACCACCGACGCCCCTCCCGTCGCGGATGGCGCCACGATCGCCGACATCCTCTTCGTGTAGCGTGGCTGCTGTCGGCCTCTCCGAATGTGCGACCGACACTCTGCGCAGAATCGGCTTGCGGAGGAGCGTTGTGCTACAATGTTATCGGGCTTGTCGTTTTACTCCGTGTTCCCATTGTTGTTGATTTTGTTGGACCGGTAAAAAAAAAGGGGAAAGAAAAACGAGTGGGCGGGAGAGAGAGTGCAGTGCGTGAGACGTCGGTCAAGGGTGAGACGCACTCTCCGTTTCTTCCGAAGAGAATCGCACCGCGTCATCGACGTTTCCTTCGTGACGAGCCGTTGGCGCTACCTTCTGGACCAATTGTCCCTCTGTCATAACCTTGAATCGGGTCAACGACTCAACGAGACATCGGCAAGTGTCACGATCATGCGAGAGACTTTATACCTCGCGTTTGTAAGATCTGCAGTTGTCACATGAAACGGAGGACTCGATTAATCATATACGTTGTGAGATATCCATAAACTTTCTTGACGCATAAATCTGCATAATTTCTCAGTGATCACACAGAGATAAAGAAAATAACGAAATTACGGAATTTTGCGCGTTAATCTTCGAGCACAGAAACGTCGTAGCCACGCGCGCAATCAGAACGCTAAATCATGGCGCGAAATGCGAGAGGTGAACGCCCGTGCCCGAATTTGCGCATACAGTGAGCTTTTTCTTGTCGAGTGCACGATCGGACGATCGCGTTATCATTCGTCGTGTTCTCTCTCGTGGACGTCGACCTTGTCCCGCATTCACGTGGATTCCGCCATTTTCGAAAGGGCATCATCACGCACGAAGGATCAGGCGTCGTGCACGCGTATACACACGTACGTAAATCTGCGCACAGCCAAACTTGTAGGAACAATACCGTGCCGGAAGCGGCGAATGGGTGGCCTGCGCGACTGTTTGAGATGGAAGTGAGTAATAGCAGAGTAAAGTGACCGCTGTATTGGTCGTGATGATCATCGTACGGCCATAAACTGTCGCCCGTGTGATTCAATTGCTACCGCAAGCCGACCCAGCAGCAACGATGCATCACTACTACACGCAAGAAGATATAGATCGTGTTGGTACGTACGAAATAAAGAGGATGCTTGCAAGAAGAACGATGCAACGTCCGCGTAAAATTAACTTTGCGTAATGGAAGTAAATTTCGATAGCTATAATATACAATATGCTACAACGTTTAATACGATTTACAGACTTTCACACATATTTGCTACGATTTTTATAATATATCAATTGTCATACATGTGATTTTCCAGAATGTTAAAGATTATATCTAAATTGAACAACTTTGGTAAACGATTCTTATATATTTGACTGAGAAACGTGACTTGGAATATAAACAGTAATTTTCCAAAACTGTGCACGCAACTGCAAAATTCGCTTGAACATGCTCGAATATCGTAATCTGCATTGCAGATCTAATCGATATGTAACGTTGAAGAATTAGTTAAAATAAAATTTTATTTTGCTTTATGTGCTTAAGCCATACATGTTCACACGATCGCATTATTGCAATTTATACATACATGCATTTGTTCAATTATGTTTAATTGTGTTTTTATTACGAGATTCGTTACAATCAATTGATTGAAATAAGAGGTAATTTCCATAGTATAAATAAACTCACAGTAAATTTTTAATGTAACGCTTTAACATTGCATAATATATTTGACGAGAAATATATTCGTTTTTGTTACGGAAAAGCATGCAGACGCTATTCTTAACGTTAACGTGCCTATTTGGCAAATGTATGCAAGTTAGATCCCAGGCGTACCGGGTGCCCCTTGTATTCAGAATTATATTAGGTCCTTCGGGCTTTCCGCGTTGGTCTTACTTGGAATTTAAATTGGACCAGATACGTTACGGACGAAATGAGGGAATGAAATAAAACCTTTAGTGCTATTCCCAACTCAAAACGCAATCATATATTTTGAGTTAAACGGTTTGGTCTTAGGAATTCTACCGGTCACATACTACTTAATTGCTCATTTTTTTTACAGAATATTTTTAGTACAAACGTTAATATTTCATTATTATACTGGTTTTAATTCTAGTATGATTTTAGATAAATAGGAAGAATCGAGCATACATTCGATAATTTGTTATTGATAACTTTTGACGGTAATATTTCCTAAAATCTACAAAAATTCTTATATAATTGATGCAAATTTGTGATATATTTGGGCGATTAAAACAAAACTTGGTGCTATTCCCTCGTGAGTTAGATCGTTAAATAAGTTATTCGCATCCTTTCTCGTGCGCTTTACATTAGTTCCGCTAACCAGAATGGACCGCAATCGCGCGGACGTAGATGACAAAACTATGGCGATATCATTGGACTCGCGAACTCGAGAAACAATGCGGGGGCGAAAGTGTAGGGCACATTGTGCATTGTCCGTACGGCCGACCGACGCACGTATTCCCGGAGCCCGTGGCGCATTGTGCTTTAAGACCGTAGCTCGTAAGCAAATTAGAACGGTGCACGTGGCTCGCATAAGTCGACCCACTGTCTGCCTGCGTGTGGGATATGTCGGGGTGGATTTGTACGTCGATGACCCCTTTCCCCGTATATATTGTGCGTACTTTCCGCGCCCGATGCCGACGGGAGTTTCCTCCTCCTCGGCGCCCAAAGGGGCACGGGCGCATCGGCAATTACGCCACTTTATTGCTAGGGTTACGTGTCGCGCGTGGAATTAATGCAATCTCGTGGAGGGAGGCGGAATTCAACTGCGTTTTTTATGGTGTAAACGTTTTCACGGCCGCGAGGCGACTCGAGACGAAATCGAGGCATGGAGACCACCCGCGTCGACGATCCGCATCTGCAATATGTCGCGTCTAATTGAATACAGGAAAATCGATCGAACCGCTTATTGCTTAGCAGGGTGTATCTAAAGGAAGGAGAAAATATAGGAAGAAAATTTTAAAGAATGTCAAAGAATTTCGAGGTACATAAATTTTTCAATCGAGTTTTCAGTCTCGTGTTTTTTATTAACTGTTTTTTCGAAAAATAAAAAGATAAAATAAAAGTGTATATTTAAAATGTTATGGACAAATGCCATATTAATTTTGTAAAAATTCGCATTTCAGAGTGCCAATTTCACGTATCTCAAATATTATTTTTATCTCATGATTTGCCCTTTTTTTTTCTTTATTTATTCTATCAAGATAAAACAATAACTGCTATCATCATATATATTGTGTTCTATCATCGAGTTCATTAAGAGCAATAGGCAAGAACAAAATATTCTTTATCACACTTAGATTACACGTGAAAATACAAATACAAATTTTCTATTAATTTTTTATATATATAAATTACTTATTTATATAATTAAAGCCAATAAAATCTATTAAAAATTAATTGATTTATTACATTGATCTATGTAATAAATGAAATGCGAATTAGTTCGTTCAATTTTACAGTTTATATTATATTATTTTATAATAATATTAAATCTACAAAATTTTAGAGAAATTGAATAATAGAATAATATAAAAATGTACGAAATAAGTTATATAAAGGGGAACAAAAAATAGAGTAGTCCGAGTGTTGATGAGAGCATTAATGGCTAACGGTGCAGCCATCAGCGGACAGGAAGCTTCACATTGATCGTTCTACATTCACTTCGGCAAACAACCATGGCAGTCTGTCGGTGAGCGTCGAATAATTCGCTGCCCCTACTGCCTGTCTAAGCGACACAACACGGTCGAAAAGTTTTGGACAAGGCAACTCCAACGTTTAGCCCAAAAAGCGGTGCTTATGGGCGAACTCGGCGAACAACGAACATGTTCGAAATTCTCTCTTCATAACGCGATATGTCGCGACCTTCCTGACGAACAATGCGCAAACACGCGATAAACAATTCAATAAGTTCATTCGACTGTTTTTGGCACGAAAAATCGTATTACAATTTAAAACTCATGAATGCTAGACACGACGGTAAAATATTTTTTTATCTGAATTCAAACGCGAATGGAATTACGGAATAGACGAAACGTTGGCGTACTGGCCCTTTATTAACACCAAGCAATTAACGTTTTTAGAGAAAGCCAATGAGCGCTTATGTGGGTCGCCGAGATGAGAAGGCAATTGCACGCCCCTTCGCAGTCGTTATTTCATTGGGCGAGGTCGTAAATAAAAACGCGCCAACCCGTTTCTCCCCGACTTCGTCTTCGCGTCCCACATAGTCGCACACTGCAACTATAACTGTAGCAGAAGTGCCAGTGTTTGGAGGCGGGAAGAACCGGGTCGGGGATAAAGTGGAGTCTTTCAATTCGCATCCCTCTCTCAACCTCGATCTCTTCTATTTCCATGCCGCTATTGCTCGTTGTGCAGCGTTGGTAGAATTCATCTTGGCAAACAAAAATCATATTGCATATATTTGTCGCCTATTATGTGAACTTCACGAGTCCACGTTATAGGGTAATCAATAAAATGTAAATATTGAAAGCAGAAGTATATTTCTTGAAAGCGTATTAATCAACGAGAATCAAACGATGGCTACTATACATGATTTTTTAATTTTTAATAAATAATGTTTAATAATAAAGTTGCAAATATCTTATTTAAAGCTCATTTATGTAAAATTCGCTGCAAAATAAGTTAACATCTTATGCTTTTAAAATTTAATTTATTTGAATATATTATAGTGTCTTCAATATATTAAATAATGTAACTTTATAATTAAATCCTCACATTTTTGGAGAAGAATCAATATTTCTATCATAAAATGTCTCCGCTTAATTCCTACGTTTTCCGATCACCCTGTATACACGCATATTCACGTTACGATCAATACGTGCGTGCGGTTTATGAAGATGATAGGAATTATCCTCTGCATTATATATACTTAGACAACATGTTACTGTAATATAACTATGTTAAGCAGTAATCTACATCACTTATTTTTTGGGAATGTAGAACAAACTAACTTAATCTATGAGGTACTCTATATAAAATAATTATTTAAAGTAGTTATATCCAGTACTTAATCAGACATTGCATTTATTGGACATTAAATTGATCTATTTCGAATTAATCGAATAAAATTATTCGCAAAAATATTTGTTAATATTCTATATAATTTATTGCCATAATTTGTGCATTAAACTTTTATACACATTAAATATAATAAATAATAGCATACGAATTTTCTATAATTATAGATAATTATATTAAAATTGATTATTTATATAAAATTATTTTATTGATTAAAAGATTTGTGAACTTTAAATTGTATTCTAAAACATATTGATTTATATTACATAATTTTTTCATAATAATTATCCTTAATTGTATCTATTGGTTAATATTTTTGTAACAGAACTTTGCTACTTAATTATTGGAATTACATAATGCATTGATCCGATATATATAAACTGATTTCATGACAAATAATGGTGATAACAAAGAGTACTCTATATATAATCTATACGTATGTTTTCTCTTAAAAACGTTTAACGAAATATGGCATTTGAATGTCATTTTTTTGCTTCATTAATGAAATATATTAATTCTCCCCTTGCCCAATCACGATCTTCTGCACGACTTCCTGTAGACCAATAGCAACCCGAAAGGAAAGCGAAAGCTTTAATGCAGAAAACTGTTTAACTCAATTTCCTGTAAAATGGTTGGCGCTAATAAGATTCATGCGGAACAAAAGCGCTAACGTAAAACAGGTTACGTGACGCAAATGCACAATTCTCCGACAGCCGCTCTGCGAAAGCGTGCAACAATTTATCCCCCTGGTCACTCGAATTTGGTCAGATACGAGAAATTCGGCTGGCCGTAATGCACACTGACACTACCGTGAAACTGAATTTAACGCGCTACGTATCAATTCTTTCATTGCAATTTCGTTGTAATTTTGCCTACTCTGGCCGATGCGTTACCCGTCCCTCCCCAGTTAAAGCATTACTGGATAATTACGCCATTAGTGCGATGATATTGTCCGTTCAAAGTGAAATTAAATATGTTAATTTGTCGCGTTACGTAAATTATTATCTTGAAAAAAAAAATTGAACATCATAAAAAGTTTTTATCTGAGATTGGTATTATGTATTGCAAAAATTTTTAAATTTCCCTTATTACTTATCGCTCGTTTATCATTTTCAAAATTAACATATCGCGCAAATCAAATCAGACAAGACGCGGTGGAGAATACAAAAGTAATTTGGACAGAAGCCAAAAGCTAATTTCCGCAATTTGAGTTGATGAAGAAAACGAGACCATTCTACTGATTGTGAGATGCTAGTTAAACTTTAGTTACTTCTATTTCCACGCGGTACATAATAGCGAACAATAGATATCAATGTAAACTGTTATTTATGCAAATGCATAAATTGTTCGTATATATCGACATTTATAAAAAGTCACACAAATTGTATTAATTGTAAATAGATTTCTTAATTCTTGGGTTAAATGAAATAGATGAATATTACCCACGATAATAATGATTTTATTATAAGCTCGTGTGGGATACGACTACAACTCAATATAAAACAAGAAGATCTGAACAAAAAACTAGGATATAATATAGATAGTCGATCGAACGGGTCGATAATACATTGCCCTCTGGTGGCAGCGTCCTATCTCTTGAAAGGAAAAACCAGAATATGTAACTAGGGAGGTTTGTACAACATAAATCCCTACATTAATCTAATCTTAATTTAACCAAAAAAAAATAAAATTTCTTAATCTAAAAAAATCTTAACAAATGGATTTTATAATCTAAGAAAAAATGAATTAATGTAGAAATATCAAATGTCATTGAAATTTCGATAATATGAAAAAAAATATGAATGTCGCACAACAGTAAGAAAAATTATTCTTATCCATGTTAAGAAAATTCAAATTTGAAACATTCAATATCGGAGAATATTCCTTAAATGACTTTGACCAGCTTTATTGATTCATGTTGATACGTGAACGTATTTGAAGCGCAGGCAATCGCAAATGTTTACCTCTCACGAACACAGAATGCAGGATCAGAGTCAACCAATTATTTCGAGGCACGAACGTCTAGACCAACGCATATCGATCCGTCTCGAGTCTACGGAGATCCGTCAACGGATCCTGCCCTAATAAACATTCATTACCCGCCAAGCCAAGATCAACCCTCTAGATATTGGCAACACCGATGGTTTGTACAAGATAGTAAGGATCACAAGGAAGATAAGTAAGGACTTGAGTCGACTATGACATAAACATATTTATTTTCTTATTATTTTTCAAATTACACAATTCCATATGAATACAAAATAATTACACGACGCTATGTATGCGAGAAACTACTGTCATCTATTAAAGAGAAATTAAGAGATATCTTATCTGATTTTACTTTACTACATGAATATACGTATAAAAATAACGTTTTAATAAAAATATAAATAACATGAAATTCACTGAACAACAAATATTGCTGATACTTTCTTTGCGTATAACAATCTCAGAGAACGGTCGATGACACATGTGATTTCACCAAACATTCATTAGTGATCCAAGTATGCCCGCGAGATGTTTGTGAGTGCAGACGTTTGATCAGGACAAGTCGAGATTGCTCAAAGCAAAGCGATAAATTCGCTTCTTCGAAGAAGATCGACGCACTATGGTGAGAATTTCGTTGTAAATGATAACAAACGATGCGAACGTGAACGAAAAAATATATTCGACTGAAAGAGAAAATAGTCTCAAAGACAATTGTTCGAATGTGATACTGTCTCTACGTGGAATCCTTTTCCATGAATTCAAAGGCCAAACTAGATTATTATATCCCACACTATTTCAAGCAATAAAATGATAAAAACGACGCAACAGCAACGTATTACCAGACTCACAAGAAAGGTTTGCCAACCCGGAAATTCAGAAAATTCTGAAGCTTTGTGTGCAAGTAGAGTAGCTCTTCCGCAACACAAAACTATTTCTCGTTTATGCTAAATTACAGTTTGAGGAGGTGAAACATTCCTTTGAAAAAATCGGTTTTCTTCTTTCCAGGCGAATATCATCGAAACTATAAAAGATAGAAAAAAAATTTTCTATCTTTTATAGATTCTAAATATTATTTACAAAATAGTTAAATACCCGCATTATATAGATCGGAAAGTTCGTCAAGATTATCATGTGATATTGCATAAAATTCTACGTTAACATTAAATGACGTAATCACATGATGCATCGATAACCTTGTCGAACTTTCTGATTTAATAATACAGATGTATTTAACTATTTTATAAATAATATTTAGAAACTATAAAAGATAGAAAATTTTTTTTCTATCTTTTATAGTTTCAACGATATGCGCCTGGAAAGAAAATAAACCATAAAATAACCAATTTTTTTTAAAGAGGTGTTTCATCCCCTCAAACTAATTTAGCACAAACGAAAAATAGTTTTGTGTTACGGAAGAGATATTCCCACACAAAGTTTCAAAATTTTCTGAATTTCCGGATTGGCAAAGCTTGCTTGTCAGTACTGTCAGAATGCAATTTTGATTTGAAATAGAAAACAAAATAACAGCACATTAAAAAACATGAAACGTGATAACTCAATGAGACAACAAAATAATGACAATTATTTACAATTTTATATTTGTATTCCGAGCCGTTCGATGGAAAATAAATTTTTCATAAACTTTACAATCTGTGATGTCGCGCGTTAAGAACGCGATATATTCTCGAGAGTACACAGTTCCTGTCGTCCTCATGCGATATCTTGCAAGTATTATCTCGTTGTTGAAAACAACGCGGACAGCTCTGGCACGTGTATGACATCTGGAATGAAAGCAATAATGACGGCCGCATCTATTGGCGTATCATCAAAACCGAATGTCCGTGGATTGAGATCGTGGGCGCCGTTGTCGTCGGAGCAATGATGTACGCGGTATTACACGAAGTAAATGTGTTAACAGTAATAACACATTGGCGGGATCTATAAGAGGTAAAGCGCTGATCAGAATTCTCGGGCACGCATCCCCCTGGATTACCTTCGACGTCCAGCGTCCCGTGGGTTGGCGTTCGTAACGTTGCACAATGTGCCGACAGTTTGTCCGTTCCCCCTCTGCTAAAGTATCCCTCGCGCGATCGAGAGACAGACTATCGGAAATTGTCCTACATCGCCATTATCGTTAATCAACCCTTATGTTTACGCACACTTACCGACCTCGTTCATATTCTCGCACTTCTTGATTATACATCAGTTAAATGTCAAGAAATGCATGTGTCTACACTTTTATGATATTGACTGTACTTTGTTTTATTTGCGTACGTGACTTACGCTTTGTTTGCAAGCAATTTTGATCTTTTGATAAGTCCAGTACATTGTGATATCGAATTCCGAATCAGGTTTGACCAGCAGAAATCGACATTGACAATGTAACATTCTCTTATTCTCGAACACAGTAAATTATCTTAACCAAATGCGAAATATACACCTTCTCCATAACTGAATCTCTCAAGTCCAATCTTTGGAAATATTGTCTTCAGCGTACATAATACTTTACTTTCGTAAAGAATCGAGCGTTCTCGCAAAACCGTTTGATCGCAACTGCTAGAGTCTGGACGTTTATGGTTTATGGCTCTCAGTATATAGTTATATGCTTTGGCGATATAAGAATGTATGTTGCAACATGCGGCATCGGAAAGCGGAGTGAATGAAAAAACTTACGACTTGCGCGGACAGATGATAGATGATTGTACGGAACACGTAGTAGAACAGAGCTCAATCTTCTGAGCCGAGAGCGAAACAATACGGACGGCTAGTCTGCGATGCGGAAGAAATTAAAAAGTTATTCCCTTGATTTTTCGCATAACGCGAAGCGATAGAGCGCAAGCCATTGATCTTACCAAAGAAACAAAACATGCTTCTGCGCTCGTACAAATATATAGCTTCATTTCGCGATGTATCATAATTTTCGAGAATTAATTCGCGAAAAATGTGCGATATAAAAAAGAATAGAGAAAGTCAATCAAAGAACCGCATCAGATATAGATCGCCAGCAGTGAGCGATGCAGTTTTAACTTATGATCGCCATATACGGAGTTAATGTAGGGTGTAAGGTCAAATGGAATATGAGTAATAAAACCTAGAAGGGTTGCGCCGATCTAGACCTAGAGTATAGAGATCTAAAGTAGACGAGTTTTCGAAAGTGCGGACTGTGACACCACACCTCCGGCGACATATCGGGTATACGCTGGCACACCCGCACACTTGCGCACCCTTATACAGTTGACATTCCGGAAAGACGGTACGCTCACTGTAGTGTACGTATAAGGTCGAAGAGACCTCCCGACGGAGAAAAAGGTAACCGTCGCGCTCCAGAGATTCCCTGGCCGACAGCCAAACACCCAACAACCAAGAAACCCTTAGACTCAACTGTATCCACTCCATCCAGGGACTTACATACCTATCTCTGATCTTTTTCTCTTGTCTTTACGTGCCTTTCGCCCCTATCCTTGTCTCGTCTCGCTTCGTCTCGCCTCGCTTCGACTTACCCTCAAATTCCATTTTCTAACTGTGTTTCTACTCCTTCTACAACCACCACTCACTGCCTCTTTTCGGCTGTCGCTCTAACTACGCCTTGTCACTCCCGCGCTATCGCTTTCATTATCACTTTCGTTAATACTCTTGCGTTCCGTTAACTTTCCTGAATTCGCCAACATTTTCGGCCGCCTTCGTCTCTAATGATCTCGTTCGACCGTCCCTATTCGACGTCTAGTTTTCTATCCGTAACATCATTCACTCGTTTTCGCTGAGAGAACATGTACAGTGATTAGATAAAGAACAGATCAGTCGACCGTAGCTCTCGATTACGACGAAGAAAAACTTTCCTCGATCCGAAAATGCCACTCGCTCTACTAAATTGCGTGCTTCTCAGCGAGCTATTAGTCGGCGTACCGTTGTCAGCGTCCTCAGCAGGAAAATGATTATTGCGATGAGATTTTTATTGCTCGCTTAATTCCGCTTACGTAATTTCCAGTCCAGTTATTGTAACCGCGATAATTGGACTCGGTTTTTCCTTTGATGACATTCTGACAGCGACGTATTTGGGTCGATAATGTTTTTATACGAGGATATTTCGTGCGGGCTTGTCTCTTACATAGCTGCCAGAGACGTTTTGCCTTGCAAAAGTGAATGGACTCTTGAAAATAACGAAGTAACGCGATAAGAATGCGCATAGCAATAAAAACGTCCTTAACCTCCAAATAACCGTCGTCCGGGGGGTAGTCGCGAATCTCCGGGAGGACATCAGGTAAAATCAGAGCACGTAGATAAAATCGGTATAGTCCGTCGGAAAAATGCGAAAGTCACGTCATTAACCGACCAAGCGCATCGACCTAGTTGCTGCTGCGCCATTAGCAGATAATGACACTTTTTCGAACGAAAGATGGGTCGGCCAGACTTTAGTTCCCGTAGATAGAACGTAATCGATCGTTCCCTACCGACGAACGGAGAGAATTTTTCTAAAATCGGCCGAAACAAATACTAATGAAGGAAGACTTCGGAAGTATCCTCAAAACGACTGCAAAAGAGAAATTTAAATCTTTCTTAAGGATCATTATACGATAATGATCGCTCATTATTAACTTGATCGCATCGTTCGTCGAGCTTCGAATATTTAGCTTATGCAAAAAAATTTATGCGTTTCGCATAAAGAAACGTAAAAAGTCTCCAGATAATAGAAGAGAGATAGATGAAATTGTATGACTTCTTCAAAATAATTACGTTAAAAATAAATAAATCGTATTTTATTTTATAAATAATCATAGTAAACCGCGCTTATAGGATATTTTTAATAATCTTGTAAAATGGGATTTTTTTATTAGCACCAGGTGTACATTTAATCTTTAAATTATATAATTTATTTAAATCTAAATATAACATATACAATTTTTTTATGATGAAAGGAAATCCTTGCGTTGTTGTACTTACAAAAGAAGCCTTATTGTCTTCTTAGAGAAGTCAGTATGAAAATAGTAAATCCTTACACAATGGTGACTTACTCTCATTCCAATGGTATTGTCGGAGGATATGTTCGCTGCATTCGTGCTTGCAACTCAGCTTATTTCTTCTGAAGGTACCCCGACAGAGGCATGCGGCGCATCCCTTCGTGGGCGTTAATATTCTCGATGGGTGGTCCAGCGAGCCAGGAGCGTCGCTTTCGCTGAGAGGGTGGCTGCTAGAAAATATGCGAGATATCGGAGAACCCTCGATCAGTTGCGCCCACCTTCTCCGTGTTATCACCATGACTACCGGACGAAACAAACGGTAGCCGGCATGGCTGCTAAGCCTCGGCAGCCTGGCAACCAACCTCTCGCCCTGCGAGAATGAACCCGTCGCTTTGTGCTCCCAGCTGTCAGGACTCTCTCCGGCCGATAGAGGTTTCTGTACCTAAACCTATCCACCTACCAACGCGCGCGGTTCAACGGAATCGACTCATTCGCATCTGACACGCGCCAATTTATGCTCAGAATTACAAAGGAAACGTTACATCCTGTGTATTGCAAGCGAGCCTTTGAGGTTGCGAGTGACGAATGGCAAGGCCGTGTCGATGACACAACGATCCCGTTTTCCGGATTTTGAACCGGGTAGTGAACCCGGTCTAAGGTTGGATCAGTAGTGTTTATGATCGGTGACAGCTTTACGTGAACGCGTTTACCTCTTTCGCGCATATATACGCTGTCAAACGAATTGTCGCATGTCATTGTCATACTTTGCATTATAGCTATCATTAAACATTCATTAGACAATTATAGGATTCGAATACAAAAACTTGTTATATTGAAAAAAAATACTTTTTATCATAAATATATATCGTAAAAGTCGGTATAAAACAATATAATGATGCTCCTTATCAGTGCGTAGTGAGTTATACTTAGAATCCAGTGTATAAAGTAAAGATCCTCGGGGCGTAGACAGTGACAAATTGCTGCAGAAATAAGAGGGCGAAAGCGGTGGTTAGAAGAATCTTATGGGCCAAAACCGATGTAGCGTCGGTATATCAAAGTAAACGAACGAACAAACTATCCTTGTTATTTTTTATTTTGCAACCGTTTCTTCTCATTCACTAACTTCTATTATGTTCAGTTTCGTTATCGATTCAATAGCCAATTTTCGCGTTGTGTGAAAATCTCTTCCAACGTAGAGAAGATATTCGTTTTGCGTTACAATCGCTCTATAAAAAGAGCTTGTTATCGTTTCTGTAAAAGATAGAATACATCCCGGTTGATTATCTTTGTATGGAGTTTTGAATGGAAAGAGATATCTCTTTAAATACCTCGTGTATGTAATAAAAATCAACTGTGCACAATACGAACAGTATATAATAGTTAAATGTTCCGGAAGAATTCGTTGTCGATGACGTTTACGGACAGGGAGAATTAAGCATTATCCGATAAAGAGATTTAGCGATCTTGTGCCGGCGACCAAGGCGAGAGCGTCAGACGACTGCGGTCGATAGCAGGACGTCACTGACGGTTACATTAGTCATGAACGCATTAACTATACAGATAAAAGGAAGGTAGCTCGCGACGACCCATCAACTAGAATATGCATGACGCTACGAACCGACAGACCGGAGACCACGCACGGCGAACGAAGGCTAAATCGAATGGCAACGTCAGCCTGCCATCGGGCAGGAAAGAAAGTTTGAAAATTAATTATGCATGCGCGCGCGTCGCTACTCGTTGATATCAGGGCCTCTACGAATTCGCTCCGACGATTGCACTTATCACTCTTCCGATTTGTCTGTTCGCATAGTCCACACATCTTCGACACAAATCCTCAACGGTTTTAATTAATTAAAACGCTTTATCAATTCTCCATTGACGTGATCTCCAATTTTTATCTTTATGTACATCGATTGTTTTCAGGATATGTTTTGAAAATGTAATACATAATTAGAAATGATGTGAGTACGCATACATCCGTTTTGATCGTTCCATTTAAATAATTCCGCAGACACTACACTCGAAACAGGGTTAAAGCACTTGCGAATACGAGAACAACTTGCGTTTAATAAACTCAATTATCTCGTCGCATGACACAGGTCAAGTTGCCGAGAGTAGAGGAATATCTGCGTCCGCCGCAGATCCTGTTACCTGTCTAAGTAATTAAGCAGTAGTTACGGCGGCATATGTTTCAGCGAAATGCCGCAGTATGCAGCAGCCATGAATCAAATGCACAGAAAATTGGAACACGCTCGGAATGTATCGAAGAATTTCTGTTCGCGCTACATTATACTTTAGAGCAGAATGATGCGGGGAATATCTAGCATTACCGTCGGATTAATTGAAGAACATAATTTTGCTACTAATTATCTGTTAAATAATCAAAATTATTAAAATTGTTACTTTTGATTTTCTCAAAATTATATCGCAATATGCTTTAAATGGAATTGTTGCATTGCGCTGATAAAGTGAAGCGTTAGCGGATATTTGTAATCGCACATTATGACTACTCGCGACTGGTAGTTTGGAAAACCGCGTTTGTATCGCCGTTAACCGGTGCAAGACGGATGCGTTACTCGATCGCCGAGTGTGACTTTATGCAGCAGAGCATTAAGGACAAACGTTTCGCTGTGTGTTGCAGAGTACTTGATGTCAGGAAGTCCACGGAGTTATCCAGCACGATCCCCGGGGGTCGCTTCCACGCCAACCGTGACCAGGTGAGTTAGTACGCCTCCCGCGAATTTCGCCAATCCGTAAACGCGAATGTGCGACGTCGTCTCTCTCGTGCGATTCTCGCAAAATGTGACACATCCATATTCCAACCGGAATAACGTAGCGTAGATTCTCGCAAGGGCGCGAACGAATAAACGGATTTTTCTCGCTAGAGCAGCAAATCGGTCAGCCTTATCGGTTTTACTCGCTGGCTGGGTTTTACGTGGCTGAATTAAGCCCTAGCAGCTACAAAGAATCGATGGCCCGCGACTGATTCGTTCTGAAACCGTGAACACATCGTGACGTTCGATGGTTTTCAACTATGTTGTGCCTCGCAGATTTCATTATCGTTGCATAAACAACGGCTTCACATGCCTAAAGTCAAAGATATAATTTTTTTTTATAAATAGAATCATTGAATATATATTGACAAACATCTGCCAAAGTTATTTTTAAAGTTTTTAACGATTGATGTAAATACAATAGAAACTATTGAATATATTCTGCGCTCGACGATGATTTTTGCGCGTAAGCGAGCCAAAGGCCGTTTTTTCCGCGGTCACAGGGAATGTCTCTGTCGACAAAACTCGAGTGCGAAAAGTTTCGAGAGTCTAAATCAATCGTTCGGGAAGAGAAGACAGTCAAGAGCGCAGTAGGAAGCGCGATAAGTACAGAGAACTCCGCGACGATCCAACCGATGGGAGGTAGTTGAGAAAGACCAGGAGGTTGAGAAAGAGACACGTCTAAAGATGTTCCAATTCAAATGAGTTGAACTTTTAAAATATTTAGAATGTTGAACAGGCCCCGTCCCGGCATTTCCATTTCGCTTCTCCGTCCCTTCTCGCGCCAAGCGTGCCGGTCGATCGCCGTCGGTGACGCGCACGAAATTTCGAATTAGTTCGCTCTTTATTCTACCTCATTACCGTCCCTCAGCATTCCTCCTACTTTCTTTTCTCAAGCAGCTAATGGCCCACTACGTGCCGCAATTCATATTTCATCGCTCGCACGCGGAATGTTTCTGAGCGACTTCGCCATACTATAATATAGCTGATATCTCTCATTGCAATTTATTTTATATGATTTTATTAGTACGGTAAAAACATTTCTATTTATAACTAAATTTTCGAAGAAAAACATGAACGTGATTTAGAACCGATACAGTTATGTTAATTCCGTAACGTTGGTCGCAAAAATCATTATTTCAATAGTCTGTCATATATAAGGATTTAAAATAGATACCTGCTTTACACAATTATATAACGTGATTGTATGAATAATAAAATGATGATTTTATGAAATATCGCTCGCAGCTTGGATTATCCAATTTATGTCGCATACCAGTATTAAGAGTACCAGTATTCCTCTCTCGACGGAATTAAGGCTCTCTCGCGTTCGGTATCATGCTTAATTTTCTAAATTCTCTCTAATTACGAATATCTGTACAGCAATGCATACGACTATCCGTCTCACGTAGTCTTATAATATTAATTAACTATTTGTAGTGATTGACACGAGATTCTTGGTTCGCATTACGCATTTATAGATAGTCACGCGAGTTCGTCGATCTTTTCTCGAGGATCTTGAACTCTACTCAGGCGTTATCGATCTCATTCTATACTTACACCGCACGATAGCGTTTCTATTTTGAATCCTATCTATCGGCAAAGTACTTGGGTATAAGACAACATTGTTACCATCATGTAAAGCTCACTTGTTTGATAATTCAACCTCGGTATATACGAGGCATCCTATTGACGTATCATCGCGCAATTTACCGCAGCGATCTGCTAACGGCGATCACGTGATCACGTTAATCATAAAGGATTCTTATACAGGAAATGATAACAGAAAATTCAATCCATGGAGATACTGTCACTCCGAACGATAATTATATCGACCCTTAACGCTTTCTCGCAGTTTTTCACTGTCGGCCGTATACTTTTTTTCTCCTCGAAAGAAAGCGCGTACCAGTCTCGGTAAAATGACGAGAGAAGGAAGGGCCATCGGTGTCACCGGAAACAGCAGGTCAGCGAGACGGAAGGTACTTTGTTGCTGAGGCAACGCGGCTAAAAGAACACGCGCGGCTCTTGTCCGAGAGAGCGAAAGAGAGTTTCCTCCCTCGTTCCATCCTTCCTTTTACTCGTCGTCCATCCGCCTTACCCCGACTTCCTTCTAAAGACTGCTAACGACCGAATCCGCCGAGAACACTGATCATGATAGCTTAGTGCTCGCAGAAAATCGCGAACTTTTCCCAGTACAAAATATAGCTCTCGATATTTCGGAAAAATTCAATAAATTCTTTTTGCATGGCTTCTATATTAACTGCCTTTAACAATGTTTTTTTTAGAACAGTTGAAATACGTGTATTTTAACAGATAATTTTACATCCTTAGAGAAATGTGCGAATTATGTAGATTAAACTGTCACTCTTAACTTTTCAAGATGTATATTCATGCACTGTTAAATTCATACTCATTTTGAGTCATTTCTAAACATTTTTTAGATTGTCACCACTCGTACTCAATACGTCTCGTTAATTCAATTAAAACAATTGAGTTAAATAACAATATATTAAATATATGTTTTGTGTTAAAATAATTTCGGCACATGTAACAGTTAAAAATAACAAAATATTATTTACTTTTACTTAAGAAATTTGTTTAAATTTGATTCTTTAATATTTAACATTGATGGCTTTTACTTTTTTTTGCGAAATAATAAAGATTAGGAATAAGAATGAATTTTATTTATTAATTGAGATGCGATAGAAATATATCATTATTAAGTTATTATTTTTGTAAGTTTTATCTTTTCCTCTTTTTATAATACATTACAGACATCACAAGCTTGATATTGATCTATATATCTATCAAAGAAAGTAATACGTTTTTTATCTTTTTCCTAGCTAGTATAACGGATACGACCTTCGTCGTATTTCGAATGATACGCGAAAGAAGACAATCGCTTTTCTATGGTATTTATCGCTTATTAACTTCAACAATGAGATTAAAAAAAACACTCGCTACACTTGACCGGTGATAAAGACTTCCTTCTCCGTCTTTTTATTTTTCTTTTGTACGTTCCATTTTATCTCTTCTTGTCTTACTATTTTTCCTATCGGTTTCTAATTATAGAATCGATCGAAATAGTGATCACTGTTTATGCCCATGAAAAATTAATGCTGTTTTTAAAAAAAGAATATGTCATTGCAAAAAAATATGAACTGCGCTTGGTAATATTTTTTCTATCCATTAAAATAGTTAAATTATGCACAATTTTTTACTGTCAATATCCATTATCTAAAAAATTTTTTTTTTTTATTTATTGTAACATTTTTTTGCAAAATAATGTGTTTTAAATGAAATATTATTTAATTTTGGAATTTAATTTTATTATTTTTCTTATTTCTAATATGAAAAATATTTTTAATTTATGTATTTTTTATAATATAAAAATAAAATAATATAAAATATTATTTTATTTTTATATTATAAAAAATACACAAATGAAATAAAAAAATATGTATTTTTTATAATATAAAAAAATACATGAAAGATTTGAAATTAGTTTCATAAATTAACCAATATTAAGAGACTAAAAAATATTATAAACATCACAATTTCTTTTTATGGAGTATAAAATGCAAAAAAACTTGCAATAATTTCCTCGAAATATCGACAGCGTATTTTACAGAACAATATGATCTGTGAGAATAGAATTATGGTGAACATTGATAAGATCTCAAGAAATTTATTGCTCCAAGAGTACCGAAACATAATACCCTTTCTTTCAATCTTTTATCTTTTATTTCAACTGCAACCTGATTTCCCATGATACAGATTTTCTTATGCTTTCGTTGTTTGTTTAATAATGAAAGTAACTCTTCTGCTGTACTCTAGAAAGATGTTAAATTAGATGTAAATGACAGAAAAAAAATGGAGGAGTACATCTCAATCCGAACAAATTCACGGTTAAAGCAGGTCGACACCCAAGTGCGCTTCGTTTAACTCTGTATTACGTTTCTTAATTCTCCAGGTCGCCCCTGCACTGAAAAGTAAGTTGTTTACCATGCATCCTTTCCCTACGTTCCCCGGCCGCTTGGTGCAGCTACGGTTACGGGTATGCTTTTGTCTCTCCGCGGAGCGACGGCGGAACTATTTAAATTAATCAACATGGAAACCTTAATCTCGCCCGACGTCTTAATCCCAGCTTCAATTTGCGCGCGACTCGGGCTTCTCTTCCTCTTAAACTTTCCATCCGCCCTACCGAACCGAGCCTCGTTCAGTAGCATGCCTTTCAGCACGCCAAATTTAAAATGTTTTCTTCTTTCTCGCAGGATGTATTCTCGTTCTTGCCCTTATTTAAAATATACAAAATTTTTGCGTGATTCTTTTATAATGGAGTTGTTGTGAGATAGAAATGAATCGCGTTTATTATTAATTTTCTTATATTTTTATAAAGTATCTATAAAAATTTGGCTTAGCTTAATATACAGATAGATATATAAAGCTGTATGTGCCAAATTATCAGAACGTAATCTATAAGTCATAAAAATTATTTAATTTTTTATTATTTTTTTACTTTTAAAAATAATTTTTTTGCCTCCCTTTTTAAAAAGGTACTTAATATTGAGTCGATCCTCTCGTAGCTTTTTAAAAACTAAAGCAGAGAAGTTAGTTTTGGAAGCAAAAAATTAGAAAATAATTTTTATATCTTATTCATTACGTTGTGATAATTTGATAGCTTAATATACAGGTTTAGATAGCTTAATATACAGGTATGTAACATTGTAGGAAATCGTATACTTTAATAGCAAGTGAGTAATCGTTTTGTTTCCTGAAAATATTTTAAATTTATTTCTAATCAAAGTTATTATTAAATTATTTACATTTCAAAACATAAAAGATTATTCTGAATATATCACCTGTTATGCTTTTATTTATAATAAACGGTTATATTCTTAGTTGCGGATAAAAGAAAGATAGAAAATAAACATTAAGAAACATTATTCGAGAAACTGTGTGAAACAGATTATGCGAATTGCTTATGCATTTCTATGAATCTCATTATGATGCCTGATGCTATTACAACTAGAAATATTACAGATAAGAAGTATTAAAAAGTAATGTTAGCGGAAAAGGGACATTACCATTTGTACGGGACACAAAGATTTCTTCATTAAACTCACGGGAGGAATTGAAAAGATAAAATGTATTATAGAATACGAAAACTCGTTTAGAAGTAATTTTTTTGGGGGCTCCGTTTATCCATCTAAAAATTCTAACGTCATTTTAAATCCAAATATTGTACGTTACATATAATAGGATATTCAAATTGTTTTCTACAATTATTCATACGCGATAGAACGATCGCTGCATGAAAATTGAGTACACGGATTTTTAAACAGTTACATATCCGAAAATCATAGATAATCCCGTGCGATAAAGTGTACGCTTCAAACGGTAAGCATTTGTTGGTTCAGTCACGCGTGCGCGCAAGTACGACAAGGGCATGAATTCGGGCCACGCAAGCAAAGAATAAAGCGATAGCTATAAAACGGTGATACGTTAACTCCTCCTGTCTCCCGCTGCAATTAGCCGAAGAATCCTTATCGAGGCACTCGACGAGGGTGGTAATTGACCGGCAGATAGGGACGTGGGAAACGTATCATCCTAATTTTAGATCGCCACACACGCACTCTGTAGCTCGTAGAGGGGAAAAAAATACGGGCGCGACGAGAGGGTGCGCGTCGTAATGTGCGGTATGTTAATAAAAATCCGGAAGGTTCGCGTGACACGGTGCGATACGATCAGCAGTATTTTCGGCAGTAGATACGCGCACGTGCACTCTTCGCGACGTTTCGCACCTGCCGCGCTTTATTTCGCTATGCATGTGAAAAATTTTTCAAAACATACTCGTAAAAGCCGCAGGTTATTCTTAGTGACGTAGCTAAATGGAGTAACTTGGAGTTTGAAAGTCGCACATGCACGCACACCCGCTATAAAAGTACGAACATGAAATATGAGGATGAAAGTGAAAACGAAAATAGCGAATACAACAGCGAGAGTACAATTAAAAGATAGAACTTTCTGTTTTCTCAGTTAATTTCATGTTTCACATATTTTATTCACATACTTTACATAACAATTATTAAATGAGTTACAAAAATGTATTGAAATCCGATTAAATTAAATTAATCCGCGCCGTATCTCCATGTATATCTGTTTTAAAGCTGTGCGCTTTTTCTCGCTGACGTAACCATATAATTTAATATTTAATTATTTGTAACGAAGCGGAACGCTCTAGCTGGCTACACGTTAGGAGGCATCCCGTGTGCTTTGTATGTGCAAAGAACGAGCGTCTCTCGAGAAGGGCGCGAAAACGGAAAGTAGGTCGCTGGTTACCGCGCAGACTGGAAAGTACGAGTGACATCGCACTGGGACAAATTTGCATGAAATGCTTCCGCGAGCAGGAAGACCATTCGTTTGGCCGACACGTCTCTTGCGCCGCGCGCGCACCTTAAAACCACCAAGTTTCAAAGCGTGTGGCCACGCGCCGTAATCCCTGCCATTCGCTCTCAAATTCCCGGATATGCGCTACGGACGTGAATCTCACCTTCTCGCAATATTATCTCGCCAACGACGGAGATTTATTACGATTTCTCAGCTGTTACCGAAAGCTCTGAAGGAATACAGTTACAATGTATTTATATTTTGAAATCGCTACGAGGGAGATTGCTAAATACAAAGTCATTAGTGCGATCGATTTATTTCAAATTTTATTATAATTGAGGCTACAACATACGTAGATTTCCAGTACTTATTTAGATATCTAAATATTTAGGAATAAAATTTACAGAAAACCTTATCATAGTATACGTTTTTAAGGATCTATTTACGACGGCTTAGAGAACATCTTTATAATATCATCGCGAGTGCAGATTTATACGACTGAAAAGTTCTAATAACACCCCATGGTATCCAATGTAGATGAACTATAAAGCACGTTAGTGTGTAGGGCCGAGCAGTGGAAGCGTCGTTCTCTCTATGAGCTTCATGTGGGTTTAACTTTGTGTTCCATAAGAATAACTATCGCGCCCCCTGTAACGATGAAACTTTTAAATATAAACCAAATCCCTCGTATATCACCTTTTTATTGTAAAATATTGTCAATACGCGATAAACTCTGTCCCCCGCCTGATTGTCGGTTTTATCGACTGTAACGCGCGTCGGTCATTAAGCTGATGGCATCTAGTGACCATCGACCCGATCGTTAATTTTTACAACCAGTTCTATTTTTAATTCATTGAAAAAACATGTATATGATATAAAATATGACTCTTTATAAATCATTAAATCGTTTTATAGACATTATAATTCAGCAATTAATATGAAATTCAAAATATATAGATACAATTGCATAATTTAATAATGGTTTTTATTCATTTTCTTCTTTATCATTTTTGTAAATACTAATGGAATATATAAGTTCTACAATTGATTATTTTTACAAGACGTTAAGAGTTATATCTGCAGGAAGTAAATTAAAAATTGTACATGTATTAAAAATAATATGTCAGCGTTGAGAAAGTATACATATTGTAAGATTTATATATATTTCATGTAACATTCATATACATTACGACTACGTACAACAGAGATTGTTGGCTTAACATTAATTTCACAGTAAGTGTTACACCGTTGTTACCTGATGTTACCGGCTACCGTAAATCCTTTGCGTTGCGATCTAATTTCCAGTTTGGCACCTTGCGCGCCTCGCATTACTCTTGACCATAAAGCTCGCTACCCATAAACATTAATCTGCCTTGCCACACGCGTGTCCGTCATAATCATAATTGATGGTATGTTAATTACAATTTATGCAAAAACCTCCTCACCTGCGCGAACTACATCCCGCCGTAATTTCCGAAAACGTCGCTTAAATGCTGATGCTAACGCAACGATCCACAAATTACGTCTTGGTACATTTCGCGTACCTGCACGCCGCGATGCTTCCATTGAGTACATATTATGTCAGATACATGTCTTACATTCGCGCACTGTGCATGAATCAAGTTCGATAACTCACGTATTTGGTGCAAAACGAAAAAAAATAATAATTTCATAGAATTAATTAATACTTAATTTCATAGAATGAAAAAATAAAAAGAAAGAAATAAAAATAAGATGCAATAAATAAATTGAAATAAATAAATTGATCCGCATTATATTTTTATTCTATTAAATTTTTTATTCTAACAAATTTTTTATTCTAGCAACTGATTTAAGCTCCATATACTTAAATTCCAGATATTACCATAGTATTAGTTTTTATAAAAACCAAACAGAAAATAAAAAGAAATAAAATTTTAATATTTTTTAATTTATTAAAGTTTTAAGTTTTGCATTTATTACTCTCTCAATCACTCTCAAAATATTAGTGTTATTAACTTATCATGAATTAACTTATCATTATATAATACCAATTAGAAGATACGATTACGCAATTTTTCTATTTGATATGGCTACTATCACGAACAGATGAAAATGGAAAGTTTCGTGTTTGTCTAACGGGATAACAGAAAGCTTCATGTACAGTAAACAAAAGCGAATTGATGGAAACGTATATTTTAGGGGATTATAAGTAATATAAAACTGAATGCACGACGAGAGAAAACAAACGGATTGTTGTTTCGTTCTATTGCTATATTTAGAAACTTCTAAAAGTATTGTTAGCTGCACAGCTTGTACTTGCACAGAAAGCGGAGTACGTTCCTAGCTAGGTACTCGAAAGAACGTAATGCGTCTCCAATTTCAATTATCTGCCGGAAAAATTTCTCCGTCCCATTCAGACTCTTTTGTTTTTCTTCTAATGGGCTCGCATCGAATTACCGGGATATTTATTTACTCGTACAATTCTGAGGATCTCAAAGGGCGAGATCAAAGCTCGTGGGCTTTCTTCCTCAAACAGCTCTTTAGAGAAAGTTATTCTCAGATGACTTTCGAAATTCAGGCAAGATAAATAATTGAAAATAGCTTTATTGTTAGACAAAGTTCATGTGAAGCTTTCAAGTGAAAATAACATTAAAAATGTTTATTGATTGCCTTTGGATTTTTTAATTATATATACTAAAAATTAATTAATTTTTATGTTATGTCCGACAATTATTTAACTTTTATTAAGATGATGATGATGAAAAAAATTAATTTACAATAGTAGTTTATAAAATTATACTATTGTTTATATCAGTGTAAGAACAACTCAATACAGACAAAACTTATCGTGCGAAGGAATTTGAGGAAGAAAGAGTACTGTCGTACCAGTTACGATACATGCAACGAGAACTATAAGAAAGGAGAAATGTGGCGTAAGAAATCGGAGAACAGAGAAAGAGCGAAAAAGACATTAGGAGATTTATCAAGTCTGAGAACGAAATGCGAAGAGAATGCGAAGGGATCCCTCCTTCTCGTGACTGTCGAGTATCAACTGCTTTTCGCAGTCGATATTACTGTTCGCCGGGCACGGGCAAGAAGAAACAAAAAACAATCCATGAAACGCGAGAAACATCGCGAACGATATTTGCGACGCGGGGCACACTCGATTGGCTCGCATGAGTTTTTCCAATCCGATGAAAAGCTCCACCAGAATATACATCGTCCGGTCGTTCGTTCCACGGACGTTAAAATCCCGAAAAGTCGAGCCTTTCATTTTTTTTTTCGTTTTTATGAAATGAACGAACGTCAGTGTTGCCTAATATAATTATACGCTGTGAAATAAAGAAAATTGCCTCTCTTCGCCGAGCCGTAGGGGGTGGGTCGATGCTTGGTCCGCCTATTACGTCGAGCGGCGCCATATTAAGTTCTTCCTCTAACATCACGTTCGCTTCTTGTCTCGCTGTCCCTTTCCTTCTTCTCCCATCCTGACTTTTTATCTTGCGCCTCTTATCTCCTTTCCCTTATCCCTGGAAAGCAGCGAAGTTCGTTGCTTCTTTTTATGCTTTGCATTACGTTTTAACTCGGGAATACACACATGGATTCAATTGTCCTGGCTCTTACTTTTATACAAAAGCTGTATACAAAAGTTACAGTAAGTTCTTTCAACAGTTCTTTCACATATATTTTAATATTTTATTAATTTAACAATTAATACATTTAATCAGTATTCGCGAAAAGGAGCTCCATATTTAGGAATAATTTGAACTTCACAATTACAAACAATTTTGTATAACAAAGTTACAAACTCGCGTACGCCTCGTGAAAGGGAATAAAGATAATAACAAGACGTGTTTATACTAAAACCTGGTAGTGGCGGAATATTCAAGCGAATCTTGAATCATAATAAAACTTGATTTCCGCCCGTTATAAAGATACATTAGCGTTATTTTACGTGGCGCCGCGGTATTCACGGTTTCCTTTCTTCGTGCGCCATTATTCTCCTCGACAACTGTGTTTTCTGCCCGTAACTTTCGCGAGGCATTAATCGCTCGTTTCCCAGTAAGAACGCAAGCAAGGACGAGGTAGGACGAGCGGCAAGATTTGGATGTTGAGGGGATACGAAAGAAGGCAGAGTAAGAGAAAGCGTGAGAAACGTAAATAATTTTTTAACATGGTTTTGCATTGACCAATTTGTAAGATCGAACAAAAAAAGAATGGGTGAAAAGTAATCCCAGAAAATATATAATAATGGATTAAAAGAGACAAACAAACAGTCGTCTATACTAATAGGATTTTATGTGAATTTTATTCGAGTTTAAAATGTAAATATAGACATAAAGTAAAGATTTTAGGAAGATTGAATGAAACGGCGAATATACAGTAGAAATAAATTTGTATAATTGAAATATAGAATCCTCTATTTAGACTCCACAAGTTTA
This sequence comes from Tetramorium alpestre, assembly GCA_021460005.1. Lineage (NCBI taxonomy): Eukaryota > Metazoa > Arthropoda > Insecta > Hymenoptera > Formicidae > Tetramorium > Tetramorium alpestre. The sequence continues at coordinate 156,056 of JAJVSH010000158.1, read as the reverse complement.
TTTCTCCATTTCTCTAAAACAGAAAAGACACTTTTAGGAAAGAAAAAGAAGATATTGACGGGTAACAGACTATTTAGCAACTGAAATTCGAGGCTGGCAAACTCGACGAGTTTACGAGCTGCTTTTTGAAGAGCCGTTTTCCTGCAACGTCGTTACGGCATACGACCCGGGTCGGAACTTCCGCTTTTCTTTTTCGGGGGATTCGAGGGCGATATGCCCGAATCTAGCTCACGCACGACCCCATGCCAACGCGTAAAAGGTCTCTCGAGACGCGTCGCTTCCGAGCTATTAGGAGTCACCCGAGGATCCGCGGAATTATTTTAAAGTGCCTCGACTTATCTCGGACGGGAGAAAAAACGTCGGCGAGCCTTGATGCACCGAAATATCGCGCCTGGCAATTTCGAGGACACCGATTTATCTCGACCGTTCCCACACACGACTCACACGCGGTGATCTTTATACACCGAATACGTTACATCGTTGAGATAACGCGAAGGCGTCTCTGTGATTTTTCAACGTCTCCTTAGTTGAAAAGGCGTAATCAATAAAAAAGCCTGAATAATAATAACAAGAATACCAGCATGTTTAAAAAAATTTGCAACATGTAAAAGTACGTTTTGTTATCGAAGAATTTCATTTAGCTTAATTGAAATAATTTCGATATTATTTCTTTGTATGAAGAAAAGATTTATGCATATAGAACTATCATTGATATTAAACTATATTTGTACGCATATATATATTTTTTAATAAGTTTGTAAAATCATGCAATCTGTAAAAGTCATTGCTGTATCAAGTATACAGAAGCAGCAACGTTCTCGCGATTTTCATCGTTTCTCTGGCAATCGCTTTCATCGTTCAAATTTTATTTCCCGACGACGAATTATCGGCATTGATTGCTGTCAAGCCCTCGATGCATCTCTCCTTTTGTCAGCTGTAGGCCGCTTGACGAGATATTGTGCAAACCGGACATTGGTAAATCGAATCATCTGTCTGTGTAACTTAAAACATGAAGATGTTAGGTAGATATTAGTAGTTGTAAGAAGTTATGTATGTGTATAGAATGTATCGAGAGTTTCACATTTTATTTATCGATTGCTAAATGATTTTCCAAAGTTGCTTCATATTATTCCTTCCTTAAAAATTTTCTTGAGATTTTTATGAAATAATTGAAATGCATAATAACCTTCTTTTATCTAATAAATAAATTGATAAAAGTTTAAAATGAAAGTTTTAAAGCATTTTCATGTTCTTTGTTCTCCAACTTAATATACAGAGAATAAATAGGATTTGTATCGATACGTAGAATACTTTCCGAAATATTGCGAAAATGGAAAATATTCTCCGACTTCACCACTGTCATCATATTCCCATCAGAATACTCCCTAGGTTGCACAAATTTGATCTATATTTAATATATTTCCGACGTGTCCCCTAAAATTAAAGTCAACGAAGCATGCAACCTTTCGTGATGGGAACGAGAAGTATCCCTGAGAGGATTTCCATTTTCTGAAACTGAAAAAAGAGTAGAAGCACCTCGCATATAAAACTAACTTTAAATCAGAACAAAAAGTAAATTGTTTATTTTTAATGAAAATTATTATTAATTATTATTAATAGTAACCATAAGAAAGGTTTTGATGCTTAATTAAATATTAAAGTGCAATGAAACAGTTTTAAACATAAAATTGTGAACTCTTCTCGCTATAAAGTTTCTTTTCACAGAATTATTAAATTTAAAATGTTCGTCATTAATAAATTTTTTAGACAACTCTTCTCTCTCTCTCTCTCTCTCTCGATAAATAAAATATAAGCTATGAAAAACTGTCTAGAAGAAAATTGTGTTAGAATATTTTATAATATATATGTAGATTTTCTGCGACAATTGTAATATTTTCCCAGTTGATCAATATCGGTTTATCAATATCACCATGAGATTAACTTAAAGCATCTATCCTCGCCTACGTGTATATGCATAACATAAAATACACGTCCTTTACGCGAGTGTTTATTCCACAGCGCGCACTTTTCGTTGAAGTCAACCTTTCCCTCGCGTTGTCAAAATCGAGTTTGAGAAAGCTCGTTAAAGCGAACTTCTCCGACCCATCGCGCTGCCCTTCGCCGAAGGGATGAAGCGGAAAGCCCGGCGAGAGAACGGCGTACGAATCGATACAACAATGGAGTTATGCAGCTGTACGTGAGTTAGGAACGCGGCGCAAAACGCGAAAAGTCCCTCCCTTCGCCCTGCGCCTCCCCTTCTTCCTGACTATATCCCGTTTCGCGAATGATGGGCCCCTTGCATAATCCGCCCATATACGAGTTCCCTGATATACACGAGGGGTGCATAATTGCATCTAGATAAAACAGGTGAATGGTAAATCAAACTTGGATTTGCTCCCTTCGGCTCTCGTGATTACCGTACCTAATTAAGGGTAGGCTTCCCCGCCCCTCAGCCGATCTGTTCGCGCGCCGTACCAGTCTTGTAGAAGCGGGTAAAAAAAGAATATTAATTTGATTAGAAAACGACAAGATATTAGAAAAGAAGGAAGAAAATGCTGCGGAAGACTTCCGAGCTTGCAAATCTAATACGCCTCACTTTTTCTTAAGTTGATTTATTTTGATACATCTTGTGAAAACTTATAAAATACCTATGAAATAACGTAGCGAACGTTAGAAGTTTAGAGAGTTTTTATTCTAAAAGAAAAGATATACATATATGTACATAAATGAATAAGATTAGTAATGAATTTTGCCTCTGTAACTATATATGATTGAATTTATATATTAAATTATTTACAAAATGGATTTGCCTTACTTTAAAACTACGTCATTAAACTGTATTTACAATGAAATTAATCAGAGTACTATTGCTAAATTATTTTACAAGAACGTTTTCGAAGTTTCGCACGACAATATTACTTAATATAGAGTGAAACAAAACTAAAATAAGCCAGTTATGATTATATTCTGTAAGAGTGTATATTTAAATTCAATTTATTGGATTCTTTAGTTAGTATAACGTTTTTTCGATTCGATTTTAGTATATATAGAATTTTTTTTTAACTAGCTAACGCGAGACCAGATACAGTACTACATAGAAAGATTATTGAAAAATTATCTGATAAATTATTGTGCGAAATATTAAATCATTTTTAAATAGAATGAAATATAATTAGTCTTAAAATGTTATCTTTTATTTTCATTTATCTTGGCTTCGATAAGGAGTCCTTGAATATATGCGTTTGAGGAAATTCGGTTTTCTGCGAAGGAAATCGACGTCGTGTCGTTTCTGTCGTATTTACAGTTCTGCGAGGAATCGTCCGGAACTAGCTCACTCTAACCCCACGGGACTTCCGTCTGCTAAACGTTACATCGTTGAATCCTACCCGTGTCCTACAGGAGCGAGTTCGACCCCCGACCGATGGGAATACATTATAATAAGGGCATGAGACGAGGCACTGTTTTGCGCCCTTTGCGCCCAACCGAGTTGCATTACACCGGAATTCTATGCAAATACGCAGCCAGACCATTCCGCTGGCGTTGCATTTTGACGAAACACTGAAATGGCAATGTCGAAGCGATGTCATACTCCGATTTATATATAATAGTTAGCTATTATTATCAATTTCACAACTTTCATTACATTATCAATCGTATCATTCTTAATATTTTATAGTTATTTCCTTTAAATCAATTAATTTGATTTATAAAAGTTGAAAGTAGCCTTCAGTAGCCACGAAAAATCAAAGATATACTACCGCGTACGCGCAAACTTATAAAATGTAAGCTCTCAATAGGAATGATAAAAAAATGATGGCACAAGCTTTTAATCGTTGATCAAAATATGGGAAAATAATGAAAAAATATTTATATATTTTTCTCTTGCTTCCCTTATCTTTCTCTTTGTCTCTTCCTTTCTTTTCGTCTCTCTCTCTCTCTCTCTCTCTCTCTCTCCCTCTCCCCCGTCTCTTGAGGATAGTGACCGACACTTCCGAAATAAAGTTTCGTAATTTCCGCTAACTGAATTAAATTTCAATTCATTTATAACTTTATCCATGTTCGGTGCAGGATCAAACGTCTGAAACCGAATCGAGCCACCCTTTCATCCCGGCATATTGCCTCGATCGGCGAGTTCGGTATAAATTTCGCGCAAAATCCGCGCTCTGAAAAGTTTGGCATTTATATTATCCGGTGCTATTGCACATTGTATATGCCGCCGACGGGTGGAAGGTGCACGCGATCATTAGCGAATTACAACTCGTTCGCGGACGAAGCCTTTGAGTCCACAGCCGATCTATGTTGCCGGGCTTTTAGGGTTTCCAGCGAGTTAACGCGCGTAACTGTAGCTATCGTGGAATAAAGCGCGCTCGGATATAATTCCACGCGAAATTAACCAGCGCGCACGGAAAGCGAAATCCAGATAGATGGCCCGTATTACATCGGGAATATTATGATCCATTTCATGTTACAAGATGTTATATTACGTCGACGGTAACCAATATTGCGCGCTAAGCCAGACGAACAGCGGTGACCTATCCAGAGCTTACGCTAACTTCTCTCGCGATCGTGAGCGATTCAGCATATCGCCTTCGAGATGGACCTCACGTAATTCATTGCCTGCGACGTGAATCGATGCCTCGAGCACGGTAACTCGTTTAAGTTCCTGACGGACGTCGAAGGAAAAGCTGCAATTGCTACGGGATAATGAATACGCGTCGTTAGAAAACAACAATAACTTCACCTGGTTTCATATTAACGATCAATTAGCACGTTTTGCTAACACCTATGAAATATTAAACGTTTCAAACAAAATTTTTTTTCACTGTGAGTTTAACAATGAAATATATGTCGATCAATAGATATGACACGCTCCATTCATTATTGACGCATATATTTCAAACTAGTTTGTCAGATCGGATACTATCGAAATTCTTGTACCGTACTGAACCGACTCTTTTATTTTACGTTCAAAAAAGAGCCGCGGCGATAAAGGAAAGGTATGCGCTGCGGGGGAAAGAACTGAGCGCGAAGAGAGAGAGCGGGTAGGAAAAACTATACGTGTATTTGGACTATAAACAGAGCTGTTCTCCTTCCGTCATGCCAACATAAAAGTTAGTCCGTAGTTGGATAAAGATCGAGGCGTTGAGCGACTCGAGCAAACTAGACGAGCGCGATCAAGAGGAAAGGAAAGACATATACAAGTAGAGGATAGAATCAAGAGAGAAAAGAGAGAGAGAGAGAGGGAGGTGTGCTGGGAAACGATCCCCTTGAACTCGGAGATGCAAACAGAAGAGTTGCAGTATAATGCGAAACTTATTATTGAGAAAGGTAGCCTCCGGCTGTAGGTTGCGAAGACATAGACGCCATACCGGAAATGCTATTGCTTTACTCTCTTCATCCTTGTTGTACCGTCCATGTACCACCCTCTTGCTATATCTCTCGCTCTACGCGCCTCTCTCTCTCTCTCTCTCTCTCTCTCTCTCCCGTTTTATCCTTCCCCAGTTCAACTATATTGACTACAACTTGGTCTTACTACCGTTTCGTAACAGGAGCGCACACATTGCATCGCGTAACTATCAAGAGCTTCTAGCGACTGCTTTTCGAATTTAAACAAGGCTCCGTGCTGCTGTCGCTGTAACAAGCGACGAGGATTACGGCGCGTTAATAACGCTGTTTTATTTGCTTCTGTCGTGATACCGGCACACTCATTAGGATCGATAATTACATTCCTGCTTTACTTATATAATCCAATCGGAGTTCCGTAGGTTCCGTGGAGCAATATACAAGGTACTATTATCGTTCGGAATACAAAAAGCCAGCATTTTATTCTCGTCGTATCCTCATTACCATTTTCCAATTCGATTTATGCAGTTACATATCGAGGTTTCTGTCAATCGAACGAATGTCCGTATATTCCCGCGCGGATATTTCGATATGCGTATAATGCGAGATTACGGCAACGAGTTTCATCATCGCCGAAAAGAACACCTCGTTCGAGCGAATCGCGCGATCAAAATAAATACGCGCCCTGCACATCGCATCGATCTTCTGTTTGTTCATGATTTACATCGACCATCGGCGAAGCGAGCGGCTGCATCTGTTCGTTATGCGCGCATGCACGTTAATGGCCGGCGTGGATATCACGCGCAGGGATCGAAATTGAAATTAAAACGGATCTACCGTGAATCGTTTTCCGTTTCGCGCGTGATACGCGCACGCACTATCGTTGTGTATTTACCGTTTTGTTCGCCCGAACGTGCTCATCGTGCCGAGCCGAGGACTGCCGTTATCTTGCGGCAGCAGTCGACCCGCGTTCTTCGCGTTAGCGGATTTGCCGCACGCGAGTATTTACGCTTTTCTAATTAAGTAACCGAGCTTAGAGTTTATTAAACAAAAATGAGATAAAAGAGCTTTTGTCTGACATGGCACGTTATTGTTGAAATATGATATTACTATCATAGCAAACCGCACTTACGGATGTGTGTTTATGGCTTACGTTGCGTATAGAACAATATTTCACTTTTCAAACATCTGCATTTATGTCTGTGTAGAAATGTCGTAAAAGTATAATTTTTTATGACGTCCGTATGAATATCATGAAAATAGCGTCAATCTTTAAATTTTTATGATTCTCTTTAAGATATATTTCTCTCTCTCTCTCTCTCTCTCTCTCTCTCTCTCTCTCTCTCTCTCATCTTTTTCTCTCTTTCTCGCTGGGTGTCATTATATCAATTAATATGTGTATAAATGATATAAATTATACAGATATAAATTTTATAAAGATCTATATTTTTATCTTCCATTTGTTTTTATTTTATTAGCTTTCTTTAACAATTTATTACAATATTACAATATCTAGTGTGATGTAATTATGTGTATTATGAGAAAAAGTTTTTATCGCTCTCTTGCAGAGAAAACTAGACATTAAAATAATATCAGATTAATTATAGTAAGAGAACAAACAGAATCCAAGTGAAAAGCTTTAGTCTTCGCTCTGTTGCATTTTGAACCGTTACATTCCGGCGGGGGACATTCGAGAAATCGCTGAGAACCTCGATTATGGCCTGGCCGGAAAAGGGCTACTTCCGTGGATACAGGAAAGATTGAGGAACGATGGGGGTGGGAGAAGAGGGGAAGTCGGCCAGCAAGAATCCTCTTAATTATAACCGATCCATCAGCATTTCCCGACGGGATTTAAGTAATTAAGTCCGATTTAACGAAGAATTGGTGCCGACGACAGGAATAAGAGCAGAATAGTCGAGCAGTCGCCATCAGCGACAACGATTGCAGAAGAAGAGAACGCCGCAGGGTTCCACGAAGCAGGGAGAAGGAAACTAAAGAGACGCCGAGAGTGGTCCCGATATCAAAATAATTGCTCCATCAAGTCGCGCTCTCTCGACTGGGATGGTAGAAGATTTATGCCTTGTTTGACCGTTGCTGAAATTACTTTAATGAGAGAAAATTGTTTCTTGACCTAGCGGAATAGCGTCGTATTCTGAATCTATCCGTAATTATTTAAAATTGTAATGTGTGCATTGTATAAGAATCGCCTTCGTTATTCGAAAATTTTTGAGTGTTTTATTTATAGAGTTACAATTAGAGAAATTGAGAAGCTCTTAATTATAATTTATTATACTATAGTATATATTAATATAAAAACTCATATTCATTATTAACGATACCATTAATTTAATCAATGAATCTTCATATAATTTCTTCTTTAATCGATGTNTATCTGCGTTTTTTTTTAGATATACATAGAAAATATTTAAAGCTTAGATATCACACACGTATAAGTAGTCCAAATGTGTGTTCTACTAATTGTAAGATCTTTTAGCAAGTTCTCTACGATATACAACTATTCGCTTCAAACGTCCGTCATGCGGAAGAAATACAGCTTCCTGATCCTGAGACGTGCCACGTGGTGCGCACGCGACTTCGTAGTTGCCGCCGCCGTTCCTTCGACGTCGTTGACGTCCGCGCAGATCGAGTTGGCATGCGAAACGGCTTGTTGATGGGCGAGAGATCGGAGTCGACTCGGTTACCATGGGTACACGAGGAATGATGCGTTACCTGGGTAACCCTCGTGTGGTAGGGGTGCCTGTTCTTCTTGTTCCAGTACGTAGACACACGCGTACGCTGTCGTACAGAGAGAGAGAGAGAGAGAGAGAGAGAGAGAGAGAGAGAGAGAGAGAGAGAGAGAACAGAGAGAGAGAGAATAATGCGTATATATGTATATACCATCTTGTGTATACCAGTAGCCCATACCATCTCTATCACGTCAGTATAACCGGCCGTTCTCCGCTTCTCTGGTTTCCCTCTTCTTATCGAAGAGCTCGTCCGTTTTTTTCCGCGTTCTATACTCGCTCGGTTCATTGCTCGTCCAATCACATACCATTCAAAGTGACGGGACTTCGAACGCCGCTGCGATCGATTGCGATCGCCACTCCAATCGAGGTGTCGCGTTGCACGCCAGGGTACCAAAAGCGGATTTTTTCCGGCTAGATGAAAAGTGCCGGATTCCATTGGTACGAAGATCCGTGAAAGATGTTTCACGTTCAGCATCTGCGAATGAGCGATAAGCTTTTTAACGTACGCCGCTTATGTTCTCTGGAAGAGCTTTACGAAAGAGATGTATACACGATTTTTTGATATGCAAGATTTTTTTTTAGGTGTAAATAATGATAAAATCAATCTAATTTCTATTTTCAGAAGTTAAATCTATTGTTGTCTGTTGTTCAATATACATATTTAAGGAGACGTTACCGATCTTTTACCAAATTTTAACATGGTTTTCGTTTTTTTTGCATGTTTAAAAAAAAGGCATGCTTTCGGGGTTTTTTCCTTTGTTTTCATTATACATTAAAAGTAAAAAAAATTTTTTAAATATAAATTCGTTGAAAATTGCGCCTTGTGAGCATCTTTGAAAATTAGTCTGCACGCCGGTAACTTTTCTCAGACAAATAAAAGTAAAAAATTATGAAAATATATTAAATTCTTTGGAGCTTATACCTATTTTTTAGTCAAAAATTAACAAAATGACGACCATTTTTAAGAAACGTCAATGTTTTCCTCTTTATTTTTCAAACTTTGACGCGCTCGAGAAAATAATTAATTCATGAAAAATTATTTGAATTTAGGTATAAACTCCAAAGAATTTAATATATTTTCATAATTTTTTTACTTTTATTTGTTTCAAATTACTTAGAGCTGAGAAAAGTTACTGGCCAGCAGGCGTGCAGACTAATTTTCAAAGACGCTCACAAGGCGCAATTTTTAATGAATTTAAATTAAAAAATTTTTTTTACTTTTAATGTATAATAAAAACAAAGGAAAAAACTCCAAAGTCATGTCTTTTTTTAAACATGCAAAAAAATCCCGAAAACCATGTTAAAATTTGGTAAAAGATAGGTAATGTCCCTTTAACTGATGTGATAACCTAATGTTCAATCGATATAAGTTATTTATATGATTTAACCTACTTTAGGTTAACCTACATAGGAAAATTAATTCGGAAATCTTATTATTTGCTATTTATAATTATGCTATTTTCATAATCATAATTCTGTTTTGACAGAAGAGTTTTATGAGCACTTGGCACTTGACTGACCTTTTTAAAAAGCGAAATGTCAGCAAACGCATTTAATATTCAATATCGCGATACGCTTCCTCGTTTCTGGTCCTTGAATACCATAATTATTTCCATCCTCTCGCACACGACTGGTTAAATATCCATTCGTGTCGTGTCGTGGACAGGAACAGATTGTCATCGTTCATTTTACGTTTTTCTACTGATATTGGATCAAAGATTGAAGCAAAAAAAAAACGTACACTATCCCTGTGCGGGACAACCGTTGCTCCCACCGTAACCAATATCGATATCACGTTGCCTACGCGAGATATTTCGCGATATATTTTCAGCTCCCTTTTCACTCTCCGTTCGTTCGTTTCGTAATTCGCTTCATTACACCTTCAATCACGCAGCATTCATACTGACAGTTGAATCCTCGAGTGTGCCGACTCTGGATACGATGTCAATTACAATCGGGGAGCCATAAAAAATTTACAGCCTAGCGAAATATTGCCATTGCCGCGATGCCAAGATGATTTATTGGTTCGCATAGCTTTCTGTTTCCCTAACAAAAAAATTCCTCCCAACAATTACCAAGCGTAATGTTTTTCGATTATTATCGAAAATAATGGATGCTTCGTGCGAATAATTTCTCGTAACACATCAACAATGGTTACTCTTTTAGTGAATTATTATTCCTTCGATTTCTTTGAATAGCAATTTCTCTATTTGCAAATTTTGCACCGGTAATCATTAAGCCTTGTATATGGTCGATTACATAAATAGTGCGTTTGTACTAGAGTTTGTACCGAGAGATACCTGTGTAATATTGTGAAAGTTAATATAATATGCGCTTCAGCACACACCGCCGATATTGCAACAATCGCGGCCACCTTAATGACGTAGAGGCCATCGAGGCAGAACCAATCAATGCTCGATAGGTAATCTACACGTAAATCGCGTCGTTCGGCTTCCACAAAGGGCGAAAGGGGGAACGTTTGATATGAGCTGACAGTCGAATCGCATGCTACGGCGTACAATAGCACGATACTAGCTTGCTCCATTTAGACCGAAAGTATATATTATTGGATTATTGGTGAAGGATCTTAATGCACTATCCCGAAATCCTAGTCTCGCCGTTGCGCTGCCTGCCCGCGATTCGCAATTCTCTTTAACCCTCCGCGTCGACACATTCGCGTCGACACTCCCTTTGCCGTTCGAGCTGTTTGTCCCTGGCACAAGCGCACGGTCACTACCGTAAGGTAATCAAATCCATAAGCGTGAAACGCAACTGAACGCCCGACACAACGCCGCGCCGCGTGAAGAGTGAAATTTCAGATGTCTCTAATGTGGCTGATCTATCATCTCTGCGAAGCAAATGCTTCTTTACACTCCTCTTTCAAATAAAGCGTACATTATGCCATTTTAATAGAAATGCTTAGGTCAATTAATTTAATTTTTTTTCTTGTCGCTACGCCAATCAAAGTAAAACAATATAAATGTAAATAAGAATAAATAAAATTTTTAAATTTATTAATACAGTTTAATATATATTAATACAGAAATATAATTAGCATACCTGATTTAATATCGCCTGTTAAATGATTGTCTTAAAATGTTAATGTCAATCGTAACTTGTAACAGGCGTTATACTTCTCACGCGAAATTCGAGTTTTAAGTACACTTTATTCGTTTTCTTTTTTTTTCTATCGCGACTGATTGTATGTGTAGATTAAAACAGGCGTTCCCGATGTATGTATCTATGTGCACGAACTCGCGTGCCATATACTTATGTATGAACATAGGCCTTTCATCAGCTCGTGCGTGCTTCCGCGAGCGTGCAAATCACTTTTCACGCGCAATGGCGCCGAAAAGCGGAGCGGTGCATGCACCTATACGTGTATATGCATCCGGCGAGCTACGTGAAGCACGTAGGTGCACACGGCGGACTGCACCACGACAAATCGACGTAGTCAGGTGGTGTGTACGATTTAACATAAATGACAAAGGAAAAATAAGGCTGCGGTAAGCGCGGTTTGTCATAAATTGGCAGTCACGTTTAATAAATGCAACATATGTTCGACTAAAAATGAAAATTTATTAAATTTCTACAACAATTATATAACGATATATCAGTTTTAAAAATCAACGATTTATATGTAATTAATTACATAAACAATCTTCTATATTGCATATACTTCTTTATTTTTGCATTTTCGTTGGCTCAAAAATCTAAGTTACGATCGTACGATTCCGTACGATCTCCACCTTCTCATGTATATCTGAAAGACACAATACGGTTGTGTTTTCTTCAAGTAGCAGATGTTACGGGCTCTTAAAGGCTTTGTTGCACTCCATCCGTGCTTAAAGGCGCCGCGAGTACGTGCTCTTTCAAGCGAATAAACGTGGGTTCCGCTTTCGGAGGTCGGGCGAATTCGAAAAGAAGCTCATCCCAATAACAAATACACTTATATGTACGATGAATAAAAAGATTAGACGACAGATCGGCGCTTGTCATACGACTCAATAGGAAGGGTCCGAGATCTCTGTCAGATTTGATTATACCTCCGGGATTCGCTCGATAGACATATTCCTGCGTCCTTCGAGCTTGAACGTCAAAATATTGAAAATAATACGCCGTTCATGTCAACGCGTTTCTACAACTTTATGAATCGAACGAAGGAAATAAGCGTATAAAGAGACACGGGAAAGATGGGACTCGCATCAAATTGATTTCGTTTCGAAGTGTTTACAATTCGGCTAATGCGAAACGTATTGCAACGTTAAATACGTGTTATGCGGACACGTTGTAACAGCCATTTTTGATTTACAGTGATCTTGTCGACGATATGCATTTAGTTTTTAAATATCCATAGTCGCGATGACAATGCAAAATAGCTAAATTCCACAGTTTTTCCTTTAGGCAAAAATTTTTCTTTTGAGAGAAGTCGACCGTTTGCATACATTAAACGGCATGTGCCTGGTATGTGTTACATGACATGATATCACGGCCTCGAGAAATGAGATGACGTGAATTTTTATAAGGTAATCCTGTAAAGCATTCGCGCATTACCGGTTGCCATTGAGGACAGTCACTGTAGGCTAAGCGAAACCTTAAGAATGAGAAAACAAAATTATACTTTCTAAAATATGGAATTTGCTCCCAGTAGGACGGCAAGGGTATTCATATTTCTGGCGGTTATTCGCGACGGTGGTCTCGAAGAGGTCGTCATACGTCTTACGAAAAGTTTTACGCTATTTCTATTCTCGGTATTCCCATATCCCCGGAACGCAGCATCCCAGTGAATTTCCGAAACTACGAGTCATCGAGCAGAATGAAAAAGTGGTCGGGGCCTTGGGACGATAAGAGCACAATGCCGAGGTTATCGCGACATACGTGTGTATGATATCGGCGAATCATTCATCAGCACGGTCACTTCACCCTTGCAAAGGGGAACTTCAACTTCATGAGTAGAAGCACGTTTCGCTATAGAAGCAGATAGATACTGTCTTTATCTTTATTTGCATACGTGTAGATGAACTACGTACGTAGATTTAATACAGCCTGAACTCGGGTTTACGGCGAAATATTTCTATATCACGAAACATAAACCTCCTTCTATTTAGTAAATTGATAAGTAAAATTGAAATCGAATTTTCGAATTTTAGTGTCGTGAAAAATTTTAGAAAAACATAAAAGGAACGTGAAGCATTATTTATTCATATTATAGAATATTATATGAGTATATGTTTCATATATCACAGCAAAGTTTTGCGAAATCTGTCATGTATATAGATGTTATGTAATATTTTGTGGACGTAAGCTTTAGAAACATTATGGACGGGACGGACACTAATACCACTATCTCAAAACTCTGTCGACGTCCAACTGCCTAAGCTCAGAGAGTCCGTGACGATCGAAACTCTTCGTAAAGCCGTATACTCGGCAACGAGTTCGTTAAAACTTCCTTCAGACCTGTTCATGTTTAAATTAGGATTGCATTCTTTAGTGCAAATTTTCCGCGCCGGTCTTAAAACTTTCAAAGCCGTGCTACATGACTCAAGGGATACTTTTTGGCCCCATTTAGTAAAATTCGCGCGACTAATCTCCAGCGTTCAGGATTAGCTGAATAATTTAATACTTTCGTAGGAGCAAGACTTATCTAGCACGTCGCTTTTAGCTGATCTTTGCCTCTCGAACTTAAGCGATTATACAAACGCTACGGCTGTATAATGTCAGTTTTTGATACTTTAAAGCCACAGATATACGAAGGAATCAAAAGGGCAATAATATAATACACTATTGAATGTTGTAATATTTTAATAGCGCGCTTCTTCTGTAATGTAATTTGTATTCCTAAATTATATATTCCTCTATGTGAAATTTAATATATTGATGTTGTTTGAAAAAAATATTTTATTCGTGTAACATAAGCGAGACTGATGATATCTGCAAAGTTTTAGATATATGTTTCCCCTCCGTCGGAAAGCCAGCCCCCTTCATTGACGTCGCACTTTCTTTTCCCCGGTTCGCATTTAAATTGAGTAATATTCCGACGGTCGAGTGTTCCTCAAAGTTAAAGGCTTTGCATTTCGTGGGGCGTTCACGTTTTATTCGCGTCCTCGGTGCTACGTTACTCCTCTCGTCTCTTATGTATATATAATCCGCATCGGTCGCGTAGCTCGTAAAGCAGGATGTGATAGATGGCTAGTTAGGCGACGTATACCACGTACCCACCTTATGCACACAACCCACCAACCTATCTACCTACCTATGAACACAAGTTCTCTTACCCCCCTTCATTCCCTCTCACTCTCATCACCCCGGTCGTATGCTCGCCTCAAACCACTAACATGCTACAAGCCCTCAAACGTTTATTCAATATCTGTCGAGGGGCACGCTCTATATACGTTGAATCCGTTCATAAGTCTCGTTATGTTAGAACGCCGGGCAACCCTACTGCTGAATTTGTAAAGGTGGGCATCCAGCCAGCTGATTTCAACCCTTTGCGCTAACCCCGAATTTTAATGCTCCTCGTTTTTGCAATTCATCGCCATCCCTGACTGTCCTCTAATCAAGACTGTTGAGTGCCCATGTCTCTACCCATGTCTCATGATACTTCCAACAAGATCGCAGTCCAAAGGCTTTCTATGAGAAAAAAGTTATGCAGCATAATTTTATCTATCTTTCAATCTGATGGCATTTTTGTATACTTCTAGACACTTTAGTCAACTGTACTCTAAATAATAATTTTCATTTAAACTTTGCCATTTCGTCTAAGAAATTTAAAAAAAAATCTCATTTAGATTTAAACACTTTTTTTTTGACGTCTGAATGAACGCTTTTGCAATTTGAGGACATAGGTACTCATTGTTTTCAGCTTATCGCAAAAAACAGCGAAAGAATCGCAAACTCGGAAATCGTCGATAACGTACACACGCTGCGGTCGCTTATAGATATTATTATTTCTCACGCGATTCACGCGGCGAATATGAGAACGCGCGCGCCCGGTCGCGCTGCGTTCGCTCGCTGATTCTCTTGCTCTCTGCAATCTCGTTGTTGCACGCAAGGTATGACCGGACGAGATAGGCCTCATCCCGCCCGCCGCACCGATTGTTCGCGATTCTGGCGTCGGGAATTAATTCGCATGAGGCCGCGTTGCGACGCGCGTACAATGATGCGCGCATACATGCGCGCATCTCGATGTCGCTCTCCCGAGAGGAATCGCGTGAATGTGATTTAGAAATCACACGCCATAAGGCGAGAAAAGGGGCCACCGACACGCTCGGCTCGAATTCGCCTCACTTCGCCTCGCCTCGCCTCGCGGTTACGAGCCTTCGAGTATTTGTTTGCCCGGACCAATGCCGGCCATATGCCAGGGCTGCACGACCGCATTATATGCAGCGCACCGTCATTGCATCGCGTCGTCGTGCCACACCGAACCCAATGGACCCTTTGTTTTCATTTCGGTTCAACGCACCAACCCCTCTTTTAGCCCCTGTTACCGCGATCGTCTCTCCGTCTTTTTCTTTCTCTCTCTCTCTCTCTTTCTTTTTTCGCTTTAGTCGGGTATTCCTGATTTCCTCCGTTTCACCCCTTTCTCCGAAGCCCACGATTCTCTTTTCCTTTTTGCATTTCCCGCAAGCGCGCAAGCGTCACTTCGATATTTCTGCATTCTCGCGTCGATGGGTTCGGCCGCGTGAAAGAACCGCCGTTACCTCGGTCGCTCTTTTGTTTTGCGCTGCGTGCGGTAGAACTCTTCGCGATTGCGACCGCCACTAGCTCAATAGAGGGGCTTCGTGTCAAAAGTATCTTACGGATCATTGTTGGAGTGAATATTGGAATTATTTGTTTCATTAATTAAGCTCTCTCATTGGTTTAAATTGACCCTTAAATTTTAAATACAAAACAATCATCTTTTTTATTGAAATGGCTAAACAATTAATTAGTTAGTTGACACGTTTCTCTATTGATTTCGTACAAATTAGTACGGAAATGAATTTATTTTTAAATAAATAAATTTAGATCTTTACAGGCATTTTGATGGCTTGTGGAATTTCACGTTGAATCTATAAAGTTATTCTCGATGATGTCGCAACAAAAAACCGTAGAACGATATTAGCGGAGCAACCGATCGACCGATAGGACGGGCCGTTCAATAACGAAAAATAACTTAATTTAAAAACAACGTCATTTCGGGTTGAGGGGGAGCAGGTCAGTGTCTGGGCAAAAATTTGACGAAGCTTTTAGCCCGTAACTCTATTAGCCAATGCTTTGGGAGTGCATTTTACACCGCTCTGTGTGTGGCCCTGTCATTTTCAGCAGGCACTGACAGGCTTTAAGAGAACGCGGGAGGGACACACAAGAGTGAACGAGGGCAGACTTAGGGAGGGAACATAAGACGCGAATGAAGCGTACAAGATAGGCCACTCTCTTTCGCCGCCACTTTTTAACTCTTGCCGCTCATGCAAACTATGCTGGCCTCTTGGAACATGTCACTTCTGACACGGGACAAAAACACGAAATACACGTTCGAACTAACGAATCCATTGAGCCTCTCGTACCCCCGGGTGCCTTCTTACGTCAGTGTTTTTCTGAGTTGCAGTACTCGCGAGCAGATGCCTGGTTGAGCATCGTGCGGAATATAAATTGCATATAGAAAAACCGTGGGACACCGGCGAAGCTTCCCCTCTCGATGGATCTTTTGATGCTATTCCAAAAACGCGAGAAAATTTGAATAAAACAGGCTTCCTTAAATCTCGACGTGCAAGAGTAGAGGACTACTTTTATGATAATCAATACTTAACCAGACATTCTCTGTCAATCCACTGGAATCGTTGCATAAAATCGATGTTTCTCTTCCTTTGAAAAAGACTTGTACGCTGGAGGTGATTAGCATATTTCAAATATTAATGCGGTACATTGGCATTCGTGTCTAATTTAATCAATTATATATTTAGCATCTCAGGCGTAAAAACATATCTCGATTAGTGAAGCGAAATTTGAAAGTTCAAAGAAGTCACCCTGTTTCATTATTTAGTACCTTAGGCGAGGAAAGGGCCTAGTCGCCCCTACAGCAACAGAAGGGTGACGTCGTGTTTTACTACGTGTCTGCTCTTATTTTCCGAAAGTGCCCAGCTTATGAAATACTCAGAAATATCGCCGAGTTACACTACCGACGTATGAGGTACTTTCCGCTTTCTGCATCTTGCTTGCCATTTTGTAAATTCGTATGTGCATCAATTTTTCAGCGCTTCGTGCAGGAAAATTGCGACGGAGAGAACACATCGCGATTTCGGTTCAACACATACAACACCACTCGAATACACGATTCGTCCGATAAGAAAACGAAGTAGGATGTTGAAAACATTCACACCTCTGACGCATAAAAGTTGTAGATGCAATTTAAAAATAATACTTTTGAAAAACGTAAGACGTTGGATTAAATGAAGTCAACACTGTTTATTGGATTTGATAAATGATTTTTTTATTCGTAGCTTGTCAAAAATTTAACAGAAAATAAATTTAAAACCTTTGCCTATAGTATTCTTATCCGTTTCATACATCTGTCGAAATCAGTTTCAAGCATGACAAACATAGATTGAGCTTTGATTTACTAAGCTCCTGCCGCTACCGCGTTTTATTCCGATATTTATTTTCGGCCGCTACAATGTCTAAGCATATGACAAAACACTCCTGCACAAACGCGCGAGCAACACCACGGGGGTGCCACTCTCTCTCTTTCTCTCTGTACCCACCACGAAACCTATGTGATGGTCATCAAAAAAAAAAAAAAAAGAAAGAAAGGAAGCACTTGTGCGCGACCGTTACAGAGAGAACTTCGGGGTTTGCAGTCGACGGATTAATAGGTGGGCAAAGCACTCCAACTAGATTCGCTAAAGAAAACGAGCGCCCGAATCCAAAACAAATTCCGGGCATGAGAAATTTCACGGAGGGCGCCGCCGCGGGGTGCCTGACCCGAACGCGCACGCACCCTCTCGGAAACACATGCTCCGCAGATGCACCCTTGTACGGCGGATGTGGCGAGGAGATGCTGAAAATTGGTCCCCTCGACGCAATATTTCACATGTGTATTGTGTTACATCGCTGTCGGCACAATAAGGCCCCGAAAGTGAAAAGTCGGCTGAAAGTATCGATTTGAAGCGACTGGTAACGAGAATGGTGCTGACAGTTGATGCTGACAGACATTACTCGCGATTTACGTCACTAGTGATTTCCGGCCACTTTGGACAATTTGGACGAAACGGGACCGTTTCCAAAACATGATTAATCCTATTTTGTCCAAGTTTATTCTCGCAAATATTCGAAAAGAGAAAAGGATAGAAATTAGAATTACAATGATGTTTATTATTATCATATTTTTGAATAATTAAAAAGTCTACATTATAATTATTTCAATTGACTATATGATTAGGTAATCGTTTTACATCGATTTTGTATCGTTTTACATCGATAGGATAAAAATGATATTAATATTTTATTTGACAATGAAATGACTTTTCAAAATATGATAAAACCAATTTATTTATCACTGCAGGCGAAGCAAAGATTCAAACGCGAAAGCGGAAACTGAAAATCCGATTTTAGAGCATATTTAAATGATCATAATAATGATTTATTGTCACATATCTATATGAAACACTGTAGATGTTTAAAATATTATAGATCCTTGGCATATGAGATCACTTAAAATTAATCTCATTACATAATTACATGATGAATTCTGACATACATTCGAAAATTATATTACTACTATGAATATATCACCTGTCATAAATAACTCAATTACATGGTACATTTCATGTCTGTTCACTTGCATACATTATAATTATCTACGTTCAAATGGACATATAAATGATCTGTATGTAATTTCAATACATGCAATATTTTTATTTAATTATCTGATTAATAATATAAATACATATTAAATATATAAAGCAAATGACATTTACACGTGATATAATGCATTTGTCATTTGCCACTGCACAATTTCCGAGACATAAAATCTCAAGTTAACTTATTGAGAAAATAAATTCAAGTTGTGTGGATTCATTCACATTTTGCGGCGTGATTATTTTATGGTGATGCATTAATCGGACAATCCTGGGCACGGAGCTGAACAACATTCAAAACGTAACAATACGACGACTAATCATTTTTGTTACAGTTGCATTTTCGATAATTCGCAGTATTGTACCGCGACCATTGCGTTACATGCCCTCGACAGCTGCGAGGAATTGTGCTATTACTGCGCGCATTATTGGTCAAAAAATAACAATACCGCTTACTCGATGGCTCTTTAACGTGCGAACCCTAACACAACAACAAATACAATACATTCTCGTGTAACATAACTATTATTTAATTGCTCATTATATTTAAAGTATACATTTTATCCAGTACAAGCTATTCAATCATAATGGTGCACGAGCTACATAATAAATATGTAGCTTAAACCTTAGCTTATACCTTAAACAATCTTATCGTTCGAAAAAGTCAATCGTAAAACTTATTTCTAAAATTAAACCGTACACTTTTTGCCACGATGATGAGCTTTAACGATTTCGATGTCAAATACGTGAGCCTCTGTGAAAAGTCTGTCAACAGCGACAAGCTCTGCCATTTCTCTTATCAAAAGTGATGCTGCGAAGGCATATTAAAACCCTCCTCAAAATATGTTTGTCTTTGCCGTAATCGTCGCGCGTGTTAACGCGTCGGTGCCTTTAATCGTTGCTGTCAGGACGTATCGAGCTTGATGCGAGCGCGCGCGATGAGAGAGAGAGAGAGAGAGAGAGAGAGAGAGAGAGAAAGCAAGCGAGAGCGAGAGAAGGGTGGGTTCGGGTAAGTGCGTTGTATGGGGTAGTTGTGCAGCCTTTTACCACCCTCTTCCACCCTAGTAGCGCGGCTTCGGGCACCAACACAGTTGGTACGACCACGGAGAGGCTGTGTTGTCCGTAAAATTGCTTGCGCCCTCGACGCTACCCTCCGTCTCCTACGTCCCTCCGTCACCCCATTCCCCGGCCCATCGCGTTTTCCTCTTCCGCCACCCTTCCACTTCACCCGCCTCTCACATCTTTCCCGATACTCCGTCGCGTCTAAAATAAACTGACCGTGCAGAGATTTTCACGTCCAGGCGAACTCGAATTGGGAAATGTCGAGCGACGCCGGCCAGAAAAACGAAAAGCGGAGGAGAGGAGAAAAGACGGAAACTCCAGGGAGGTTCGCTATTCGATCCTCTCGATTCGGCACTGATGCATTCACCTCCAGCCGTGTATCAGAGTTCTATGCAGAAATTTTGATTTCATTGCACTTAAATTTTTCTTGCTTTACAACGCGAACCGATATCGATTGCGTTTAAATCCTAAAACTGCGAAAACGATAGAAGAGATTCAACATGGACAACGCGCAGTTTTACGCGAGTATTTGAGCCGATGAAACCTAAACCATTGATATTACGAATAACATTTCTATCGTATTCCTGATTTTGTTGCGTGAGCAAGTTTATGGAAAAAAACGCAATTTTACAAATAATTTGAAACCAATTTTTATATACAACTTCACACTTTATACTGAACTGAAACTTATTAAAAATATAACCACTGGAGTATTTTATACAAGTTATTTTATACAAGAAAAATGTTCTTCGTCACTTTATACAAAAGCTTTGTTCGATTGAGAAACATATCAAGTAAAGCGCGAAACGTATGACTCTTTATTCGGATAATCAAGTAGACTTTCCACTTGTTTCCCGAGACGAATTGGCGACCGAGGGACGCGTACTCGAAAACTCTTGCGCAAACTCGAGACTTATTTTCCCAGCACAAACAGTTCTCGCAATGAACGCGTAAAAGCCAATCTTTCCAGTGGCCACCGAAGTTCCTGGTTGAAAGTAGTTCCGGGCCAGTTTTGTTAGAACACACCCGACGACTCCATTTCCCCCGGTTCCTTCGCCGGCATCGGCATCGATCTGCCACCTCCCGCTCTGTTTACACATAAACTCAACCTTAATGCACGATTCGCGTGTCATCCGCCACCCGGTACAAATCAT
Organism: Tetramorium alpestre; assembly: GCA_021460005.1. Classification (NCBI taxonomy): domain Eukaryota; kingdom Metazoa; phylum Arthropoda; class Insecta; order Hymenoptera; family Formicidae; genus Tetramorium; species Tetramorium alpestre. Next base: position 134,915 of record JAJVSH010000158.1, on the reverse strand, counting down.
TTTCCGGCATCTGCTGCGTCGAAGATTTTTCCAGAGAAGCGTCAGCCACGGTAAAAATAATCCCCGAAAAAAAAAATCGCGCATAAATGGGAGTGCGTGTACAAAATTGCCGACGTTGATAGCGCATCGGAGCACCATCGTGGCGATCGTCAAACGTCAATTTATAGTCGCTGCTTTATTTGCTTTTCGCTTTTTCCGCTAATTGCAGTCGCGACTACCGAGAATGGCGCTCGTTAATCATTTACCGTTACTTGGTTAGTAATCACTTTGATAATTTCGTCTAAAGAAATTATTCCCGCCGTTGCGCTATAGACGTGACGGCGGAACGTTAAAATAATATATCGCGCCCATCAGTCAACGTCGATTTCGCCCGCGCGCGGATGTCTTATATATAACGCGATTTAAATTTATGTAAATGTACCTTGTGAAGGGTGCAACTGGAGAGAACCCGATAAAGGAAGTGGATACGTACATGCGCTTCAATTTTTTATCGATCTCGTATGCATGAAAAGTAAATCACCCATATGTCCCATACATGTCGCGTAGATAAAACATGCTACGTGCACACGTGAGAGTTGTCAACGTAACAGTTTTAAAGTGTCCGTTGTAATTTGTGCACAGGACGTCGGTATGTATACAGTAGTGCGAGGCGTATATTTAGAATTAATCTCACAAATATAGGAATATCATGCAGAAATTATACGTTGCCTGTAATACGAACGCCGGGTAAAACTTTTAATAATGAAAAATGTTTAAATGCTTGCGATGTGCGACAATAAGAGGTCTCGCGGCGCAAGCCGCAAAGGCGGAAATGTAGCTGAAAAAAAGAGTTATACATTATAAAACGTAATTATGAAAATGAGTTTGGGCGTTCTACGGCCGCGGAACAAAGCTTTGAGAGATAACATTGACCAGAATTACGAGGTTTTGCTTCTCTATTATTCCAACAGAAGCCGGTCGCTCGTTTGTTGTACCTTCACTTGCGAGCTCGGCTTTCATGCCGGTATGTAGCGGCGAGAGTATTTTTCATTCATTACAACGGCTGCTTCATATGTTTTATAATTGCCATATATTTCACTACAAAAATTATACCGATGGGATCTGAAATGAGTGTTGCAGGATTGAAAAAATTGAAATATAATGTACGATACCTTTGCGCAATTACAGCTTTAATTGCAAATAGTTAATAGTTAATTGCAGATGGCTCCAGTTTCTTTTAGTTTGGATTTATTTATAAATTTATAATAGAATAATCTTTCTATACGTTTCTTTGCGTTATTTATGAAAATAGTTGGTTATCTATATACTGTCAATCTGAACGTCATTGCGATGATGTAAAATGTATTAAAGTAGAAACATATTTAGGTCAGGCGCGACGATCTTAAATTAACTTCTTTAAAATACATGACTAATACATTCCACATGAATAAAATACGTCTGAAATCGTCTACCATTCTTTCGCCGCCATTATCGCTGACATCGCGGGAAAAAAAGCGTAATAGACGTAATAAATTCAAATATTTCTGACGTATCCTAAACATGCGAAGAAATAAACTTCATTCAAAACCTCTTCCAACGTACGTACACGTCTGTAATCCATTGCAAGGGGAGTGGAGATTTTTAATCGAGTTTCGTGACATCAAAGTGCTGCTGTCATCGTTCTCTCCTCTTTCCATGCTGTCCTTCTCGTTGCCATACTACGCTCGTTCCATCGTTCATCAGCTCGTTCGGAGTTGAAAATTAATCGCCGCGTCTGAAAATAAGAGACCGGCTTAAAAATTCAGTCCGACGCGCCGTGTCGAAAGAACGCGAAAGAAACTTGACACTCTCTTCACTATTTATGAACCTCTGGCTGCTGAAATAATTCCAATGCAAAGAGAAAAGAAGAAAAAGGAACGAAGTCGTAATTATGAGCAACAAGAGAAATAAGATATAATAAAGCACTTTACATCCGCGGTGTAAAAATTAGCGAAAGATATCGATCGCTTCTTGGACATATATCGCGATGAAATTACACTTCCCCTTCGGAATTTTATTGCTACAATATTTCAGCCTTCTCGCGAGGCCATCGTAATACAACGGTCGATTCCGGCAAAAGTACTGTCGCGCTGGTCCACCATTGTGGCCTTTCGCAATCAGCAAAGTGCCATATGCTGGTATCGAAACGCTTGCTAGCTGAAATTCCTGGTACGCAGATAAAATCGCCCGACGTTCAGGTATTCCAATAATTAATGGAATAAAAACTCGCCGCTCCGTGTCACTTTGCTGTCAGAAATAAATTTTATTAAAAAATTTATGCATATATGTGTTCCGTGATGTGAATTCTCGTTTATACGTAAAGTATACGTTGGATAGCGTTTCGCTGTGGCGTTTGCCGCTATCCAATTATATCTTATTAATCAACATTAATTTCATGAGCGGGGAAGAGTAGGAAAAACGCGATGCAGTTTCGACACTGGCCGATGAGAGGACGGTAAAAACGAACGATGCGCTTTGCGCAAATCTAGTTCGCAACTCATATCGTTACATTAATTCCATTGAAAATAAAATGCATAAAACGCGCGCGTTGTTGTGAAGTCATTACAAACGACCAACGCAGCTTCAAAATGCTAGTTTGTCGCTGATAAGGAAAAACATGATGCGTCGTGCCGTCATGGCTCTGATTGAACATTCTATATTTCCTTCGTTCGACGATCGCCCAATCTGGAGCATCCCCGACGCCTCTTTCCTGCGCTTTCACTCCGACCCAGAGATTTCATTCCTCGGGAAAAATGAAGTAACAAAATTACAGAGTCGACTCGTCAGCAACAGACTCTGCTAAATCAACTCTCTATCCCTCCCACTTTCTCGGCTGGTCCACCTTCCCTTCCCCATATCTGTCTCTCCTTCTCATTTCGCTCGCACCAGCTCGCACCCTCTCATCCTCCTCTCGCGTTTCAACGAAGTCCTTTTCCGCCTTCCCTCTGGTCACCCTGTAATCTAGAAATCTATGATTCAACGCCACTCGTGTGTCCCTAACATCTGCTCTCTGACAGACGCACTCCAAACTGTCTCGCTCACAAAGCAAGGCCCTGTTCTTAGGAAATAATATTTTCCCTGCGCATTCGAGGATCTCGGGAATGCGTGCTACGTGTCGCGTGCGCCACATCCCTGAATGCGATGTGCAATTCGGGAGAGTGCATATAGTGTAAAATGTAGTTGAAACCCTAAAGCCGCATTTTGTATGCTGGTTGCTTCAACAGGTAGAGACTTAGAACGTTGTTGGTGCATTTGGCCGCTGAAAGGTCTATCAGTTCACATTGATTTAAGACCCAAGAATAGACGCATTGATCCGTGTAATAGGTTTAAGTATGATGCATAACTATTATATACACTTGAAAATTATAATCATATTTTGATACAATGAAAAAATAATGTTATATATTTTTTATCTTTCATGAACGATATCAAATCTATTATATTATTTTATATACATATAAGACCTTATATTCATTACAATGTTACTTTTTTTTACTTTTTTTACATTTACTTTATAAATAGAGAAAATGAATTAAGTTATCACAGAAAAAATATATAGAAAATTATTCCATCGCGAGATGCACTTTATATAAACTTAAAATCATTCATGCAGTTGCCTCTGCATTTAGTTTTTCTGTCATATTTGATATCAGAGCAGTGCGACTTTTAACCGCAGGTACTAAAGTTATCGAACGTTCATTACGAACTAATTCATTTCATTCCCTCGTGACCTCGTTCGAACTTTCGAGGAATTAAAATTCAACTCCGTAAACTCTAGTAATAACGTCGACGCTCAACGACCGTATCTTTAAAAGCCCCAAAATCTTCTCTTTAAAACATCGTGTTCCAATAAAAAATTCTTATGTAATTTAACGTAATTATAATGCTTTTTATTTATTAGTTTAATGTTATGCAAATAAATCATATCTGTATCGAACTGATCATCTTATATTAAATGAAGTTATTCTCTTTTTTACACATTACTGCAAAGATATACACGAGACACACTTTTTCTCTTTCGTTATGAGTATTTGATACAAACTTTGTTTTTAAAAAAACACCATCTCTATAAGAGCATAAAAAAAGCAACAAGGGTCCAAAAGTCGGAATGTCGTGCTCTAACGCGACCAGTCTTTTAAAAATTCATTATTTCCCTACCGGCTTGCTTTTGCGTCGGCTTGTCGCCAGTTTTATATCTTCCACTGTATTATGCATGTCATCGACTTTAGTTTTATTGCCGCGTACAGATCCGTCCACCCCTAGTAAGGTCGCAAATAGGGCGTAGATTTCATGAGAACATTTCTCTCGAATATATACGTATATATATCTATTATAATAAGGGGAGCGCGAAGCTGCGAAGACGTTTCTCATTATGCGCTTTTTGAAAACTTTATGAAACATTAGCATTAATATTTCTGATTTTTGTGTGATATCGTGCAAAAATAATATCGTTAGAAAATCCTAAATCAAAATTCGTATAAAATATACAAATATTTTCGAATCGAGGATATTTCTCTCATATTAATATTTTTTGTATCGTTAAAATCTTGCAAAAATTTATACTTGCGATATTCATAGCTAAAATTTGTGTAATAAGAGTGAAGAATATTTATTTTAGCAAAATAATAAATTTGTAACTAGATTTGTTTAGTCAACATCCGCAGTTAAACATCCATTGTTGGATGTTCCATTTTTAACGCTAAGAGGTAAAATTAATGGCGTATTTCGCACATTCGCTATCTCGCGCAATGTCTACTTGAAATGCCAAATTAATCATGTTACTCCACTGTCGAGACAATTCGCGGGATTTTTCATGAATTCTACGCGAATTTTGCCGAATTCGGAGGGGAGTGCGAAACGAAACTCGTAAATACAAATTGTTTTGGAGTGCATTGGCACCCTCGCGCCATGCGAGGGTCAAAGTAGCCATGTCAGTGGAGTTGATTTATAACACGATAGGGATGCTGCCGTTGCAGAGCGTTGGAATTCCGTTACTCGAGAGTCAGCATGACGGCGGCTTCAGTAAGTCAACTGAATCATTCCAATTAATTTCTCCAAATTGCACGCGATCGAAGACGCACTCACCTGCACAGCAAGAATAGGTCACTCTTCTCTTTCTCTCTCATTCATGATTTATTCTTAATAAATAAATGGAAAACTCCAAATGTTTCACTTGAATATATATATATATATTTTGCAATTAATTTATACATTTGTTATATTTTGAGTGTTTTATTGTACCCAGTAATACGTGCTCAATAATATTTAAATAATTGAACAATATCTCATATAATATCTCATATAATAATTACAAAAAAAGTATGTTTATCTTGATGATCTATCCGGTCAGATTTATCAAAATTTACATTTATACTGTAAATACGTTTCTTCACGTAATTCTAAATAATCGGCATCACGTGCCGTTAACTGCGGCGTATGCGCTTTCTCTCTCGCGAACGAGGCTCGCGATATTTTGTAACGAACCGTAAAATATGACGTTTCCAACGATCCTGAATGACGATGTTATACGGCTCACTCGTTAATTCCGTTCGTTGAAACCTCGCAGCACGGAGCCAACCGAGTTCATTCGAGTATTTTATTATTTGCGGCATGGTTATAAAGCGGTAAGTTTTATGGCGTGCGTGATAGTCGGTGAAACATTCAAGAGATTAATTCGAATGAATGACAGACTGGACGTCGCAGTCTCGTGGGAGGGGCCGAACTCACGCCCCGGTGATTGCCGCCTGATGTCTCCTCGCCTTCGTGCACTCTGTCTTGCTCTCTCTCCCCCTGTCTCCTCTCCCGATGTTTCTCGCATTCGCTTCTCTCCGTTCTTCCTCCCTTTCCTTCTTGTCACTTCCTCTCCTTTCTGTCTCTTCCTACCTCTGTTACGCATCACCTACCCGCATCTCCCGGCTACCTTTTCATTGATTTGCGACGCAAGAAATTGCTTTTCCGTGGAGGCGTTGCCGAGGATCTCTAATTAGAGGATTTATGAGAATCGAATACCCAGAAACGTTATATGATCATTAACCTTAATATTCTCGTATCGCTCGACATCGTGTCCTCTCATGCAGACCGTTGCATGTCAGATAGTAGATGCACATATATGAATTTAATAACTAGAAAATTCTTAATGCGCACAATTGAAGCTACAGTCTAACAGACGCAAATAATACTTTTAACAAATTTTATAAAATTACATATTTTAAATAACTTTAATTCATACAATATTAGTATGTCAAACAATTTCTCGCATACTGCAGAGACTTCAAATATTTTAAAGAATAGTACAGAATATAAATATACGTGGAGTTGTAGGGAATTTTTATCAAATTTATATTTAATTTAACAAATTTAAAAATAACAGACAAAAGTTGTAGCAAATGTATTTTTTCTATGAACATTTTATAGTGACTTTTTGATGCATAAAAGGGTGCGTAAAAATTAACTTCATATAATATAGGTAATTTAAAGTTCGTGCAATGCAATATCCCTGAGGACAAAAAATTGTACACATGCGATGAATCGATCTTCGCTAACGACGCGTCGTAACATCTAATTTGCGGTTGTCAATGATCACGATCGCGGGAAGGAAAGCGCCGGTAACTGTCCCGGCGGTTTTGCAGGTGCCCGCACTCAGTGGTGGCAGCTGTAATTCGGATGAAAGAAACCGCTTATTAGACGTCCGTGTAATTATTGTAATTCGTGACATTTCCCGCCGCGACAGTCCAAATTTGGACCCTCGGTTTATCCTGCGCGGGAACCCTACGCCCAAATCATCCTGGGAGCGACACGCTCGGATTTCAAACGAGCAGGTATATTTTGCGCGTCCGATCGAATCCGAACCTTCCGTTCGACGCGACGGTGTGGGCTTACAGAGGGTTTTATGTGCCCGGTGTTTGTAAATTCCCAATGTTAACAGCGGTTCGCAGGAACGCGATCTTACCCGAGTGTCGTTTTTCCAGCGCTTTATTAAATACTTTTCTCCTACAATTAAAGAGGGGTTCTCAGACTGGCAACATTCCACGGAACGAGCCTTTACGCCAACAAAACGGGCTTTAATACTTTACGATTGTTGCGTCAGATAATGAAGTGCTTGCTGCTGTTTAATTAATTCTTATCGTCAGGAAACTCTGAAGCTTACTTTTTAATTGAACAACGAATTCAATATTTAATCTTTTTTTTTTGTTTGCTTTTCATTTAACAGCTAAACTAATTTAATGGATATTATTTTATTATTTTTTTCTACATTTTATTATTTACGTTTTGAGGTAGTAATAATTTGTGCAAGTTACTTTGAAAAATATTATTTAAAAATTATATTGCAATAATAATTTAATATACGTGATTTATACATTTGTGAAAAAATATGTTTGTGCAATTCTTATAAATTATCTCAAAATCTCAAAGATTTTGTATGTGCATTCTTTAGATTCTGATATATTCTGAAAATTTCTATAAATTACATGCACTTATTGTTAGCAAAACCTTAAGTGAATAAATATCCCAAAATTAATAACAAAATTAAAGAAAGTACCGTTTCAACGATAGATTTTTCTAAATATTCCGGTGTGTTATAAATATTTGCAAAATATCCAGACCACATTTTACTATCTGGCATTAACAATAAATAGACGTGCGTAACCGCTTAGCGCATGTACGTCAATGTGAATAGTCGATGTCGCGTTTGCCATCAGGAGTTCACTACGATAATAAAAGGAATGCAGCGAGCCATTGAAGTAGCCAAGGGGATCATTTTCATTAAGACCTGGTCAATTAGATGTGCTTCAAATGGCGCGCAGTCTCGGGCAAACTTGGACAGTACTCCCCCAACGATACCCTGAACGCAATGGTCGGATAGAACGTGGACAAAAGGAGAGGCCAAGGTATAGACTAGTGCCTAAGACACGAGAAGAGTCGAGGAAAGAGAGATGTAGCAAGAGAGTGTCGAAGAGAGAAGAGAACAGATCGCGAGCGCCAGAATGAAGAAGGAAGGCGAACCACTCCTATACGGCCTCGACACGAGGAGGCCGCCATAACCTCGGCACTAGTAATTGAACGCAAGTGGTTGAAAGTACTTCTTGGCTCCCGGAAGCGTCTCCTCTCCTCGACCACCACCACCACCACCATCAGCAACAGCACTGGCAGTACCATCTCTTCCATGTCTACCGCTACCATCTGCCATCGTTTCGTCCTTCTTGTTCCGCATCTCCTTTTTCTTCTTCTTCGTCCTTTTCGGTTTTTCCTCCAACTTCTCGCTCTTTCTTCTTCGTTCTCGCTATCCGTTTTTTCATCTTTCGTTCTCCCTTCGAGCGTACCTGCTTCATATCTTGGTGGTCTTTATCTATCTCGGCGGTAGCAGCAAAGATCGGCGAGGGCTTATGATTAATCCGAAAGAGATTAAACTCGTCTGACCATCTGTAGGAACGGAGCAAGTATCTCGCCTCGCTCGCGAACCAATCCGGCGCCACCATGAAAGCTTTCTTCCTTCTAACACAAAGTTAAAAACTAGTTCGACGACAAACCTGATCTTGTTGTGATTGTAAAAAATAATGAGAAGATAAAAATGTAAACGATGGGCAGATCTGCACATAACCGTTCACAAATTCCGGCGACACGTTACGCATAATTTCTCTATATTGTCTGTCGTTCAAATCCCTCGATAAATAATTGAACAAGTCATGGATCTGTGTACTATAAACATGATTTTAAATATTTGTAAATAGATCAAGTAATTAAATCAATATCTAATTTTTCCCTAAATTAAACCATTGATAAAGCGTGTCTCTAAAGTAAATTTACATACAATATGATAAATTTCTATTATAACATATTTACTTACGTCAAATTATGTTTATTTGAAAAGTAATTTATGACAGTACAAATAATTTTATCAACAGCGATAATATGATCTACACATTGACAGGAGGGTAGTGCTTTACCCTACAAGCAGACACGCCTTCCACAAAAGAATGCATTTATCACGTAATCAACGACGATCGGTCAACTCCCCCGACTAGAAGATCCCACAGTTCGACACGTCAATACGATTGAATGTACGATGCCTGTGTAGGTTTCGACGTTGGTTAATAAGATCTAATCGTCGATCGCTTGGAGCGATCACGCTACGCGAATCAGAGGAGATAAAGCACGTTGGGCGAAAGGGCGAATAATGCGATTGCGAATCGATTGGGTCATTTCGAGTGTTTTATAGACCACAAATCTTCTTTATGGTCGGGCCCCGCGCTCTGTCCCCCCGATAAGTTAGCCAGACACTAACGCCGCTTCCGAGCTGCGAAATTAATTAAGGCACTCTCTTCGCCAGAGTAATTAAACGACAAAAGTATCTCGGTACACCGACACCAATTAATTTCTCGTCGCGAGACGCGCGCGCGGAAATCCGCAAATTGCTTCGGCGCTCCGACGAAACGAGAGATCGCGATCGTGATTGCGGCTTGCGGACAGATCCGTCGCGTTTCAAGGACAAATATCGAGCCCCGCGAACCGCAGCATTGTCGCCCGGATAACGGGCACACGCAAAACGAATCAGCGAAGCTGAGCCGGTGTAGATGCGTCTGGCATCGCCGAGCTGCCGAGCTGAATGTGACGGCTTCTCTTCTTATCATCTTCAATCCTTTGTCGAACCCTTATACCCGCCGCGACGTATACGTTGAGTGCCGGGCGTTATCATAAATAAAGAGCGGGTAAATTAGATTTCCAAATCAAGATGGCGACGGCATTGTCTACGACCGAGGCTGAATTAATTGGATTTCAGAGCCAACTTTGTCGCGTCTCGTACCAACCGACCCCATTCCGCACTGCCACCCTTCTTACACCGAGAATACCCCCTGAAGTCCTCTCTCGGCCCTTATTCCAGGCAACCATTAGACGGGGACCACGGCCGCGCCGCGCCGCGTCGCGCCGTTGCAATCGCCATCGTCATTGCAAGTGCCGATTATACTGCATTTTCCATAAGGTTAGCTTCGCTGAATTCGGTATTGTGAGGGTTCATAGACTTCGTTTACGGGAAGGGGGCAAGCGAAGATACTCGAGGGTTATTAAGGGCTCACCGGGTCGGACAGATGCAAAGATAAACAAACCGGCCGTAATGAACGAGGCTGGATCGCTGGAGAGCAGTCAGATATACTCGGTGCTTATTGTCACAGAGATTCGGGCCTCTCCCTCGGGGCAGATATGTTAAATCAACGCCGGCCAGGGAAGAAGGGCACTGCTCGCGATGCACCTGGGGTCCTGCATTAATCGAAGAGTATTGTGAAGCTCTCGAGTGACAATAATACAAAGAAATACTAATTGTAAGAAGTGCTTAAAAATATGTATAACGCTACGTATATTATGAAAATTTATCGTTTTTGCCGTAATTTTAAAATTTAATTTCATTTTATAGCTCATGCTTTATGATTTTTTCAAATATAACGAACAAGTTATATCTTGACGGTTAATCTACAACTAGTAGATAGAATCGGAGTTCAAAGTACAATAATTGTGCTTAAAACTATTTTAACGTTAATCGAGCCTCATAAACTTTACGAGAACTCCATTAGGAAAATTAACTCCATTAAAGTCTTCTTACCGCTCGCGCTCGTAATATCTTTCGACTGCCATAGAACAAAAGAGACGTTATCGTTCTATACGCGTCCTGCGCATTATATCCCCCTCGTTTTCACTTCCGACAAATACAAAACGGATTATGCAGCGAACGTAAAGCTCGCGTCCGCTCTCGACGCCAAGGCCGACCGAAGCTTCAGAAGAAAATAACGCGCCGCGCCGAGCCGAGGGTGGCTGACTGGTTGGCTGGCTGGCTGGCTGGCGCCTATTACAGCGAATCGCAGCAAATTGCGAGGGACCAGAATTCCCGGTTGCGGATTAGATTCCCGGGAATCCTCCTGGACGAAGATATCTGTTGCTCTATCTACTGCCACGGATCCGTCTCTGCGGGCGCATGGTTTTGATGTTACCGCGATATTCGCGAGCCCACGCGGCCGGCGCGGCGGGCGGTAGGTCTGGATTAGCACGTGGAAGCTTCGCCTCATTACTCAAATACTGGAATACCTTCCGCCAGCGGACCAAGGAACGCAAAACGGTGGTTATAGGCGGAAGGTAAGAGGGGTCAAATGGTGAACGGAGTAACACGAACTGGGATAGCGGAAAGGCTTGGCGGAGATGGAGGAGACCAACGGAGGAGGAAAGGGGGGTGGCAAAAGATCAAACCACGACGAAATGGCAGACCGTGGTTGGGGTCCCGTATGCACCGAGCACTAGATAGATGGAAAAGGGAGACTGGAAGGGCTAAGAAGGGAGTTTGCTGAGTGATCCGGCGTGGCTCCGCGATATAGTCTGTCCTTATTCCGCCCTATGCTTACTCCGTCTCATTCTACCGCTTCTCCGCTAGTTTCCCCTCTCTCCCTTCGGCCTTTCGCGCCCTCTCATGGTATTAAGATTAGCACAAAGCACTACCTATCATCGTTCTCCGTTTCCCTCTGTGCAGTATTCTGAGGCGCGTAGCCTCTGTGAACGTTATATGGGTAGACGTACCGCTCGCAGTAATTTGTGGTGTTTCTGCGAGACCTCCAGAAGCTTCGCACACGTCGCTTTGCCATTACCGGTGACATTGACGGTAATCTCCCGGGCAGAAAGATATTTGCGGAGCGGATGATAATGAATCATTTAAATGTCGCAATATACCGTCTCATATATTCAGGTCACTTAGTGCGTAAAACAACATGTCAGGTACGTGTTGTAAGTAGCTTAGAATGTTACACGCAAAGTTTTAGCTTCTTCTCACATATCTATTTCTAGAGATTGTTCTAATCGTCGCGTTTCTTTGTCTTTAAATTTTCTTCGCCCGAATACGCGTATTTTATAAATGCTCCTCGCATGCGGAAAAAATCCGATTGTGTCCTCATGTTCGAAAGAACTGCGATACTCATTCGTAATCCTTTGAAATGCTCGAATCCTTTCATTCATCGAAGCGTGATCGCAGCATTGTCAATGTAGAGTATTTTTTACGAATGATTCGTGATTCTTGAGACATTAATCCAGGAGGGGCTGAGCTGCCACTCGATGGTAGCAGAAGGGGTTGACGGATTGCGTCTACCGTGTCTGAGGAGATATAAGGGGAGCTATATAATCCTCTTGATGAGCTAGCTCGATGAGAGTACTAGCGCCTTTGTGCTCATTCCCGAAAGTATTTACCTCGAAGATTCTGCCTTGCGCTTCGCGCCGCACCGCGCGATGCCTGTTTCAATTTACGTCGAATTAAATTGCAAACATTGATTAAGGATTGAACGGGAATTTTGTCTCGGCGTACTCTATAGTAGACTGCAGTAACTTCGTGATAATTATGCTTACAATCTTTCCATTTACCAAGTTCTTTTAAATATAGACATTGTCGCATTTAATCACTGAACGATCCTTTTCGCTCTCCAAGCGACTTTTTTCTGCATTTGTTTGTGTATAAATTTGTGTATGACATATAATTAAATACAAAAAATAAATATCTGTAGTAAAATTGAGGTATATATGTATATATGATACAATTTTATTAATAACGAAATTAAGTAAATGCAGCCAAGATAGAGATAGGAGGATTGGCGCTTGTCGAAATAATTTAAAAAAGTAAAGAAAGGAAAGAAATGTAATGTAATCTACGAAATTTGACAAATAAGGTCAGAGTCTGAGTACATGTTCTATATAATAAAAAACCAATGACAAAAGCTTTGCAATATTAAATGATATAATGTATAACCCTCCCCCCCCCCCTGAATAAAATTCTGGCTACGCTCCTGAATACAATGTTTTTTCTCCATAGTTATTGTTAAAACAATTATTTAAATAATAATACTGAAATTACATTTATACAAATAAAATCGATATTTTTCCTTCTTGTCTTTATTGCCGAATGATGCACCAAATCTAGAATTCTAGAAATCCTCATTGAGCATCATCAGCAGACACTTGTCAAATGGAAAGTCCTAGGGATTTAACTCTCTCATCTGAGAGATCTCGATTACTAGCGTGGAAAGCTCGGTCTTTGCATGCAACGAAACGTTAAATGTTCCCGCTAAACGGTAATTGTATATTGTCTCGCGGATCACGCGACATTGCCATGCTCCATCATTGTGCCCTCTCGTTTCGTTCGCCGTCGTAATCGCAGAAATAGAACGGATCACATCAGTCGCACTCGGTTTCATTTCCGTATCGCGGGGACAGTAGTTCGCAAATGGAGAACGTATCCGCCATCTTATTTCGTGCATTCGCTCTACAATCGCGGCTGCGGCTGCAGCTGCAGCTATCGCGTATCCAACGACACCATATTGTACGAATCCGAGTGCGCGATGTCGGGGCCACTGCCAATTTCCATGGCAGATTACTTTTCAGTATCACGTGCCCTTCTTCCCCATTGGGGGAGGCAGACGGAGCGTGCCGCCCGCTCCGCACACCTGCACGTATCGTGCGCGGATAAAACTAATTTCGAGCCTCCCGACGAAATAAGGCGCACGGGACGTGAATTCGTAATCCGGTAAAGGGTCGCTTTATCATTGGGAACCTATCGATGCGTCAGTAATCTTTTCCGCTACGCGGGTAACATGGCGTTACGCTAACGAATCATCAAACAGTATGTCGTGCAAAGCGCTTTCTATTGTATTGAACTCGATAGGATTTTAGTTTCCCATCCGTGATATCTTTTCGCGATAAATCCGTCAATTGGATTGGCGATTTCAGAGACGTATATCGAATAAAAATTATTGATTTTGTGGAAATTAATATAGAAATTAAGCTTTTTTTATCCCGATTGAAAAGCACAAATTGAGCTTAATACGCCTTTAAAATTGTTAATCCAATTGTGTGGATTATTGTAAAATAATCATAGTATCTCTTTGCCATTGCTTATTGAATTTATACTGGTTTCGCTGGATTGATTAATTGATTTATCGCAATGAGTGGCATTGGATTAATTAAATTTGTTCTTTCTGTTTCAGGTACGTGACCCGGTATTATAATGCAAAGCGTCGCGAGTTATGACAGGTAACATGGGCGATATAATCACATGTATTATTAATTTGGAAAAATATTCATTAAAACGATTATATATCGCGAATGCATTACGCTTGCGTATATGAGAGAAATGTTGTACAATAATCCTATACAAACCGAAATTCATTCGATATAGATATTGCGCAAATTTTCTGCGACATGTTCAAAATTTGTCAAAAAGCATCTTTAGAGCATATGGCGCGCAGGTAGCAGATTTACCTTTGACTGGAACATAAAAGGAATTAGGGCTAATAAATTCGCTATGCTCGCTGCCGTCCCCTTCAATTTTGCGCAAGTGTATCCAGGAGGCAGGCGACGATAATATGCGATCTAGCAGAGCGCGAATTGAGTTTGCTGAAAACGCGCGAAAGGGATTTTTCGCGCAACCCCGTCCGACCCCGCAGCAAGACGAACGCCCTTTGATCTATCCCTTCGAATTTCGTTCCCTCGCTGGTGCGACACGATCCCGTCTGCGCGTCTAATTCTTTCTTTTACTATCGATGAGGTCGCTACTTCCGATGTCACTTCATGCTCAAAGAGCTCGTTGTTAGCGGATAAAATGTTCTTTAGGGCGTTTCAAGTTTTAGTCTTTGACACGAAACAGTGATTGTTGATTGTTTTCATACTTCAATAAAAAGATACAATCTGAGTAGAATCGAGAAAGATGAGTTTGTGAGAATACAACTTCTCAGATAATATTAAAATGTTCTACAAAATAGAAAATAATCTGAATTTTTTTCAAAAGTTTAAATATGTTATTAAAATGGAAAGACTAAAATAATAATACATTTTACAAAATTATAAAACATCAAAACTAGTTTCTCAGCTGCATATTTTCGAATATAGTCTCCAGAAAAAGGCATTAACAAAAGCTGAAAAGTCCGTTTCGAATGAACATGTCACGCTCGTTTTATACTTCGACTGACACGAAATACCTACCAGGCAGATCAAATCATTGTAATAGAAGCTACAGGTCTGCAGGGAGTTTGGAGAAGGTACGAGCGGGACAAAAGTTTCGTACTACCCCGAAACTATCGGATTACTCAGGCTATCTGTGGATCGAGAAAAAAAAAAGCAAGTTGGACCAGGCTGAGATTTTCAGATACGAGAGCCTATTTCTGATGCACAGACCGAATGAGTCAGATAAGAAAACTTCTTGAACAGAATAACAATTTAAAATTTCGAACTAACATCGACTGTCCGAGGATGCATACCAGTCCTTCAATTCCCAAGTGACGTAAGTCCAATATATTGGTTATGCGAGTCGGTAACAAACATAATTCCCATTTGCACTTCAGAAAGTTATTTTGAAATTTCTTTTAGGATACGCATGAAAAGCTTAGTACTTTCTATATGTGATATACATATGTATTTGCATAAAATGCATCTCGTTTCCATACGAACATATAAACGTTCAGCGTGCCTTTACCTTTATTTTCTAAAGAGTAAAAAAAAAAATGGACTTGTATCACTTGAGTTCAATATGCTCTTACGCATGTCCGCGGCTGGCTCATCCCTTATCGCGCCACCAATGTCGGTGAGACAACGTCCGCGTCGTACGCAATTATTGAAGCGACACGTTGGCAAACAGAACTTGCCGCTCTCGTTGAGAGTCGCGCGTCACACGGAAAAAGTGTTATCGTAGCGCTCACATGCGCGCGACACTCTTACGTCGGACATTGTCCGAGGACTCATGGGGTGTCCGTGAAAAGTGTGCTCCAAACAATAGCCGGTGAAAAAAACGGCGCCTGAAGCGAGACGGGGAAAAGGGCCGGGGAAGAGAAGGTGACGCAGGCAAGCGAGCGAGCGAGCGAACGAAAGGCTACCTCACTCGTGCGATGACAGCCACCATCGTAAGCAACGCCGCGAGCAAACAATGCCGACGACGAGTGCCGGAGCCGGGTACGGAGAGTAGGAGCTTTTGAAGGGGTCCGTCCTTTCGTCTCGCGCCCGTTTGCGAGCGCGCGTTCCCGTTTCTCGGGATTTCCATAATCTGCGGCCCCGCCGCGGACTCCAGACAGATTTATCCGCGTTTTGCCACGGAAAACGAACAATGTCTCTCCCTTGTCTTTTTTTCCGTTTTGTTTTACCACCGCGGCTCGAGAAACTCTGTAACGTATGCAAGAGCAAGAGAGAGAGAGAGAGAGAGAGAGAGAGAGAGAGAGAAAGAAAAAGACTGACCCGCAGACGTGTCTGCATATAGAACCGGCGTCGCGAAAATACCCGTCAATCAAGATGATGCGCTCTCCCTTCGAAACTAAACAAACGTGCCGGTCCTCCCACGAGATAAGTCTAGACGGGCTATAATTGCAAATAAATAGAGACGTCACGACTCTCGAGGGGTAAGGGAAGATCCTCTTTTCCTGCCACCACCGTCGCTTACTTTCTTTTTCCATCTAGATATGGGTGGCTTCGGTAACAGAGAGGGATGGAATGGACGACCCGTCTGGCAAAACCCACTGTCGGTCTGTAGATTAAATTGAATAAGCTCATCTTGATCAACCGGAGTGGTATAAGGAATACATTTCTCGTAGAAACTTTTCATACAAAATACGTAAGATTCGTAAATTTATCGTGTTACATATTTCAATAAGTATAAAAATTTTGATTTATTAATTAGCAGAAATTCGTGTCAAGTTTGCGTTCTCTTTACTACGTTCCTTAAGTAAAGGGAAATAATTGGGAAAATTAGAGACGCGATTCCAGCATCCAAGATTAATTGCGATAACGTTGGGCACGATTTATCGTGCTATTTTAACATCGGAATGGCGCTCGATGATAGAAGCGAAGTTAAACGCTCGTGCACTAAATCTCGAAATGAATCCCGAGTGTTCCCCCGGCGACTGTTAAATCGAGGCATTCCGAGAATTCATAAAAATTCGGCGTGCATGTACTCACACGCGCGTGTGACGTAACGAGTCGCTCAAATGATTCACAGATGCATATCTTCCTCAGTGTCCCACGCCAGAGCGTCTCTCACGATTTAGTGCGGTATAATGGCTCCGAGAATTGCTCAAGTACGACTGGGTTACTGTGTTCTCCACCCAATCATGCTTTCTCTCTTCTTCTTTATTTCTTTTCTTTTCCCTCGTTTCTCTTTCTCCTTCGGTTGTGATCTATGGCCGCGCCGCCTCGCCAAAGGTCTTTCACTCGGTTCGGTGGCGCGTTCCACGAACACCAAGTGTGCTTGTCAAGAAAAGGAAAGACAAACGTCGACCTACAATCGGTGATGGAAAAATGGGAAAGGCCGCAAGGATGAGTTTCATGCTGGTCGGAACATCGAGATACTATCATTGAGAAACTCTACGAATTTTGCACCACGAATCGAACGAGACAATAAATGAGATAATTTCTGCATAAAATTTTTATTTTTCATCTACACTAGTATAATTGAATTTTTTTATTTATTCGGAATAAGAGCAACATGAAGAAAATTATTTATTTTTACGTATATTTCTAAAGTTAAAAAAGGAAATAATGCCAAGTTATTCTGCATATTGAAACCTGTTTGCGTTTCAAGTCCAAGTATTGCGTGTTTCGAGAAAGGGAAGAAAGTTTACGACGAAATTCGCGCGGCAGAGTGCGTCTCGTCGTCCAGCATTGCGTAGTCTCTCGCGGAGATAGCTTGTGACAGAGCGAGTGTTATTCTTCGCCGGTCCATGGAAATTGTTTATTTCGCAAACACGCCCCCGACCGCTGCCTCGTGTCACAGGACCATCATCCGTTTCGGTTTTGCCTCGTTTCCGTTTACAACTTGGTTTGTTGGTTCATCTAGGCCGACGCTTCGACGCTCCAGAAAGAGACAGAATAACGAGAGAAAGAGGAGAAAGAGAGCGTGGTAGCGAGGAAGGGAGGAAGGGAAAATGTGGGCGAAAGAGAAACCCAGCGAGAGACAGGAAGAAAAGAGAGAGACACTACCAATCAGAGCAAAGCTCATCTAGCACGTGCCACTGACAGCCCTCGCCCTTGCAATCCCTCGAATTCTCGTGTCCGTCCTGCACGTCATTCATCGCGAGCTCTAATCCAGCAAAAATAACCGTATTAAACCGCGATTGCGGATGATCGAAAACTTAATAAGGGAACGGCGCACTTAACACCGCGCGATTCTACCCGTTAAACATGCCGTGTCACTTTATTGCACGTGTTTCACGTTCGATATTCGGACGTCGATGATTACAGTTTCGTTCGTTTCAATAGGGATAACTATCGAGCCGGCAGTAAATGCATTACCGGCGCAATGTGCTATTTGTTGTCGTTACGTCAACGTTGTCCGACAACGGTGTCCGGCGCGCTCCGTCGAAAGTTTTATCGTTTCACATATCGAACGCGAGACTCGTATATTTTTTTTTTTCAGCGTGCTTCAACCTCAGCAAGGATTTTACAGCGCGTCACCCTGATGGCAACCGTTAGCGTTAATTATCCCAGACTGAAAAATCGTGTAACGTAATAAATCGGGGATGGATATTGGTTCTGGTCGCACGACCGACGCCATTTGTCGATACGTCCGGTATACAAGAGCGCGCATATATCTCCACAGCCGTTTCTTATATATTTACCCGTCCCCTCTCCCCTCGTGACCTTCTCGCAATCCCTTCGTGCGAAACAGTCTGTTCCCGTTGGAACCACGAAATCACGTTTCCCGTCCGCAACTTTTGCTCTTCCCGAAGTTGTTCTCTCCCTCTGCGATGCGGGGCTTTTCCGTCTCGCGGAAAGAATTGTTCGTGATAAATCTTTTCGCCGATGGCCGAGCGATTTACTTACTCCGGCGGTCCGGCCCCCGGAAATTCCCTCGATCAAACTCAATCATTTCCATTCGAATGGCACGCACGTACTTCGAAACTGTGACTTCCTAATCATCGCCGCTATGCCCTGTCCATGTGGCTCGATACAGGCGTACGGGCTCTCATGTAATGCGGGAGAACTTTGGCGTGCGGCCAATGCATCATATTTGATCGACGGATCGCACGAGTGCCCTGGATATTTTAATCGGAGAGTATCACGCATGAGTGGAAATCCACGTGCGCCTTTGTGGCAACTTCTCGAAAACTGAACTTGTACTTTTACGAGCAATCTTCTTTTTAATAAACGCGTATAAAAATTGTTATCGTAAAAAAGGAGAGGGACTCGTTATATCTATTTTTTTTATCCTTGATAACCCTTAAGATAGACGCGCGCGTAAAACTAAACTAATAAAAACTAACGCGATGTTATTGCTTTTCTACTTTGTGGGTGATTTCTCGAATTTTAAATAAAACTTTAGTCTATATTTATTAATCTTACACAACTTGGATTTTATAGGATAATTTAAATTAAAATATAACTTAAATTTTTATGTCAGCCTTGCTGTAAACCACATTTGTGGCATGTATCAGTACGGTTGCTGTTTTCATTATATTTGGCAAAAAGGTATGATGGATTCAGTAAAGCGGCGTGTGAACTCGGTTTCATAAATAAAGATTCTTTTGCGCGTCAAAGCGGCTTTTTAAAATTTAGCCTGCTGGTCAGAGAGAATCTGTAATATAGGTGAGGGATGTGTCTTTCAACTTGACTCGCCTTTGGCCCCGAATTAGCCGGTATATCAACCTATCGTCTATCTACGTTTCATCTCGTTTTCGCGCTAGAATAATAATGTATCTATTAGATTTTAATCTCAAAAATTTGAAATGAAATCGTCGATCATAAGAAAATGGAATTTTGAGTTGATTGCGAATCAAACAAGTTTGTCAATGTTATGTTATTCGCTACTATTTAGCCAATTCACACATAATACTCCTAATTTCTTTATAATACAAATTATATACGTTTTTTTAAGAATTATAATAGTTTCAGATATCAAAATTTTTCATAAAATTATTATTCTTTAAAAATTATATTTTTAAATAGTGTGACATTATAAAAAAATATTTTAAAAGAATATGCAGATGAATTTCATTAAAATATCCTCTCTCTTTCTCTCTCTCTCTCTCTCTGTCTTTACTATTTAAAACTTTATTATTTAATTATGTTATCTGCGCTAATGTGAAAACATTTACATTCTTGATGTGTACTTTATTTGGTAGCTGATAGTGACTATTGCAAAATGGACACGAGTCTTTTCATGAATGGATCATATTCACAAAGGAACTGCCGCGAAGTGTTCAGCCAACAAAGTGCTTTTCATATTCTCGAAAGACGCGACGATCGAACACAATAACTCTCGTGTATTATAAATTTTCGAGATTTTATGGCCGTCCTTTTCGCCATGACACTCGACATCTGCCCCGGCGCGTCAAACTTAAAGAGGGACGGCGCGAGATAAAGTGCGGCGCAATAGAATTTTCGAACGTCCTGCTGCGAGGGGAAACGACGATAATCTAGTCTCGGCACATCATTTATGTATATTATGTGTACTTCAATTTCTCTCTCTCTCTCTCTCTCTCTCTCTCTGTTACACATCTTCTATTCCTTCTACCGCATGTAATTACGACCAGATTACTATTATATTGCGAAATATACTACTCGTGTGCATTTTTTAACGATCTTTTGATAAGATCATAAATTTTGTGATACCATTTTAAAATGTCATAAATTTTACTGAAAATTGGATTAAAATGGCAAGTTATATACAATGTAATTTTATTTTGAAAATGTAAATTTTAAATTTTGCACATCTCGAGTGTACTTATTATCAAGTAAATTGAAATAACCAATAATGTAACAAATAAAACAGACACTGCTATTCTTTATTAAGTTTACGACGAAAGTTTTATGAATATAAGTTAGTATAAATAGGAATTCGTCGGTAGCACTTTTGGAGTTTCTAGAAGTAGCTAAGGGAGAAAGAAAGAGAAAGAGAGAAAGAGAGAGAGAGAGAGAGTAGTAATCATGTTCGTCGCGATCGGGGAGTTGCGCATGGGGACCAATGCCGACGATCCCGGCGGGAAGCCCAATATGTTTTCGAGCCGACATTTCACCTCAAATGCCGCGTCGAAGGAAACCGTATACAATTATAGAAGATTGTTTACTCGTTTCGAAGAATCCGTTGTTCCCGAGCCGAGCGCGTGATCGATCGCATCCCGTCGTAATTAAAAACTTGGTCCGGAGGAAGTACTTCTAAGGCTGAAATTTTTCTTTCTCTGAATTATTACTCGCCCGCGAAAGAGCGCAACTTCACTGTTCGTTCTAACGCGCTCGTTATGAAAGGTAAATTGAGCAACAACCGCGAAGACGATGCTCACCCTTTCGCGTCAGCGAGCGCCGTTGGGCGCAGACGAACAAGAAGCTTATACATTCCCCTTTGGACCTCACCGTTCGCTTGAGAAATATTGAAAAGATTAAGCTTCCTTGATTAACATTCGTTAGTATTCGCGACGACGCTGGGGATAATGAACGAAGGAGGAATGAAAATTCAAAAGCCACAAGATACGTGGAATTTGAGAAAGACTCGTCAAGACGAGTCACGTTTTCAAGATGTGCTTGGATGGGTTTCGAGGGTTTCGAGGGGTTCTTCCGCGACGCACGAAAACGGTGACTTTTGCTACGTTTTATCATTAAATCTTATTGATACAACACGTACGCGCGATCCCCCAGCATTTCTCTCGGAACATTTCCTGTATACGTTCTTATTTTGAGAGTTCTCTTTCGTCGAAACGAGGGCGGTTTCCCTGTCCCGTGTTCCTGAACCCACAGCCACTGCCGTGCGATCGTTGCGGTAGTTATTATGGAAACCTTTGGACCGTGTATACTCGTATAATGTGATGTCATATTATACAAGCAGCACCATAAAGCCGCATGCCCGACTCCAATTGCGCAGCCACGTGAAACGATATCGTGTATTTTTCCAACTCAAACGTCTCTATTCAAACCACTATAACAATATCACTTATTTTGCTCGTGAATTACATTACATGGCCGAATTCATCAAACGGAAAGTCCGCAAGGCTTCATTTTGATTGGCGTATCCGGTTTCACGTAATAGCTCTCATGATATGCACAATAATTTGGCTATAAAATCGCGCAGGAATATTACAGTTTCTCAGTTACATATAATCACATGACATCGATACTACGAGAAATGTGGGAGATTCTAATGTAATGATAATATAAATTATCAGATGATATAGGGTTTGACTCAAAATTCGATAAGTTTATTATTTATTATAGTTTCAAATCACTGTTAAATAGAGGAATTACCGATAGAAATGGTCAAGTAAAAATTTACTAATTCGAATTTACAGTTCACTTTCTTCGCCTACATATCTTCCAAATGTTTAGACCGTAGTTTTTCGCAGTAGTAAATAAAGAATTCTGTCGCAAAGCATTTATATGTTGACCCTAAACGTATGTTTTGACTCGACCTAATTCATCGGATTAATCGTCGTTCGTTTAATAATTGAAGAGTGTCAGCTAAAGGAGGAATAAACGGAAATGATTAAAACACAACTTTCCTTTGACTCCACGGTAGTTCGCAAGTTGACGGGAAAGCCCAGAGAAGAGAAGGGCGGGTAAGCCACTCTAGCCATCTCAACATCCCATCGCGGTAACATCCGGCCGCTGATGTGGACCTCCGCTTTGCGGCATAGTCCTCCACCCTCCCCAGACATCCCAGTCGCCGACCTGTTCTGTGTTGTACAGCGCGAGGGCAAATGGTACCAGGAAGTAACCTCCTCTGTAATTAGCGTCTTCGTTCGCCTCTTTGACAAAGGACGACTTCTGGCGGACACAAAGGAGCCGACCTAACAGGTACCATCGACCGTACCTCGCAATTTAGGTCAAGATTATACTTATTTGTTGTACTTGGTATAGTTTTTGTTTCTTTATATAATACCTTTTGAATCTCTCATCATATGTCATTAGAGCCAACTCTAGTACCATTAACTTGTCCGGTAAAACTAATTTCTTACTAACGATTACTATTTCGAAACAACATTCGTTTCTTCGACCCTTCAGAACGTTTTATATCCATAATCTTAATTTTTATACTTACTTATTTTATACGGCACTCTTGAATCAGAAATAATTGGTATTACGAAGAGAGGAATTAATTTGTGCCGCGAATAGATTTAATTCCGACCTCCAGCATAGAAAATGTGCATTTGACGGTTGACTGATAAAGGCTTTCCCATTTAGAAGTTAAGAGAGATCTACATAAATACTCGCGCTAATTCCCGCGTTCTGCTGAATATTTAACGCCACGCGCAATATTTACATCGCGTCGCGCAGTAGTATACATTATTGCCGACGCGACATCTACAGAATTTACACAGAGTACTCGCAGAATGCGCGAAAAGGCGAGAAAGTAAAGATAGCGGAAAGAAAGTGAGTGCGTCATTATGCAAGCCGTGCGATTTCCATATTCTACATATTCACGCTCGTTACACATAACTTGCCCGCGATCCTGCATTTTGCCCAGCGAGATAGCGGTACTTTGTGCGGGGGAATATTGTACTAATATACTACACGGGAACTAAGTATTACGCCTTTACCCGCTACCTTGACAAATGTACCGTACAAATACGGAGTCAACTCGCCCTCAGATGGGGGAAATTCTTTTTTTCGCCGAGCACATCAAGAATCTTTCTCCAGTCGCTGCGAAGCCATAGTGATGAATAAAACATTCAGAAGCCTGCAGTTCGTGCCTGCTTCCACTTGGCTTCAAAACTCGCAGAAAAGCGTGCCCTGCCATTATATAACCCCTCCTCGTTCTTTCCGCGACAGCTCATAGGTGAATACTTCTAAAGTACGCGATATACTTAGATAAGTGTTGCTACATGCATTCTGCATTACTATTCCACGTGGTCGGGGATCAAAATAAAGAAGAATTTTACGAATAAAAAAGAAGCATGATTATTCAGCGTAAAAAAATATGCAAAGATATAACATTTTCAAAGATTTAAATTTTTATTTTCGCAGAAAAATTCTGCAGTGATATCTGTTCGAAATGTGAAAGTTGCGCAACCTATTGTCACCTAGCTTCCGCTTTCGTGTCCTCTTATTCAAATTTCTTCACAAATTTCTATGCTGAACGTATCTTCTTGCAAGGCTCTACCGTCGAATCCGTTAAACGGAAGAAATTACAATCTCACACAGGCGGCATTTTGACGGCACGGGATTTATTCGTTTCTCAAGTGCCACCAAGTGCCACTCTCGCTCTCCTTGCATCGCCCATACTGCTTCTTGTAACCACACCTTGCAACCACTCCGAGATGGTCTCGCGGCTACGCCGGTATTGTTTGAGTTGACAAGCTTTCCCGTTATGCGCGAGAATCGGTACGGCTATACCCGCCTATCCAACTTCATACAAGTGGCGCCTATTTGGATCTCTATCCGCTTCTGTTTACACCACCTCGTCGGTACACCGGTGCGCGTTTCCTCCGCTAGATGCGGATCCAACAAAGTTCGCGGGACCGACTTCCTTCGTGGAACGCGGAACCGGGAGGCAGGGCGAAGTAGGCGAAAGCGGAAGCAAGCGCGGGACGGATGAAGGAAGGACTCGAAAGGACGAGAGAGGATCAAGTGTCGCGATTGCGCGCATAATGTTACCGGTGTCATTGCTTCTGCTTCCGTTGCTTCTCCCCGTTGCCGCCGCTGCTACCACTGTTAGATTTCGCGTCGCCGTCTGCGGTACATCTGGCGTTAGTGAGTTCGGTTTTCCAACAAGGCGGCCCCTGGTAGTTCTTGGTTTGGGCTGCGCGTGTAACATCGTCCATGACTCGTCCCCGTCCTTCGCGACCGCGACAGATACCACTGGCGAATGCCTCCCAGTCGACTTTGGCTTCTGCGAATTCCGCAAAAGTCGGGTCGCAATAAAATCCCATCGTAAATTTGCAAATTCAGGCACTGGCTGGCTGGCTGGCTGGCTGGCTGGCTTCCTCCGCAGACCGTAGCCGCACGGCCGCGATGATCTATCGCTCCTCGCGGTGAGAGTAGTGCAGTTATTGCATAAGCAGGAAGAATAACGGCATGAGCAATAACGATAATCATACTAATCTTAATGCGGTATAACTGATAACAATATTGTGCAGAATTTTATTTCTAGAAATATTTCATTCTGTCAGAGTGATTCGCTTTTGATTATTGCGTGATAATAATATCGTGACACTGATTCATATTTGCAATCATTAATAATTTATGTTACTTGCTATGTGTCTGTATTTTTTTATTTATCTTAAAGTGACGCATTTTTTAATTTGCGAGGGGAACTGTTTGGTCGCATGGTCGTGAGTACGAATATTCATAAGCAATTTCTGTAAGCGCGAATCTTATAATTCACCTGTCGAAGTGCGATGAAAGTCTGCCATTAAGACACATTTTAATTGCGCGATACGATACGGCCGTTTGACATCCTGTAAAAGGTTTAATCTAGCCTAATGATCACATTTATCCCGCGGAAGCCTCGTGACGACCACCGTGCTTTATCACCGCTTTCGAAGAAGTGAAGATGAGAGCATCGAATTATTACGACCAGCCGAAATGACAATAAAAAATAAGATCCTCCCAAGTATTGCGACAGCGACTTGTCGCTTGATAAATTGGAACACGCAATTCATTCGTGTCAAAATAAAGATAGTATTATCGCGCGGCATTACTCGCAGTCCCGACTACGTGCTTAGTTGTGATTAAACCATTTTTATACTAGAAACACGTGACTATGGGATATCATAATAATGCGATTTAAGTTGTGATACAATACAGTACAACAAATTTTTTAATATTAAATTTTTTTATTAAACATGATAGATGAACATTACAAGTAAAAATAATATCATACAATCTAAGATAGAATTAAAGACTGTTAAAAATATTTGCAGAACACTAACTTTATTAAATGGGTTGGTTTCAGCTCGAAAACATAATTATAATTTGATGCAATGAAATTAGTACTCGACTACCGCACAAACGACATTTACGATCTATCAGGCGTCAGTTCGTTAGCCCCTTCGCTCGAATCGTCAGGTGAAGCTGCGATTTTACGCGGTACGTGCCAGTCCATCAATTCGTTTCTCCATCCTCGTTTTTCATTTCCGCACGAAAAGCCCATGACGGACTCGGCGCGATCGGCTTTTAAAAGTGCGGCGGAAAAAGTCGGATCCGTTTCGTTTCCTCTGCATGCAAAAGCGTATTTGCTTTTTTACTTACTCGCCGACATGTAATAATTGACATTAACGGTTAAGGAAATATTTGATATGCCAACTAGTAGCTGTAGCGAGCAAGCTTTCCCTATCTTCTCCTTCTCTCCTTTAAGAAAACTAAGAAATTGTGAGAAAGAAAAGTAATGAAAGAGAATCATACTTCGGAAACCGATAATTCATTTTAAAAAATATTGGAACTGGTTGCAGAAAATAAGATTAAAACAAAATTAAAAACATAATTTAAGTGACTTAAAATTCATTCATGCAAAAAATGATGCATAAATATTATAAAGAGATTAGCGCAAATAAAATGTTTATAATGACAAGTTAAAAGAGAGGGAGAGGGGGAGAGAGAGAGAGAGAGAGAGAGAGAGAAAGAGAAAGGAGAAGGGAGGAAGCGAGAGAGTATATAGAGAGAAAATAGAGTTCCAATGTTTGCAAGCTCGATTCGGCATGGTGTAAAAGGTAAATAAGTTATCCAGTGCCGGCATGTACCATTTACGTACGTTAAATATTTAAATCGGTAAATTATACTCGGTGATATGCGCTCGCGAAAGCATTACCAGCTAGCACTTCTTAAATTTAATATGAAACGCGCATGAGCTAATTACTCAGTCGCGGCAGGAAGCTATACACACGTATATATTACTCGTGTGTGGTGTATGGTACACATATTTTATTTCTGTTTGCTAATGTAAACGATGAAATTATAGTGACTGGACTTTTGATCCTCTTTAATTGACAGATAGAGAATATTAAAAATAGAAATTATACCACCAAAAATTATCAAGTGGAATGACACTCGATACATCTTTTTTCAAGTTTTTAATTATTTATCGTATATTTTTTACTGCTATATGTATATGGTATACATATATATTAAAACGGATTAACTATAACAATATAGTCAGGAATTTATATGTATATAAAACACTTGTTCAGAATATAAATGCGATACTTGAACTGTGCATGCGTATCATGCGTAAATACGCGTATTTACGTCAAGGCAGCTGCATTATACATCACCAATTTCACGAAGCATTCCGTGCATACTCGAAAAATTAAGCCCGACATTCATCGATCGTTTATCATGCTCCCTCGAGATCATTTAATGACATAATTGCCTAATGGGAAGTGAATCGTAACATTTTCATGGTCTATCTTTCAAGAAGAATCCTTGATCTCTCCGCGGTTTGCTCCCGGTCGCGCGCCATAAAAATTGCTACAAAAAAAGCTTCCGACGCTAAAAGAACCCCTCGAGGCCGTGACGCGGAAGGGCGACGTCGAAGGGTGCACTTACGGCGAAAGGGACTGCGATATACACGCCAAGTGGAGTGTTTATTAAATCTCCTGTTAAAAGGGGTAAAATTAATTCCGAGAGATATTTTCGTATTGTTCGCTATTATTTTATTGAAAAATTGCATTGCCGATGAAAAAAATTGCATACCCGATAATTACTTATTTCAAAAATAGACTTGTAAAATTTCGTAAATGTTGTAGAAAAATCATCGTGATTTAAAACATTACAGTTAATTGTTTGTGGCTATCTTGAGAAACTTAATAAAAATTATGTATATCAAATTTAATGAAACGAGAAACTATTTCTGCTTAACTATTGCTGTGACTAATGAGTCGTAACTTTATATAGAATAAGCACTAATCGCCGTCAGAGAATTCTGGGGAAGTCGATTCCAATTGTGTTAGATAAGTGAAGGTGTGCATTGTGATTTATCGGCGAGTTCTGGGTAACAGTTTACCGTATTATGCCCCCCGACTTCTCCCGCGACGGAAGAAAATTACATGCACGCGTGTGCGATTGTGATCAAGAGAGCAACGGCACATATTTCCCGGAACTGATTCATCGCAATCGAGCGGCGATAGACAGCGCGAATTCCCTCTTCTTTCGCCACCTCTTTCTGTACGCGCGATATTTCGTACGTACAAAGTATTCGTCGCGATCAGCACGCAACAAAATTCGAAATGGTCTTTAATGACATATCGCGCGAATGGAAATGACCCTCCACGGGGAATGGTACGCACGTCCAATTTCGCTTACTAATTCCGCCTTTATGACCCTTATAAATGACAGGTCTCTGACTCGGCGTTGCCGTACCAAGCGGGTGCAATAATACGTTCGTCCTTTCAAAAACCGGGAAGCGCGCCGCGACGGCAACGGCATAGAATAATATTTGCGCTCTACTCGTCTCTCTCGCGACCGAAAAGTCTCGCCATCGACGACCAGCGTTTAATGCTTACTTTCATTACCGTCGCTATCTTTATACGTAAGTTCGCCTTGATGTACGCAAATTACAATTTGTAAAGTGGCGCGATGGAGAAGTCTGTTTTCTTCGATGATACAGCTCCATAGGCGATACTAGCTCGAAATGAAAGGAACCTCGTGCGAAACGCGAGCAACGTCCGCACGGTCTGAAGATAATAAATAGATGTCATCGATTCTAAGCGAGAACAATTCTTCATTGCGATCATCGAACTATCATAAATAAGGTACAAAGACAGAAATGGACCAGTACACTTCGGGCTGTGATGTGGTAACTCGGAAGCACGCGCGAAATGTATTATATAAACATCGTCTAATTCTCCTCGCCACAGTAACAGAAAACGCATTCAGCTTCCAATGCACAATGCGACCGGGAACTTGCATCGTTGTGTCCTCGCTCTTCTCGCTTCCACGACGGTTGTATCCAACATACATGCAACGTAGCTAGCTTTTACGGCGACCGAAATGCTCGCATCACTCGACAACAAACACTGCGAAACGAGAACGGTTTCAAGTCATATATACACACACTAAATAATTCTCTTTTACAAACTAGTTACGTTCGTGTTCAGTTATCAATACAACGAGAAAGAAAGTTTTGTGAAAGCTGTGAAAAATGTGCTAATTATATAAAATCTATCGTCGATGCTAATTCACAAGGTTTTTAGCTCTTAAAATATTCATCCAAATTTTTCTGCGAGTCTTAACGTCATAAAACATATAGTGAATGAAAACATAACAAATATGCAAAAGATATGCGTTAGATATAAGCCATTTTAATAAAACTGGATGAAGAGTACCGGAATATACAGACGAAATGAGAGCGCACGAAAGAACAGGCGCAAACGGAAAACGAAGGGTAAGCGAGCATCTCGTACGCGTTGGGGAAGAGAAGATGGTGAGAAGAGAACGATAAAAGATTATCAAAACGAACGAGCGAGAGAGAGAGAGAGAGAGAGAGAACGCGATAGGCAGACAAAAGCAACGGGACAGAGGTAACGCAGACTATTACGTGGCTCTTTCTAGCGGCGAAAGCACGCCCTTTTATTTTCTACGCTCCTGCTGTTGCTGTATGCGGGACGCCTTCCTGGATTCTCGTGCACACGTGGAATACATCCATTCATTTGGCTTTGAACCTCAATGGTAATGTTATTGCATCGTTACTGAAGGTCGGCAGCATCGTATTCCCTCTCTCTCTCTCTGTCTTTTTCGTTCCGCTCTTTGCATGAATAACCCTTTTGCTCGTTTCGTCCATCTCCACTTGTTCGCTTCTCTACGTCCGCATGATAGTCGGACGAAGTCGACGAGTAAGCCGGGTGGCGATGCTTAAAGAGGGGTTTTTCGCGTCGCGATACGTGTACGTGATCCGACACGGTGTAGTTAGAGCCGGGTAATAACTGTCATTAGCATCGCAGTGACGAGTTGTCGGACGAGTACGAGAGCCGTTGTAGAAAGCCGATTTACAATCGTAACTGGCAACCTTCCCACCCTTTTGCTGCCGCGTCACTTTTGCGCGTCACATATAACATCGACGCAGATTTTTCAGCTTAATTACTACTAAAGTGCGAACAAAATGAGGCTTTTTATCATGTTACCTACGACTCGCCGAAATGATTTAATTTTGAGGGCTGCTTAGGCAGGTTAATCATCTCTTCGTATTAAAATTATATCATTTTTGTTGAATCGCCTAATCTTAATTTAACTCGACGTTATTTAAGAAACAAACTGCTTGAAACAAGTGTTATAGATAACGATTTCCGTTATATCATAATGCAATACGTAATCAACGACGGCGAAATGCAATGGCGCAAAATGTTATATCTCCGCCTCGTCATCTTAACACCCTCTTGCACCCCCCCCCCCTCGCTGTTCGCCAAGACGGTATCCGATTCTCCGCGATAATTGGCACTTCGGATTGAATTTCCACTCCGCTCCTCGTAGCTGCGTCGAAAGGAACGGAAAGAAAACGACATCGGCGTTCGCACGGCCATTGCGTTGTCGTCCGTTGACGTCGACATCGACGACGACCTTCGGGAACAGCGAACACGATCCCTCCGATCCGGCGTTAAATTTGCCGAACGCTGCTTTGCAATTCAATGAAAGAATCCAATCCTTGCGTAGAAGCTGGCCTACCCCATTCTCCTCGGCAACAGTAGACGTTCCTCTCGAGGACGCGTTCTCAGGGGTGGATCTGTATGGAAACTAATAAAACTTAAGCTTTTAGGACCCCAACTATTTGAATCGGGGATTTCCAAACATGATCTTGTTTAAAATATTTATTATCTGTTTAAAATTACAGAATTTTTACATCAATTATATGTAATTAGCTGATTTATCTTTTTAAACATATTAATTTAAGATTCGAGTAAGTCGCTATTCGTTCTCATATACGTCTTTTGGAGAAACTTATAGTGAGACATTCGTATGATGCTAGACAGCGAATTGGAATTTCGCTAGGATCATCGTTCGAACTCGGCAATTTCCGAGAAATGCGAGAAAGAAAAACCGGAGGACATTGTCGCTGTCCTCGTAAAGACAGTATTATTCCGTTCATCATGTCACTTTGGAGTTATCTTTGATCAAACGGGCGAAGGATAAAGTATGTTGTGCAGATAGAAAGATGTTAGAAAAGCGAAGTTATAACTGTCGCTTTGTCTATCTTGTGTTAGAAAAGCGAAGTTATAACTGTCGCTTTGTCTATCTTGTGTTCTACTTTTTAGTAACAAGCGCTGACAAGTTATTCATCGACAAGAAATAAATCACGATATCAAAACGCTACGGGCGGAAATTGATATGTTATTCCAATGCAATTTCAGATGGGAAATTTGATTGGATAACTGAAGATTTCGCATTAAAGGGGTTGTGAATAGAGAAAAATGAAAATCTCAAATCGAACGTTTCTCCATGTATATAAAATAACATTTATGTATTTCAGAAAAGTATAAAAAGAAAAAAGTTTACATTCATAGTATTTTCGATTGCATTGTAAAAATAATTGAAATAAACATTCACTCCCTCTCTCGTATTACCGATTTACACGATTGTAACATCAGTTACACTGCGAGAATTCTAGTGATAATTGAGTGCATAAAACGCATATCTTTCATGTCCAGAAACATCCTTTGCAAATTTCAAACATTTATTTATCGATTGCACATAATTAATGTAATATAATTAAATTAGTATATTAACTGCGTTAAAATAATTCGTTACAATCGGCGAAACTTATTAATCCGACTGGCGAAATACAGATAGTTTTTCCTCACACAAAACACACACCACCGGCATTGCGTGATTCTCTTTGTGCAGTCACTTGCAAAAGTATTCCAATTCAATGCTCATTTACGTGAGGATCGTGCCTGCGCTTGACACTCGACGAATATGCTTTCTCACGGCAAAGGGCGCGCGTGGATAAGCACGTGTTCGAGTGGGATGCACGGTCTGTGCATGTGTATCTCGATCCACAGCACGGGCGGAATCATTAATACCTGCGGTGACCCACGAAGGTACAAAAAGTCAGTCGACGGGGCTCGTGACGCGGATGCTTTTTCCCGACGCCGCGCCGGCATAGACACGGGACACGAGTGCGAAAGAGAGAAAGAGAGGGAACGACGGACAGCATAGAGGGGAAAGCGGATGGACGTGGAACGGGGCGGAAAGGTTGATAGAAAAAATATACGGATGGGTGGGTGGTTGGTTGGGCGAGAGGAGAGAAAATGAGACGCGCAAAAAAGGGCGACAGGACGGCGGGAAGAACAGGAGGAAAGAAAAAATCAAATAAATAGGCGGACGTGGCGAATACGTGGTTGGAGTGCGAGTCAGCGAGAGAAAAGGATCGCGGAGAGACGGAGACACGGAGAAACGGCGAGCGCGAATATAAGGGGGAAGGGGAAATAGATAGTAAAAAGGAAAGAGAAAAAAGGAAGAGCCGGGAAAGAAAGTGTAAGAGCGGCGAGAGACGAAGAGCGAGGGTGGCAGAAACTGCCAGATGTTTTATTGACGGCGGAGGTGTGATGGATCGTTACGATATTATTGCGTTGCGACGCAGTGCACCCAATCGAATACGTGTGCAGGGTGCAGCAGGATGCAAGGTGCAGCGCGCGCACCCTTCGGCGCTGCGTCATGCATTAAGGGGGCCGCCACCGCGATTCGATCTGCTCGCATAATACGTTCCTCGCACGGATGAAAAAGAAAGAGAAGAGAAAATATAGGTGGGCCTCGCGCCTCCCCTCGCCTATTCTTCTTTCTCCTGCCGCTCGCGCGGCCTCTTTTTTTCCCCTTTTCCCGTTTCCTACGTCATTCCTCCATTTTACTTCTCCTGCACTCCCCCTCCCCCTCCCATTGTGTATCACGTTGCAATAACGCGACTAGCGTGACCGGTGCTAACTTACTCCATCCGCGAGACAGTGAACTCGATAACTCCATCCTTCCAACGAGATATTCGAGCTTTCGTTGCGTTTAGAGTCCGGAAATAAGATGCCTGAGCTTAGCGTTAATCCTGCTTTAGAACGATGATAAATGGAAGCATTAGTGTAACGAAACATAATACAATGTGTTCTCTTTAAACATTCCAGTAATTGCACTCGAAATATGTTAAATCTATTAAATAACAAAGAGATATTTCTTACAGGAATATATATCCTTGATATGGATTAAAAATCTTAGTTGTTTTTTTTATGATACGTATATACACAGATACGTAAAGGTTTTAGTATCTTCATTAATTGTAAGTGAATCCAATAAGAATAAACTGCAAAACTATGTCGCGGTTCCAATTCTCTTCAATTATGTCCGTGTCAAATGGACCAGATAAGTTAGTAGCTGCGAAGCTGCACGTTTTCTCAAGTCCTGACTGAGGTATTCACCATCGCTTGCCGAGATCGATGTCTGTACATTGATACTTGAGTATCCGAGCCGGCTGAAGTATAGTCCGTGAAAACGATCGTAGTGCATGCACATCTCCGTTCCCTCCCTTTAGCTCCGGAAGTGCATGTCATCGTACGGCGAAGTGTGTCGCGTGTCCGTGACACTTCCCCTCTGGAAAGCATGCTCAACGTAAGAGAGCGCGATTACCTTCTTTGTTCTCTCGGGGTAGGGGGAGGGGGAGGAAGGCGCATGTTTCTACGGACGTCAATAGCCCGTAATGCATGTGTCACAAGTAGCGTACATCGTCAAAGCGTACGGATACCGGCGATGATAAAGAATGCAGACGAATCGATTGCACACGGCGCTTCGGGACACGCGGCATGCATTTTGCTCACTCGGAGTGACACGATCGACGTTGAGGATTGTCGTTTAGCAGCTCGCAGATCGCACGTTGTAACAAGCCGCGTCGCTGCGGATGAAAGAATTCCGTCGTGCAGCCGGAGAATGGGAGACAGCGCGCATCGCGTATACTCGTCGCCTCGCCTCGGTCGGTGAATATTAAAAACGCTGATGAATGTATACAACTCTATCCGGCAGCGTTAAAAGCACGTTACGCGTGCAGATAGATTGCAATAAACGCCGGCGCACTCGTGATAACGCTTTGAAACCCCCCCCTCCTCTCCTCTGCACTTTACACGCCGCTGTATCATGCAATTCCCCGGCTCCGCTGCCTGTTCGCGTATCGAAATACGTGCTGTTACGCCCGTATAAAATACCTTTCGCAAATTGTCGTTACGGATCGGCGATGGCGATTCTGCGTCGTACATTAAATCCGGGTTGTGTAATGGATAAATCATATTTCGTAACTTTCGAATACGTCACTGCGACGCGATATTTCGTCGGTCATTTACAAGATTGTGCACTTTATGAAAGATGACGGCCCAATTTCAACATTCGCGTTGAAATATCTGCGACTGATCCAGATCCCGTTGGACACGGATGCTTGCAAATTGCGCGTGGATGCTGGGCGAGCGATTCAAAGAGCGACGCATATATTGGAGCGCGAAGGGCATATCCCAGCCCGGGCCAAGTTTTCCCAAACTCGGATCATGCCTGCATGTTAGTTGGGACGTGCCTGATCCCGAGCGTTGCAGATTCGTCCCGGTACCGGGTGGGTTAATCTGTCCGCGAATTATCGCCGTCGGCCCGAACTTCTAAACCACCGTCAGTCGACCGCCGGCTCGAAAGCCTGATTTACCGCTACGAAAGTAATTCCGCATCCAGAGAGAAAGAGAGAGAGAGAGAGAGAGAGAGAGAATGAGAGAAAGCCCGTCCGCCTGTAACGTGCCGTAACACACGTACAACGGCATATCCGCCGTCTCGTTCTGCGAGATTCCAATCGGTGCGCGCTCGAAGTCGATCAAGCGAAAAAACACTCACGACGTCGCGTCGTACCGACGTACGTTTTATATATGTATATATATATATTTTTTTTTCTTGTTTTCTTCTCTTCTCCTTCATCTCCCGTCGGCACCCTCGTTTCCTTTCCCGACGGCGCGACGGACCCCCCGCGGAAAAATACACGACGGACGCACACACGGAGCAGCCGCATAACAGAGACGTAAACAGCTACGAGAAGCAGAGGGCGGAACACGCGTCATACGCCCGCATTCATAGTTCATATAGTACAAAGTGACATATGCATGCGCGAAGGGCCGAGCGACACGCAGAGCACCGTAATCCCGGCGTGGGCGTTTGATGTCTACGGAGTAAGTTTAAGGTGAGGGCAATCCCGCCGCTCTGGCACCCTCTCCCTCACCCTCTCCCATCGAGTTCACCCCAGGGGAGAGACGAGGGGAGAGGACCCGGTCAGGAAACGAATGAGCTACGACGAGCCGCGGATGCGTTGTTACAAGGTGTCGCAGCCTGTCGTCCACGACTGGTCTATTAATACACCCTTTATTACTCCGTTGAAACAGTTGACATACGATAGAGGTCTGTTAACGACACTACTATATTTATGTCGAGCTTACGGCCGGCGTTTGTAATATCCGTCGCAGTGGGGGGCTTCGAAATAATGAAAATGTACCTTCTATGCTAAGATATAGAGGTAAGAAAATATTACATTGCGCTGCCAAATAAAATTCATAAAAGAGAAATAATTCTCTCTAAAAGTATATTAAGAATAGATATTATCTTACTCTTTTAAAAGACTGCGTCAGAAAGAGAAAGGGCGAGAGAGAGAAAGAGATACGTCTGATCTCATGGTGTTTAGACTAATCACAGCTAGTGATATGTTATACAAGTCGTATAAACAGTATCATATACTAAAATTTATTAAGTAAGATCCTGCAACATATTTAAGCCACATCTAGGAATATATCAACTGCCTATCGTGTTTAGATTTCGGCCGGATTAAAAACCATGTTTTCTTTTTCTTCGGAGAGATGGAGAGAAGGAATCACGGCCCGAACATTCCGTCGTAAACATTGAAGAGAAACGATGCAAGGTAAATACGCGGTCATAACACCATACATCTCCTAGCCCAGCAGGATTAGATCGGACAGCCTCAAGACATTAGTCTCCGGGTTTATCGACGATGACGGTAACTCCGAGACACGGGCCAATCTATCAAAATCAAGGAAACGATCGTTCGATGCAATTAACATCCTCCCTCGCGAAATTACCTCACGCCCCGATATGTACAGGCAAACGCGAGTGTCGAAACCGGCAGGAGAGATCCGGAGTATATTAGCAGCATTAATTACGCGACCCTTCGACTCGTCGTTGCGAGGGTGGCCGTGTACGAGGGCCAACCTCCTGCCGAAATCTGCAGGTCGCAACGGAAACGAATGACCGGGGCCGAGCCGCGGTCCCGAAACGAACGATGGGAGTTGAGTGCCTTCGCGTAGCGGTCAATCCTTGCCTGAGTAAACAATTCAAACCTCCGGAGTCTGCTATTAATTATCTTGAGCACCGTCTTTATAAGATTCGTCGGAAATACGCAAACAACAACGGTAGTTTAAATTAGGAATCGATACCTCGGATCAGTTCTAAAAAATCAATCGTGCAATCTTTGAAGAACGCAAAGAGAAAGAGAGATGTAACTTTCTCATATCAATCGTTAAAAAAATTATAGTACCGCGTAACATTCTTTTTAGGAGAAACTTCGTTACTTCTCTTTCGCGAAGAGATTTGAGTGAGATTCACGGAATTCGATTAGGATAATACTTAATTAAAATTTAAATGGAGACTTACTTAATTTAAAAATTCTTTCTCCGATTTTTTTCTCCTTATTTCTCTTGCTGTACTAAAGAAAAATGTTCATACATAGCTACTCGCATTTTTGCTACGTAGTTGCAACATCTCTGAATCTTTTTCCGCGAGATGAAATTGCCAACTTCGCGCATCCAGCGAGTCGTCTTCACTCGCCTCCCGACGGGGTGCTGTGCCGGAAACCGCGTGATTGTATTAGTGATGTCTGCCGTCACGTTGCTCGACATTGGCCATTGCCGACGCACGACGCGAATGTCGGGGGTGCGCAATGGAAGCAGAGAATCCTTTTATTAATTGCGTCCGAGGGAGTGCACGGGAGGGCGAGAAAGAGGGAGAAACGAGAGGGTTGCTCGCCCCAAGCTCGACTCATGCGTCCAGCCTGGTCAGCAACCTAAGATTGCGCCGCGTCCCGATAAAATCCCATTAACTTTATCTGCATCCTGCGCGGTGCCCTATGAAAAGCCGTATTTCGCCCGCCTTTATCGCGCGCACCACCCCAGCCGCACTCTCGCACCCCCACATCGTGTTATGAACCTTGCTCGACGACGACAACAACAACGACGGCAACGACGGCAACGACGACGACGACGACGCCGACGACGACCACGACGACCACGACGACGACGATGATGGTAGTGGTGGATCGCCGTTACATTGCTGTTCTCTCCTTCCTTCCGTTGAACGGTGATGTGCGATATATTCGCATAATTACAAGATCGGAGATTTGTGTAGAGGCATTAACGACACGTAGCTATTAGGAGTTAATTTATAGAAAGATGAATCTTTTATATTAGCGTGTAACATTCTATATATTGTTATGCATCAAGATCTTTTTGAAAGCTGCAACGACCTGTAATTGCTGAATGTTTAATTAATTCAGATAAAGGCATTCTTTATGAAACGCGTTCTAGCACAAGTAGATTGAAAATCTCATTTCGGTCGCTACGAAATTAGAAATGATCCGCAAAATTCTCAAGTTACAAGTTATAAAAGACTTACTCTATATCCCGACGCTGCTTTTAATTAGAAGCTATCGATCGGTACGGTTTAATTGTCCTGGTTTTTCGTCTTAAATACACTCCGCCGGGCCAGCTAGGCCATTAAACGATTCATTCGTTGATCACGCGTCCTGCACAAAAACTCCGGCCGTACTTAATTCTCAGTTCCGAACGAACGAACGTTTGAATCACTTCGTGAAGTAATTACTGCAGTTAACGCGATATCGGCTATTCACTTATCTAACCGCGACTCAAGTCCGACCGGGCCAAGATTCGTCATGATCGAGAACGTTCGTAATTTTTACGGAGAGGCGAGGCGAGGAAAAGAGAGCGGCAACTCACATTTCTAAAAAGAAGTCGCTTTACCCAAGTTCTGCGAGCATCTTATTAAAACAAATGGTCGTCCATGCCTTCGGAAGAGACACCCTTAATTACGTCGTCCCTCTCGGGCAAACCGGGTCATACTATCTGCATACCCATTGTCGTTAAAGCGCTTCTCCTCAGTTTTTTGTGACCCGCGGAACTTATGCCGTTTAGGAATAGTCTCGAGTCTTCGCCAAGGATATCCCACAATACTCGCCCTGAAATCCCTTATGCGAGCCTCCATGCGAGTCTGCAACTCGCACTGCGAATAGATCAATATTAAGCGGGGCGTTTTGTAATAGTCGTCTTGGGAAGTTCAACGGGCCGTCTTAAAATGAATTTATAACTTTGCTAAATTTGACGCCGGCGATCGATCATTCTCATCAAGTTACTGTAATTTAGAAAATTGATGTTCCGCTATTTCGGCATGTAATGCAAGACGTAGCGACCTAGCAAAATGGCCTGTAACTACCGATTAACCCGTAACGCTTCTTCGCGCGATCAAATGTACGCAAATATCAGGGATACAAATGGGCATAAAATTGTATAGGTCGTAATAGTGACAGTGGCAACTAGCCAGGTACATGCAACACGCTAATGTATCGTGTAACGTTTACGGCCGTTCGATCGAAGCACTCAAGTATCGCCCCTGTCACACTCTCTCGTAATTCCCTTATTCTCTTTCTCGGCATATCGTAGCCTTACACGCGTAATTCCCACTGTGTCACGCATACGCATTTATACGGTATCCAGGCAATTTACCAAATGACACGAACAGTCGAACGATTTAGGGGAGGACCATATTGAAAGCATCTCTTATATATCTTTTCAGAAACCAAAGAACTCTGGGGAATATTCAGAGTTTCTTATCAGAAAAAAGGTTACATAAATAAACTTTGTTATTTATTCATTTACTTATTTTATATCTTACGTTTAAATTCTGTAAAATTACATGTTTTATAATATATTCATCAGAAATTTTATAAGAATTTTATAGAAATTTTCAGGCGATTTTATTTGACAGTTTTACAAATGTGAATACAATAAATTTTACGAGAACTTAATGAGATAAAATTGCAAGAGTTTCGCCAGAGTCTAAAATTTTGTACAAAGCTTTAAATATCTCGTCGCGCAACAAGAGGCACCATCTCTCGAAAAAAATCTCGGCATATCCTGGTCTCTCGTGGCAACAGTGTAACAGGAGGGAAAGCGAATCTCCCTCCAATGGCTCACGGTGACCGCGGTAACCGCACATAAATCCAGATCGACCCTTCACCTCGGAATCGCGCGCGGTGATTTAAGCACTCGGCAGGCCGACCTAATATGGTTTCCTAAGTAGAAGAGTGTCATCGAGCGTGTGATTCCCCGTAATGGTCTTTCGCTTTCCAGACCGTTAAGCAGCGATACGTTGCGAAGCTGGCTCCACAAACGACGATACATAGTTAAGATGTCTTGAGAAAGTAACTTCTTCTTTATTTTAACATCTATAAAATAATATACAGATACACTGAGAAAAAAATCGACTTCGGCATTCTGTAAATGTATTAACAGAGAATTATTACAAATCATGTTTCCATTTGAAATTTTTACGTGACAACGTGATATAATTGTATTAAATTTTGATAAAATTAGATTCTAGAATCAATGTTTATAATTCTTTTTTATAAATTAATTCGTAAAATAAAAAAATCATGTCGTTACATTTCCCGATTTGCCTTCTCTCTCCTTCTCTCTGTCTCTATTTCACTCTCACTCACTCACTCATTCACTTATTCACTCATACGTTATACTTCACTTTTCTCTATAAATATTCATTTGTTTACGCTGCAAAAGATTGAATTTGTTCACGGCGTCAAAGCAGAATTTATAATTCGAAGGTTAGCAGACAGAACTGGCTTACTGTAACGGTATATAAACGAGAGATTAAACAATCATTAAGCAATCGCGTTTGTCAGTTGACGTGAGAGGTAAATCGAGCAAACGGGAGCGTCTTGAGAGGAACATTCGGAAACTCTCCATGCTGTTTTGGGTTTCACTCGGGACGTCAATGCTCAGACAATTCGCGAGGGACGTGATTGCATGGCTATCGATTTCGTCGGCGGCGCGAAGTGCCGAGAAAACGAGAGGCGTTCACGTATAAAATGCGCACGCGGGGAGAGAGTGTCACGTTCG
This sequence comes from Tetramorium alpestre, assembly GCA_021460005.1. NCBI lineage: Eukaryota > Metazoa > Arthropoda > Insecta > Hymenoptera > Formicidae > Tetramorium > Tetramorium alpestre. Next base: position 94,776 of record JAJVSH010000158.1, on the reverse strand, counting down.
AGACGGAAGGCGTTCGTCGGTATTACGATCCCCGATCGAACGATGCTCTCTCGTTTTCCGCAGAAGCGCGCGTGTGCGTGGAGAACAATAACGTTTTTATAACCCGGGCCCGTTGTGCACTCCTCGTCAAGGGGGAGCATCTCCGCAGAGTAGGATGGATGAGCCTGTAAACGCGTGCGCCCACGGCCACCCCTATGTCGCAATATCGCGCCACGGGGAGATATAGGAGCGAGGGAGGCCAGTCAAGTCGGCCTTATTTCTCTCCGGTGGCAAATATCGCGGAGGCGGGTCCCCGAAAAAACAGTGAAATCGGACTCGTAACCGCATCCGGAATTTGTCGGTATATTTCGGGAACATGCGAAAACCACAGTTCTGAAGATCCTGAAATTAGAGATATAAAACTTTACGACCCTGTGTAATATAATTGAGAAGCGGCCCGGCTTATCTTAATTTGCATCCCAGCAGTTCATTAAATAGGATAAATACACGTCATTTTTTTATCCTCAGACGCTACATCTTTTTAGTAAATATTGTTACTGTGTTCAATCGATGTGTTATCATTGCTGACATTTTATCGAATAACGTTGTCTGGTGAACTAGAACTGTCAAACAAGTCATCCCACATATCTTTGACACGATTGTTTTCGAAATCTCTCGATCGCGTTGTGTTTCAAGTCGTCCCAAGCGTACATTATTTATCAAGAAGAGTGCTACGAGTTCCTCACTTCGTGATCATTGCCGAAAAAAGTCTAGTAAACTCCAGCAAGAGCCCGATAACCGACGCAGTCACGCAAGCCTCCGATAAGACGTAGACTCGCTCGTCGCGCTTTCAAGCGAACTTTGTTAAGCTACTCTCCGGTAAATCCGTCTTAGCGTCTTCAGCAGTCGTCGCGACGGGCTGCGCACCGATGTTGCTCGCAGAAGCAAGCCAATAAATAGATTCGGTAAGGATTCGCGCACTGTTGGAGGGTTAAAGACATGCTTGTCCTCCATCTCCCTTTCTCTCTCTCTCTGCCTTTCTTTCTGTCTCACTCCTTCCCGACTATCTTTAGCTCTTTCGCCGTTCAAGCGTTGTCTAGCTTCTCCGCCTGGTTAAACAACCGACGTTTGCTCAATGTTTCAAACAAACCGGCCGGGTGAGGCTTTATTTGCAGTGAGTCGAGCACTGGTGAGAGTTTCAGCGAGAACAAGCCCAGTCATCCTGCACCCAACAGCAACCACGATCTCGATTGAGTTCTTTATGTCACCGGAAACACGCAACGTATACGTATCTACCCGCCTAATTCCACGCGATCTTTCGGACCACCAAGACACCAAGATACGTGATCGTGCGTGCACTACATTTGTGTGCTTGCAAGCGTATAAAAGCAAGTGTTAGAACGTAAAAGGAAATTAATGCTACAGTTCGGCCCGTGTCGAAGAGATATGAAATGTGCAGAGAGAGAGAGAGAGAGAGAGAGAGAGAGAGAGCGTACGGCGAATGTAGTTTCGCCGTGCGATTACGCATTTATACCAACGTGATACGGTGCGTGAAACTCTCTATTGTGGAATCCCCTTTAAGTCGGTCGCCTGGAGAAGCGTCTGTATCCCGGTGCCCACCTCGCTAATGGCCGATTCAATTTACTAATGGTCGCAGCCCGGGTCGGGTCAGTCCTATTAGTTTCCGAATTTCGCCGATGTCGACTCCGATCGCTCGCCGTAGATCCGATCGGCCCGAAACCCGCGTGTTGCAAGATTAACGCGGAGGTTTCGCCGTTTCGCTTGGCAGTCGAACGAACTCCGCTTCGCTATCGCGCTTCCATGCACGACGGAGTCGTTTTGTCCTGATGACTGAACTTGATATACACGTCGGCGTATTTTACGCCACAATTACAGTATTAATAATAGTACGAAATCTTCTCAGTTTCAATTTTCTTACAATGTATGTGAGATTTACATTTGACGTATGGAATTTTTTTATGTCGCTATCGAGATAAAATTCGCTATGCTAGGTATTCTCGAGCGTGGTTCACGACGTAAAATCAAGAGGCTAGACGGTACTGAAAACGTTCAAGTCGCGAGCCGAACGAAGGCAAATTGTCGGGAGTGCTTCGCTCCGAGCCTCAGATTATTCAGGGGCCGAAATAAGTTTCGCGCGCGCGCACACGCGGTCGATATACCTTTCGCGCTTCCGATGTCTTTCGAACTGCAGGGAAGCGTACAACTGGAAGGAGAGATAGGGGCCCCGGGGAATGTCCGCGGGGGAACGAGATTGGCATCCGGCCAAACGCCGTTGCGTTATCGGCGACGCCGACGATAAATGCAATACGCAGGACCTGATTTGAATTATGCCGCCTGCCGCTCGTCCGGAGCCTAGGTAAACCGGGTCTCTCGCGCGCGCAGAGGCGGACATCATAATATCCGCCGGGATATGATATTAAGCGAGCCGCGCCGGGGGGGGGGGGGCCTCCAAACCGACCGAGAGGACGCGAACGAGAGAAGATCGGCGCGACAGACTTCGCGGATCGATTCGTCATCTGGCGAGCAGGGCACCGCGCGATTATGCGCGGTTAATGGACGATCGTGACTTAGACAATGTTCTAGTATGGCCTATTTAGGCGATTCTTTGCGGAGACGTTCCTTACTGCCGTTTTGTTCTTTAATTCGTCAAGCCGATCCTCTCGGCCGATCGACCGTGAACTTGATTTTTCTCCGCGGAATTACGAGTATAAATGACCGATTCTGTTACGCTATGTGCATAATCGAACGAGCATCGACTGGAATATGTTGATATGTATCTTTCTTCATCGAATATTTTCATTGACAAGATACTGTTCATATCCATACATAAAATACTTTGAGAATTGAACAGTGCTTGATAGACAAATCTGCATGGAATATGATTCCTAAAATATTTTGCATGTGAACGTCGTTATGAATTCATTCGTATTTTCTCAATAGAAATAAAACATGGGATACGATGGATTTCGCTATCTCTCCCTCTTTTATTTCTATCGAAAAATATAGATCGCGTCCATATGCAAACTATTTTAGGGATTAACTTCTATGCAAATTCGTTCTTTTTTTTTATAGTAAATATAAAAAGTGACGTTCACGTCACTTTTACATCTATCTCTCTATGGATGGATTCTCTTTTATTATTTCGTCCGCACTTATGGAAGGATCTCTCGATATAAGGCATCAGTTGACCACGGACATACAAGAATGGGTCTCGCAATCCTCTCTACTATCGACCGTTCGCAAAGTGAACACTCGCCGAGGCGAGACAATGGTCGAGAGCGATGAGCGACGTACTCGCTCCAAGTCCTCGAAGAGGGAATCTCCTCTTGCCGTCGTTCTCCTTTTTAAATCAGCTACCTGAGACTCGGTCGTATCGCCAATGCGGAGCTCGTTTCCCTCGAACGGAGTACGTGCGCGGCTGTGTCGTCGTCGTCGTCGTCGTCGTCTTCCCGCGTGTATGTCGCGTACGTACGCGCGTGCATAATGCAAGAGGACGGGCCCCCGGTCGAGGAATATATCTCCTCCAGTGGCACACCGCAGGCCCAAATGTATTCACCCAATTATCTTCGCATCGCCGTGCCCCACGTTCCATTCCCTCTCCGCGCGTCCCTCGCGCCGCAACTTTTTCCCCTCTTACTCTCTATCTTCGCTGGGCGCATTTGCATGGAATGCATTCATATGAAATCGACCATTCTTCCGCTGACTTCTCCTCCGACCGCCTTCTCTCAGTCTCTTCCTTTCTCTCTTTCACTCCCTCGCGGGCACATTCTCGCCACGATCGTCTACGGTCTACGTGGCACATCTTTGGGTTCTCTTCGTTGCGCGGTAAATCCCACTGAGGATACTCGAGATGTAACGCGCGTCGTAGAAAATTGGTTCGTCAGTAATGACGACGTGCTCTCTTTCTCTTCTTGCGATACGCTTGCCACGATGTTATAATTCGGATCTCTCGAAGCTTTCGATGGCGTTCTTCCGCAAAGTCAACTGCTCCGTTATTAGTAGATATATATAACGTTAATATACTACGATTTGCATTTTTCGCACAAACATGAGATTTTTTTTAAGATATTATTTCCTGTCATTAGAAATTTAATTATTTCTCTTATTTGTATCAAATTATTAATATCGATGTTTCATAAAATGTGTTCTCTCTTTTTCTCTCTTTTTTCTCTCTTGACATACAAACAGAATGTCCACTGAAAGTTCACATCGCGCGTTATGACCGCAGAAACGATACGCAATGTAATCCGACGTATGCATGCGTATAACGCTATCGCATGTAATCCGTACGGTACATAAACGGCGAAACTGGGGCATATTATAATGTCATTGCAGCAAGTATACATCACAAGTATCGCAAGAATACATCAATGAAATAACGAAGTATTGTTAATTATGCAAAAGTACATTCACAGGACATTATTGATCAGGGTTTGTTAAATATTAAAGGATGTAATACGCATAAGATGAACAACAGATTTATTTTACTAGCGTATTTTCTACTATATGTATATAACTATACGCCTGGATATCCAAATGGAGAAACCTTTAAGAAAATTACTTTAAAATTCAATTAATGAACTTAAGAAAATTAGGCGACAACGTTTCACATGCCGGATAATAGAAACAAATTTCAAATTTAATTAGAAAGCGCAAGTATAAATTGATAACAAGCAAAACATTATTATTGCATACAAATGTTACAATAATATTTAGTTTGCTTTTCCATTGATTTACTTGCATGCTCGTTTATTATTTTATTAAACATACATTTCTAGAATTATGATTTCATCAATTAATAATGTAATATCGTGAATTGTTAAAAGACAATTCGTAAAATATTGTGAATCTGTATATTAAAATCCAGCGTGATGAATAACTGGAAAGCAACATGAAAATCCATAACAGGGAAACTTCAATTAAAGGAAACCACCATCTGCCCCGGAGCGATAACATCGCAGAGGTATTACATCAAAGAGAGCGCGTTTCACGACGGTTAAAAATTCTGAATAAGACTTGGCGATGCCTTCGAAATGACCTTGGGAAATGGCTCTCACTTTCTCAATTTATTTCCTTATTTCACTACCGTCAGTTAAGCCCGCCTGTACAATGCAGATCGTCTTCAGGGTCGTCTATGAGCGACAGACAGGAAGAAAGCGGGGGACACTCCCGCATATCCGGGCTGGTCGCCATCCCGAAGGCAGAGAAGTGACTATCGAGGAGATAAGGAGAACAAATGAGTGCTTATGGCACGGAGGAGGGTAAGCGATATCTCCATCGTCGTCGTCTTCGTCGTCAGGCAGGCAGCCGCGTTACAAAGCGACCAGGACTAAAGAACTAAGGAGATGCACGATAAGAGGGCGCGACGAGGAGAATGAGGAGGACAGGAGGGGAGAGGGCGGGATTCAAAGACGTTGGACGTTTTACGAAGGTGCTGGAGGGACAGCAGGGAAAGTATACGGGATAGGGCGGAAGGAAGGAAGGAAGGAAGGTCCTACGCCGCGACGCGGCAGGAGGGAGGGTTGCGCGGAAAGCGACACGGACGGGGTCGGTGGAAGCTGGCGTTTTCTGTTTAAGCAACATCAAAGAGCTTGTCGCAAATTTTCTACCGTCCTCCCTCCGTGCCTCTCCCGCTCACCCAGGATCATACGAGACCATGTTCCACCTACCCGCGTACACACGACGCGTTCCAGCCTGGAGTTCTGGAGTTCCGGGCGATAGTTTAGGGCACCGAAGAATGGTGAACGTCGTGAGTGGCAATGGGAGGCGGCGGCGGCGGCGGCGGCGGCGGCGGCCGCCGCCGCTGCCGCTAAAAGGGTAAACGTTGTAGGCTGCCGCGGTGGATTTTGGCGGATGCACAACAGGGGATAAAACAACTTCTCCATCCATCTTCCTTCCTACCTCTCAAACGCCGACGCGACACGCGTGTGTGCGCGCGCATTGAACGAACGTCTACGTGCGCATACGTACGTGCATATTTGTGGATATGTATTTAGGTGAGGGTAACGTGTGTACATGTGTGCACACAGGCGTAAGTGAGAGTATCAACGACCGCGGGGCGCGATGCACTGAAGAGATAATTAAACTTCCTTCCGATCGTTCTCACGAGTTGTGTATGAGAGGGAGCAAAGTGGGCGATTAAAGTACCCGATGATTCTACGCGAATCTACGTCGCGTCTCTCGCTCAGGAGCCTTTTTATTTGCTTTTTTTCACAGAGAATATGTTTCACGCGAGAAGTATATGCTGGACGCTAATAAGAACGCCTTTCAGCATCGAAATGCTGCAATGACTCGTCTGAATTGACCTACATAAGAATTCCGCGTGGAGGATTCATGGAATTATTACATTTCATGAGTATTATTAAAACATCTCATTTTCCGAAAAATTTATTTTGTATTAAAGAATGCTCGCGTAAAACATTATTATCGAAAAAAAACTTTGAATCTTGTTTTAATTCGTTGCGTTGACTTATCGATGAAACACACAATGAAAATAGTTAATCGGATTTACTGTTAATACATTTTAATAATGAAAGTTATATATATATGTATATAACTTTACTAAGCTGGATATACACTCCAAGTTGATATAGGGCTCTGCATTAAACAAAATTTGATGTTAATCACTTTTGACAAGTTACAGAATCGCTTGGCATGAAACTGTTGTGTAGCATGGCATAAAAGCAACGTGAATTACTTTTATGTTACTAAGTAATTAATATATTATTTATATACGTATTGTATTTTTAAAAATCCTCAAAAATAATCACAAATAAAACATTTATTACGTGTAGCGAATAAATGTGTTTAAATCAAACAGATTTGTCGAGATGTATATCACGCTTATAATTATGAATAGTATACAGTATCTAATCGATCAATCTTTTTTAAGCGCAATATTTTAGCAATTTTTTAATACATGTTTCTTTTAGCATCGACAAATACAGATAAGGAATTAAAATAGACCAGGCATGTTTATTTATATCAAAATAAATGAAATAGCATAGCGGTAATGCACAACATCAATTAATTTAAGAGTGCATTAAATGAACGGGGTCGCGGTGACGCGATCTTTGACCCCGAATCGAAAATACAAGTGCTCGACGTCCACGAAATCCACCACCATGCAGCTCTCTCCCTCTTCCTATCTCTCTTTCTCTTTCTGTCTCTCTCTTTACAACCCTATTTCTACAGTTATCCCTGTCATAGCGCACGCGCGTCGCTATTTCTCTTCTCGCCGCTCGGCCATAGCAAGGATAGCATTACACGTGCACACATCTATTACGTATGTCCGCGGCTGCATCTATATAATATCTCGAAAACTTGTACTTGCAACAGAATGAACTTAGGATATCAAATTAAGACACGTACAACGTGTCTTTAATCGTAATTTTTCTCTTGGTTTCAGTAGCGGACTGAATTAACAAACACCAAGTGCGAATGACAACATACACACTCTTTATCGTCTCACTATATATTTTTTATATTAGAATATCGAACATGTCAAATACTAATCGACGTTACTCCATTTTACATATCACTATCTTTCGTGGTGTACCAAAGAATTTGAAATGCATTAAATTTTTTCCTATTAAAAACTGTGCGCTTTATCAGAGATTAGAATATTAATTTGATGACACAGATAATTTAATATTTGAAACATTTTAATGACTGTACGAAAAGAAATTTATGTACAAATAATTTTTAAATCGCATATATTCTGAGACTGAAATTTGTCATGTAACAGTTTTATGCGCATTCCGACGTAAAAAATGTATTCAAAGCAAGTGAGAAGGCGAAAAATGCCTCAAGTTTCCGCCGCCATCGTGTTCTTACGCGTCATCCGTGAAACGAGTAGATTTATGCTATCGACACCCAAGCGCCCGCGACCCTTATGGAAGGCGCATCATCAAGGGCCGACGACCACGGTGCGACGATCCCAGTAGTGACCGCACCCTCCGCATGGCGGCGTTCTCTCGCAAGGGTCGCAACATCGAAACGAGGGTGAGTCTGAGGCCCTAGGAGAGTGAGGGTTGGTGACGCGCGTGGGCGCACGCGCCGAATCTGGCTTCGTGATGGTGGGGACGTTCAGTGTCACTTCGTGCCGGGCGTTGCGGCGCCTTCAGTCTTTGATCCGCAGCTGCCGCGGTTGCGTACCGTCTCGCACTCGCAGTGTCTCCGCGCGACCAGCCGAGATTAACGACCCCGTCCGTCGTCGTGCGCGAAAGGAGGAGACATTCCGCGTCCGGTCGCGGCGGTAACAAACAAACGCACAACAAACAACGAGCAACCCTTTGCGACAGCGGGACGTACGATTTTTTATTACGCCGATCACGCGTCACCGAGGCTCCCCTGTGAAAGTTGGAAATTTGGAGACTATCTCGCGACTCATGGAACGACCGCGTCGTTGGTACCCGATAACGATCGGTGATTCTTCTCCGGAAGTCGACAGCTAAATCACTTTGGAAGCCTTGGAGACTCAACAAACAGCCGGCAACTCCGACGTGACACTTTGTAATCGGATAGGGCGGACTAAGCGGAGGAAATTGCTCCGATCGACTTCGCGAAAAGTCGGAGCACCGTCGCGAAAGTTCACCCGCTGCGCGAGAATCCGTAGATGACGTCCGACGGTCTGTTATCCTCGCTGACGCGACCCATCGCATAAAGCCCGGGGATTTTCGGAGCTGCTCCACTCACGCTCCGCTCACCAGCGCGGGATCTGCGTGCGTTTCTCGGCCCGCTGACCCAATTAGTTTTCACACAATCGAGTACCGACAGCGCTCGCGACTAAGAGAATGCCCGCGAGCGCACGTCCACAGAGCGTACCGGCTGATCGCAGTTTTCCGAAACGTGTAGATTGAATTCTACGACGTGAGCTTTGCGCGCTGAACGTGCTCCCTTTGACGCGCGTCGGAATTCGTTGTGCGCGGCTGCACCGTGGCTGAAAAGCCATTCGATTTGCTCGACGGTACAGCTTCGAAGAAGAGATACGCCGGCAACCTCTCGGGATTGCAGTCGTTTCATCGAAGTGGCTAGGTGGTGAAATTACATAGCCGATCAGATAGTGGTGTTTCTGTTTTCTTTGTTTTTTTTTCTGTGGAGTGTGTCGTGAGCACGAATTTTGGAGTACCTGCCAAGCCGAGTTGGTGAATGAACGTCGGATATTAGGGACATCGCTCGCGCGATAACATGAGCGGATAACACGCTCGTTCACGATCCGGAGCACGTTTGGAGAGTGTCGGGCGAAATCGTCGAGGGAAAGGGCTGACGCCAAGTTCGGGTCACGCTGAATCGCTGTGTCGAACATCGCTCGCGGGAGGAAGTTGAACTTTCTCGCTGGCGTTGACAGATCGATAACAAAGTTTGCGTACGCGAGTTTCTCCCCCTGTCGTCGTGCCTGCCGGCCGTGCGAGCGGTAGCGCGCGGAGTCTGCGACACCCTTCTGGCACTCCACCTCCTTGCTACGGCGGACGTGGAATGTGTTTAACATTAAACGACTCCCGCGGCCGTGCATCCTGAGTCCCTGCGGGATCGAGTCTGCCAAGCGTTCACCCGTGAACGTCGTGGATCAATGAACTCGCAAACGTGACTCGCAGCGAGTTCGATTTACATCACTCAGAGAACGGCGACAACGCGTCACGTAATCGGTGCATCCTGTGTGTGTGAACTCGGCGTGATATGCGATCGTAGAAACGATCGTAGAAAAGATCCTTGAAGGATCTTGACCGCCTGACTCGTTGCGGGACTTGGATGCCAATCGTGCGGCGCCCGTCGGAAATCTGACATCCCGACGATCCAACCGTCGTGGTAGCCTGTCGTTCACTTTGCCGACCAAGGAGTATCTCGTCAAATATCGTCGGAAGGAGGAGAAGCGACAGGAGAACGCTGCCGAGCGTCAACGGGGTGTCCGGGGCTCCTGCCCCAAACTCGCTCTCGAAGGTACCGCCAAGTGCGCAACGGTGAAGGGCAACGGCGGATTCGGCGATTACTCGGCGGCGGGTGAATTTGAAGTCTGGGGTGACGAACACCACGCTGCGGATGGTGGTCTAGACCGTCAGGTGGCGAGGCCGCCTTCGCGGCAGCAACGATGCGAAGGCGGTTCTTCCCTGAGGCCGTTGCTCCACGTAGCCCACTGTGAGCTCCACTCGCCGCGGGAAGCCGAGCTGCTGCGTCTCGATCATCTCGAGGGCCTCGATCACAAGTCCGTCGAGCACAACGCGTACTCGATGATGGATAACTTTCACAGCCCGGTGCCGCCGCCGTTACCACGACGTCACGTCCGGTAAGAGACGTTATTACGATTATGTGCCTGGATTTGCTGTTGACGATTGTCGAGCAGCAAATCGGTATATCCGATACAGTTCCGAACGGTTGTCGAAGTTTCGCACTTACAATTAGATTCGATTAACGTTTCGTTTCCCAACTGGCTCCTTCAGCGGAATATGAACAAGTACTTGTGGTTCTGCAATACGGAAACTGCAGTCGGATCATTATACTTGAACTCTATAAATTTCTATTCTATAAATTTATTTATAGAATATACAGATTTTTTATTTATACAGATAAAGATAAATCGTGGACAAGTTTTCTGATGCAACTGTCAAAAATTTCAAGCGCTTTGATTTTCGCATTTTATAAGTTCTTCTTTTAGAAAGTTAAGAATATGAATTTTTGAAGAATTTTATAACATTTTGATATAAAATTAATTATGATCTCATTTCATGCTGCTTTAAATGCCTGTTGGCAATTCCGTATAATGCAAAAATAATTTAAGTATTAAATTGAATCAACCGACTGCGCTATTCATATTTATTATTCAAATTCGCCATTTTAAATCAAGTGTGCCATTGAGCGTCGATCGATATCAACGTGCGCGTCGAAACGACCCGTCATTAACTCCATCCCTCGAGCGTGAACCCGTCGAACCTCACTGTATTTCGAGTGCGCTGCGAGCTATATTGGTCCGCAGCATGCACTCGACATGTCAAGCCCCTTACTCTCCATCTTTGTTTTTTACTGGACGTGCCGTCCGCTCTCTTCCACATCACGGATCTTAAACTGTCGAACCGAGATTCGCGCGTCTCGCTACAGCGAACACGGAACGTCGCGCGCAATTTTCGCCGTCCTCTGTGTATCGTGGACGAACGCGAAGCCGAAAGCCCGCGCCTTCGTTTCAGGCTGCGCTTCGTGTACGACGATCGATACCGAACGAGCGAGAGGTTGTACTGAAGACGGAACGAGCACCAACGACGATTTGAGACGAGTGAAACGAGAGGCGAACATCTCCCATGTTGTTTTCTCAGAAATATTCAGGCCCCCTCAAGAACCGAGTTTCTGACGTCACGTCGTTTCGGAGCACCCAACAACCTGTTCGCCAGGCGATAACGAGCGCGACTAAAATATGTCGTCGACCGCGCGTCAGCGCGCACATTCGCTGGCGCCCAGCACGTCCCGAGCGAGATCTCCGAAATTCTACGGCAACGCCCGTGAAGTATGCAAAGTGGCGCATAAATTCACACGGCGTTCCGTAATTAAAATTAACGCAAAGCGGACCGACTGCATACTGTAACTGCGCCATTACAGCGCGCCGGAACACGGTGAGAGCCTTTCGAAACGCGCTCTTCGCCCGTACCTTGACGAGCGCGCAAAATATGCGTGTGCGGGGCGGAGGCAGGGATGTCTGTCTCCGTAACCGCGCGAGCGAGCATAAAGCAAACACGGGCTGAAGGTAACGACGGCGCTCGGAGATCCACGCATGCTCCTCTCTCTGTCCCGAGTGCAATCAAAGCAGCCCGGAAATCCCCGCGCGTTAGTCTTAGCGAGCGCGGTTCGCCGCGGCTCGTAGAAAACACACGTTGTAATCCGACGGATTCTGTCGTCGCGAGCGAGTGACACCCGAGATGCGCGCGGCGAAGGGGGATGCAACGCGGCATGCATCGCGGGAGCGAGCGGTATGCGAGAGAGAGAGAGAGAGAGAGAGAGAGAGAGAGAGAAAGAGAGAGGACCGAGCATGCGATCGATATATGCACGCACGAAGGCGAGAAGAGTGTACGCGAGTAAGGCAGCGCACGACGACGCGACGGCCCGCCGCGGGAAAGGCAAACAAAGTGATACCGAGGAGAGGAAGCCGCGACGAGGGTGGTGAAGGAGCATAGGACGAGAAAGCGACGGTAGGAGGAAAAGGCGGGTTTAGAGAGGGTACGTCGAGTATGTAAAAGGCGAGAGGCGCGGGGGGACGGCTGCACGGCGCCGACATTTCGCGGTGAAGCGGGCGACCCCATAGTCATGCATCACCCTGTCCTCTACCAACAACTACCCGCTATAGCTGCACCTATGCGACCCCCTCGCAACTTCTCTTCTCCGCTTTTGTCTCTCTCTCTCTCTTTCTCTGTTTCTCTCCTCCTCGCTTCCTCTTCCTCTTTCATCGCCGCGCTTTGTCGCTTCCGCCGCGATTCGTTCTTTCTCGTTTCGCTCCCGTTCTCCGTCCTCGCGTTTTTTCTCCGGTTCGGTAGCACTTTTTCGCCTCTCTCCTCTCCCGTCGTTGTCTATCTTTTATCTCTTCCGTGAGCGCGGCTACGTCTCTCCCGACTATTCGTGCCCTGCTTTCGCTCGGCACAGTTCGACCGTCGTCGTCGCTGGTCCTTCTCACCACACTCCACAACGCTCCCTAACGCCGAGATTCCATTTTATGCACATCGCGTAACACGTAGCGGCACCATTACCTCGTTTGCTGTTCGCCCCATAATTTTGATGACGTATTCGCTGCGAGTCCAGTGACGAATGCAACGCGACGGAACAATACTGTGCCGCCGATTGAACATCGTGGAAAGGGACTGAGGCGAACGGGGGGGAAGGCAGAGCAAGCTTCCGTTGCACGGATAGGCAGCGTGAAGAATGGAAATCGTATTTCCATAATATCCTAAACTGCTTCCGCGTCGGTGAAATGCGAGCGGAGACATCGAAAGAGAACGTCGCGGGGAGAATCTTACAGAGAGGCGGGCGAACGATTTCCATCGTTCGATATTAGCCGACTGTAGCGTAACGCTGGAGACGCAGCGGTTTTTCGCGATATGAGGAGGGTAAGACCGAGAGGGAGGTGATAGATACTTCTCGCGCGGGAGAAAGAGAGAGGCAGGATGACGAGGAGGAGGAGGAGAGAAAAGAAAAAAGATGCGAGAGAAGGAAAGAGAAAAGTGCGCGGAGAATTCTCTCGGTGGAGATAAGGGTTTTACATTCTATGTTACGCCACACTGGATGAGCGATGGTACGACTTCTCTTCCCACCGGAATATTCCACTTACCGGGATATTGGTACACCGATGATATTTCTCTACGCGCGGCGCGCGCGGCGAGCACGTTCGATATATCGGCGTGACAAATCGTATTCTGGCCGGGCCCACCGCTTAGAGCCACCGATACGTGAGAATGTAGGGTGATTAACCAACGAGTTCGGTTCTTTCCTCGTGATCTTTCTAATACATCTCGAGAATTACGCGAGGAAAGAGCGATAACGTCTTTTATTAATCGTGAGATATTCTAGCCATTATATTTCTGTGTAATTTAGAATATAAAGAATATCTATACGTAGAGTTATATTTCGCGTGACGTATAAATTATAATTTGCTGAACAAGCAAAGTTCGTCTTTATCTTCCGGTAGCAATACTTCTCGAGTAATTATTAGTTCAGTACAAAACTGCGAGTCATCAAATATCAAGAACTACCCTAAACTACTGACTCCAACGAGGTTTTCTGCAAAAAGAGGAAACTTTCCCGAGGTCTGCTGAAAGTTATTATAGAAACTTTTTTTTTATACACGTTTCATTATAAAATACCTGAGTTCATTATAAAATTCACATATCCAATATTAAAGACAAGTTATTTTCAACATTTTGCTTAACCTAAAAAACACCGTCTTTTAATGGAACTTCACCTCGCGAAATACACAAAGGCTACAAGTCAAACACTTCTATTCTTCTTACGCCGTGCTGATGCCCTAAATAAAAAGAGCCGTGGCAACTGAAAATCCCACTGGACTCAAAACTATTAATTAGCAAAATCAGCCCTCTGCGATACGGTTATTAGTGGGGCTATTTCGTGTGCGACGAAAACACCCTGTCACTCTCATCGCACTCGGAGTAAGAGCGGCGTGCACCCCCATAACGAACGGAACATGCGAAAACAGACCGGAGCGCACCGCGCTTGTAGATCCCAGATATGTTATCAGACGTTATACGGGAAATTTGGTAAGAAGGAAATGTCTTCGTCCGGTGACGTATCGCGATGAGCGAGAACGTGTAAACAACACCTCCACTCGCATTTATTTACCTGCCCCGACAAGCAGGGGAAATTCTTGAACACCCCTAGAATCGGAGCGAGAGTGATTCCGGAAAAGCGCCGGGAGTGCAAACGACCAGGATAGGCTCCGTTTCCGGATACAAGCCCGTTAAGACGTGGTGGAATTAACCGCCTTCGAGGGGGCCGGAACGCTTTATTATGCCGCTGCTCCTGATGATGCACATGGCGGGGATCGATTTCTGGAAACGAGGGGCGACATGGCGTTGATTACGGGAATGTAAGAGCATCGATCAACGTTTCGGTGGGAAAACTGATGCGGTACCTGCAATTCCAGGTTTTGCACCACATTACGGCGATTTATTACGTGCGTTTGTTGAAATTTCTGGTATGTAAGCCGTATAACATCCACAGGACCGAATACGTGGAGAATGCGAAGTATAAATGAACGAAGGTACAATGATAAAATGATTTTCCCGTGGCAAATAATCGGGCAGTTCAGTTTGTTATCGCAAAAATTTCGTGTGCGTTTATCTTGCGGCTTTCCAAAATAATTTGCAGCTACAATATATCCAAAGAGTATCGCGAGATAAGAATCTTCAAATTGCGGTGGTTGGATATACACGTACAGTGTGTGCTACGTCGCGCGTTGCTACCCGAACGCATTTGCGGCGAATCGACGTTGGGAATACCTCTGGAATATATCCGAGTGTACATACACACCGCCGTGTCACTTAGACGGCCCAGACGCAGTCTCGGCAATTGATAGGTAGTCACGCTAGGCTGACCTCAAGGGACATCAGTTCGTGTAGCGCATCGTGCACGGCTCCCGCCGCCTTCACCGCTGCTCCCCCCCGTGGCCGCCTTAGCTTTCGTAAAATCTACTCCCAGACCGGGCGTTCGTAGCTTCCGCCTCGTATCTTTCGCCTACAACCACGCTCAATCGCCCCTCCTCGTACACCCTTTCCTCCTACCGTCACTTCGCTACCCTCTTTCCACCCCCGGACTCGCCGTCTCCATCGCCTCCGTTTCTCTCCTTCTTCCCTGTGTTGCCACCTCCCTCTGTGTTCACCTACTCTTTCTCTTCCTCCGCTTCGCCGCGTCTCTCTTTCTCTCTCCCTCTCCCTCTCTCTTCGTTCTTTGTAAGCTCACCTCCGGTTCCATCGTCTCAACATGTCGGTGCCTCCGCTCTCCACCGCTTGGATATCTCACCGCACTTTTACCATCGCTCTTAAACCACTCCGTATCCTGTCCTTATCGACGCATGCGTGTTCCTCCACGTTTTTCTCTCTCTCTCTCTCTGTCTCTCTATCTTGTCTTCTTTTTCCCCATCCTACTTCGCTACCCTCCTGCGGAGCGATCGCGCGCGTTCCGCCTTCGTCCGAAGGTTTTCTCGCTTCCGCCGCTGACCACCGCGCATTTTTCATCCTCGCCACCCCCGTGGCGAGTAACAACCCAGCACTGTTCGAGTGACTCGGGGTTTTAGTCGTCCCTTGATCCGCTTCTTCGCACTTACTCCGCCCGAGCGATTCGCACCTAATACTTTTCTAATAGGAAAAAGGCAGAGTCAAGATATATGGGAAATTTTTCTACGCAACATATACATCCGTTCAGTATGAAAATGTCTCACAATATCTAAAAACGGATTTCTAAATATTTCTTGATCTCATCATTATTCATTATAGAGTTAATTAGAAAGAAAATATGTAATCTTTGGAAAATGTGCCTTTATTCTTTAAATTCTACAGTAATAATACAGTACGTTTTTTTTTATATACCAATTCTATATTTAAAATGTTTATTAGTCTTCTTTTCAATCAAATTAAAAAGTTAGTGTTCTTATTGCATTTTAAGCGATATTCTCGATTTAACTGAGTAAATAATATTCTCTTTCTTCGTATTTTTGCAACTTAACAATCACTTGTTCGTAAAATTTCTCGCGTATATTATCTCAATGTAAATTTCATAATATATCATGGGATTATCGCTTGTAAGAAGACACGTACAGTAATATTAGCTTTAACTGTAAGCTGCTAGATACGAGAAGTACAATTATTAACTCTTAAGAAGTAAAAGTAATATTTATATTTTTCATTTTGGAAGAAATTCATAATTTCGAAACTCGTGTCTCCTTTTTAGCGCCGCTACTGTAGGTGTAACTGCGCCACGTATACAGCGTTTCGATTTCTCGCCGTTTCTATTATTGTTACTGCTTCACATCCGCTGCTCTATAATGGCTCGCGTGCACATTGTATTTTCTATGCTATTCGAAAATTGTCTACCGTTTAAGGACTACGAGTCCCTCTACGATTTTTCCTCGCAAACGTCGCCCGGCCGAGGCACTAATATCTTTTGTTACAGCACAAAGGCGAACGACTCTTTGGAGCAAATTAATTACTCCGGCGTATTAAACACAGCGAGATGCTACATTATTCTATCAGCTTTCTTATCTTGCGTCAGCTTCGACGTCCTCGGAGAATTAATTAATTAATTTTCCTCGCTCGTGCACTGCATCGATACAAAGCCCCGGTCCCTCGAGCTCGCGCGCTCGTTCGCTCGCGAGCATCGCCAGATAATCTCCATTGTATGCTATATTTTCGAAAGTGCAGCATTGCGTTAATGCCGATAATGGGTTACGAACTTTATCAGCGGATTGGCTTGCGCATCCGCTGACACACAAAGGACCATTTAGTCCGGTGACTGACCGGCCATACGTGCGACACACCGCACACCCGCATGGATATCCAAAACGAATTTTAATAAATCTCGTCGGGCGTTAAATTACTCGTCGCCTCCATACTCACACACTCGTACGTATGTATGTACACTCATCTCGCCGCATCGTTCGTCCTCTCTTCAATTTTCAACGCGCCATCGGAGCCCTCGTCTGTTTATGCAACGAATGTCGCTCTCGCGGCTTGGATTAACTTTCTTTTAATTACGCAATTAGTCGTTTAAGGAGAAGCGTGAAGCTTCCCGGGCTCGTCGGGGAGACAATCGGGCGACCCCCCAACTACCACTTCCATCGTTTTACGGACGTAGCAAGAAATACCTCTTTTCCTTCAATTCCAGTTCCAAGTTCCCTTACCGTCGGAACCAGGGTAGCTACGCCTCTGGCCTCTGCTCGTTGCCTCCGGAAAATCGAGACTGCGAGACACGGCGAAAACGGAAACGGAATCTCTCGCGAACGCGAACGAGGAATACAGAAGCGGACCACCTACCGACTATAGAACCCGATTCGGCGACTGTTCTGTTCTGTCGCTGAGAGGCATTTAACGCGGGACCGTCTGCAGCGGACTTCGTAATTTAGAGCCAATCTCCTTTATTATCGGCAATGTCTGCGCCCCGCTGGGGGACCTTTCCGTAAACTCCGCTCGTTAGGCGGTTGAACGTACAAACCGGCACGAGCTCCTCAATAAGCGACCGTGGATAGGAATTGCCGGAAGACATCAAATAAAACGTAAAGACGATTGCATTGAATAGCGCTGTTTAATGTTCGATATCTCATGAGTATTCAGGAATCTGATTAAGTCGTCTCCGGCCAACTCACTCCGACATTCATACGAGCCAACCTTTTTCTATTCTCTGGGAACTTCGGTTGATATATTTTTCCGCAAGATTACGTTTTTCCAACGATCGCTCGTCCTTCGTCGGGGATTTGTTGGAAGGACGAAGGACGACCGTATCCAGGCACGGCATCTGATCTTTGATTGCTGCAATCGTGCCGTTCCACTCTCCGATTCGCTATTCCATTTGCCTCATGTCCTTGGATCTGCAAAAAGTCTTTTGTACGGTCATCGAGCCAACAGCCAGCCATCCGGCAATCTTATCTACCAATGAAGAGCGTGAATTGCGATCGAACGAAATTTTCTTTATCACGGAATGTCGGTCGGTTCAACTATTTTTAATCGTTATTTTCTTGCCATGTTAATTTATTGATTCAAATTTTTGCAGTGACAAAGTAATTCTGAGTTAATGAGCATTCAAATTTCATTTGCGAATAAAAATATAGTTACAGTAAAAAGAAATCAGCAAATATATCTGGATTATTGTAAAAAATTCAAATGGCATCTCCCACTGTTATCTTTTAAATATTTAACGGATGCAGTAGATTAAATTAACTTGTATCACGCGAGTACTGTCGAGAAGTTTTTATTCGTCGCATACGAAATGGAGAAAAAATGTCCGTTCAAAGTTGAGCTATACCTCAGACGAATATTATAGACCGCGAACGTGACAGGAAAGTTCAGCAAAAACTTGCTGATCGTTACTAACATAGCGAACCTATAAACTTCATGTAATGATAGAGTATGTTTGCGACAAGCGTCGCAACAAAGAGACACAATCCCACGAGCGAAGTGAACATTCCCCTCGCGAGAGTCGCCATTCTCTCTCTAATCCATCATGTGAAATCGAAAACATCAAACGTTGACATCGCGATCATTTAACATCGAGTGCAAGGACCTACATGGCTAAACGCAATTGATAAGATGATCAAGCTTCGCATTTCTAAACAAGATTTATCGCGTCCAAACATATTGTAAATTTCTATTTATAAATTTTAATGCTCTAATTTTTATTCTTAGAAAAATTCTTGTTAAAAATTAAAAAGCGTGTCCCAAATAAATATGAAATGATAACTTTGACTATTTTTCTTTTTAAGATATATCTTTTTATATTTGAGAACCTTTGAGTATTTTAGTCATTAAACGCAAAAGCAAGAAAGAGAGGCCAAAGTACGCGACCGCTAGGGATCCCACGATAACTAAGTGTCACCGACTGCTTATAAATGCGCGATATTTATACGCCGCACGCTCAGGCGGGACGTGGCGGTAGTCAGAAGAGAAGATAAAAGGATACGACCGAAGAGACGCGCACACGTGGGTGTGTGAGATCGAGGTGGTTATAAGTAATTCATCGCCTCGTAACGCGCGGCCAAGTCGGCGGCGATGTAAATGCCGACGATGCGGCGCGCTCTAACTCAACCAACATTCGTGTGCCTTTCATTGCTCCTATCTGCGGCTCTAGAGGTACTTGAGCCTCGAGATCTGGATGTCGTGATGACACGATTCCTTCCGTTGCTCCGTTGCAATTAGCCACACTTTAAGGAAGTAGCAACGGAGAAGATCGCGATTTCTTTCTTTTCACTTTGGCTCGCGTAGCTGCGAAATTGGATCGAAAAACTGGCAGCAATATAAAAAAAAAACAAAGATCGAATATTTGACTACGGGCTATATCGTAAAAGGTGATGGATTGGTCAGACTCTAAATAATCGTCTCTGCCGCGTGTTTTCTTCATAGCGTTCTTTTCGTAGCGGCTATTCCTCGGCATTGCTTTCCATTGCTCTTTTTTTCTTGTCTCTTCTCTCTTTCTCTCTCTCTCTCTCTCTCTCTCTCTTCTAGGAATCTCTATGTTTATCACGACCTCCTGGTCGGCCGTGTATACTTTGGCATTATGTATATCCTAATCTAAATAGATGCCCTACACTCGACGACGGTACAACCTCACGATGGCCGTTAACCGTTAATGACGGGCGACCGCATCGATGCGATGAGGAGAAAGCGCTTACGGCGCACGTAAAGAAGTAACAGCGGATTCGGTTAGGACGGACTGCACGACAGGAGATGAAAAAGAAACGAAGAGCCGGATAAAATGTGACCGAGGGCTGGTGAAAGGGAAGTGGCAGTAGCGAAGGGATGCGGTGAAGGAGGGTGAGAGACAGGGAGGT
Organism: Tetramorium alpestre; assembly: GCA_021460005.1. NCBI lineage: Eukaryota > Metazoa > Arthropoda > Insecta > Hymenoptera > Formicidae > Tetramorium > Tetramorium alpestre. Next base: position 74,756 of record JAJVSH010000158.1, on the reverse strand, counting down.
AGAGGAGCACATCGACACACGCAGACGCAGTTATCTGTTCCAATTAACCTCTTACATTTCGTTCCCTTCCACTAAATCCCATCCTCCCCGCTCGTCCCCATGCCGGATCCTCCGCTGTCCACAGTCTGGAACGTTGAAATTGAATCGAAGCTCACCACGCTCGCCGAAATGGAAGACGCGACCAAGTGCCGTTTCCGTCGGACTTCGAAAATGCGCGGTCATTACGTTAATAAACCGGGAAAAGGGAGAATAGTACAACGCATCTCTCTATAGCGCACTAAATTACGAAGTCCAACTGTTATTAATATACATATACACGTAATACATTCGTGTATTACCTTTTTAATAGCTTCCGGTAGACAATGGCGACTCATCGAACTTCACAAGAAAGATTGCCATTAAAAAGTGCTATACTGACTATACAGCATCTGTCCCCTGCTGGTTAATTCTATCACGTTTTATATAGTCATGACACGCAGTCGTTACACGAAGTTACTTATGGTACGAAGTACTTTGCACTTATGCTAATGTTTACCGGTGCATATCGGCAAATCTAAATTACCATTTCCACTGAACGCACACCCCGGAGACATTTTACATTTTATTGCCTTGTCTTTTTTTTTACTTCATTTTTTGCTAAGAGACACCTTGCAAATACAGCGGTATGCGCTAAATGCATTTCTCCATAATGGATAATTCGACATAAGTACAATTTATTGTACGAGGTATCATCCGAGAATCATAATTTCTTCCGCGACGATTAAGTTTTATTGTAAACTTTGAGAGAAAAATTATTTATTAATTGTGGATTACGCAAATTTATTATAAAGCACAACACAATGACCGCATATTGTATCACATTTCGGTCGCCACGTGTGAGCCACGTCTTTCTATATGGGCACAAAGTAATAACCGAAGCGGTCCCGCGCCACGTTGGCGGATCAATATCGGTCACAGGGGTTGAAAGTACGGACGAGAGAGAGAGAGAGAGAGAGAGAGAGAGAGAAGGAGAGAGAACGAAAAGAGCGACGAACGCGAACGCGGAGCAAGGAATCGCGCGACGGACAAGCCGGCGTAAACGAGACGAGCTCTTCATCGAATTTCAGGTTCGTAAACTTTCGCGGCTTCGGACCGGGGTTCGCGGGTGCATTTCCACCAGAAACTCTTGACCGTACGTACAACTTCTTGCGACGCTTGATAAATCTTGCATGTAACCGCGATCAATTTTTACGGTGCGACATCGCGACGCATAAAACTCGAACGGGAACCGGAATTTTAACCGATAAACGAGGAATAACGACAGTGAGAGAATATTTAAAAGCATTAAGAGTACGAGCCATGAGGCGAGAAACGCGAATAATCTTGGCGATCAATGTTAACACTCTGGATATCTTTCGAAAATAAGATATAGAATTTTTTATTACGTCGAATTTTATTTCTAGTTAGCAAAGAGTCGATTTTAAATTCGTCAAAGGATCTTCAAACTTGAGAGCTTCCGCGACGTTCTATATATCACTCTGAATTCGCATTATATCATCGAATCCCTTCCGACAAGATACACCCGACGAGCAATCGTGGATCGTTGTGTTGCGGCCGTATCGAAAATTTGCCCGCGGAAGGCACCCGGACGTTTCTCGTTACGGTGGATAATAAACGACTGGGAATCGCTTTCCGGGCGTGCTCAGCGCGCTGTGCCGCGGCTGCCGGATCCCGCGGATTCGAGCCTCATGATTAATGCAGGCCTTTCGCCGGCACGACGTTTCCCAATGACAGGAAACGCGGCTCGAAAATTTTCCGCGGCTGGCGAAGCATAACCACCGACGCGAACGCGAGCTTCTGAGATCCGCTCTCATCGTCGTCGCGACGGCAACGACGGCGGCAGCGGTCGGCGCGGCGAAGGGATAAGAAGAGGGAATCGTGGGCGCGCACCCGCCGGTATAAATAGATAATGCACTGGATAAACGTCGGTAGCTAGAATTTCAGATGAAAGAGGTCTGCGCTCGGTCGCCTCAGGAGTCACTCCGCGGGACGTTAATGATGTTGGTCCATCGTAAACCGCGAGAGATTGTCGCCCGATAGTTCAAGTCGGGCCGACCATGAAAATTCAAAGAAAACATGCCGGTACAGTTAACTTGAGTCTCGGTTGAAAGAGAGACCACTTTTGTGTGGCGATACGTCTGAAATATTAATCGCAAACGATTACATTACGTTTTTGGAGTCACGCTTTTGGAAACGTTTAATTATATAAGATTTATATAATTCAAGCATTTCCATTATACGTATATAGAGAATGTCTAAGCGAACGTATATACATATATTTACCCGTAACAATGACGATTCTCTTTCGTGATCGGTTAAAATGAATCACGATGTTCCAAATATATTCCGCGATGCGTTGTAGAATCGATGTTGAGGAAATAGTGCAATAAAGAACGATTTCAACGACGTTGTTACATCATAAACCAAAGAATAACGACGCGGAGCCAATTTCAGCGTCGCGAAAATTCGAAGTGAGGCGGTATAACCTGACGGTATCGTAAACATAAATAATGTATAACTTCATACCGCGTAATAAATGGGTAATGTGCCGTATACATTAGATTTCGCTTCAAAGGCATGCGTGATGGACGATTAGAAGGCGTTACGCGGGCTCGCGGTTTCCGATTTATTCCACACAAGTAGCGGCGGTCGCATGCGTGCATATCTGCAACGAGCAGTCAAGAAATAATTTATAAACGGCCAGTCTTTCGGATCTCTCTCCCTCGTATGCTCAGCGCGCGCGATGTATAATCTATCAAAGGTACAGACCAAGCTTCAAACAAGATAGATGTTCCTCACATGATTAAAGGCGCGCACTTACGTAATTAAATACGTCCGTGATACCGTGTGTACCGACCGCGTTTAGACGCGATCTCCGCTTCCCTATTTTACGGTGTTAAACGTTTCGGTGTTGCCGCAGTCTGAGACGCGCGCGCCGCACGAAGAGCCGCGCGCGCGAAAGCCGGAGTGGTGATAAACGACTGCGGTGCAGCCAGCAACAGTGGAGTTTATCCAGTATGTATGATACAGAATAAGTAGATCATAGCGCCGGATAAAAGCTCCGGCTACACGGCCCGCTTGAAAGGGATCCGCAAAGAGGAAGAGAAAGAGAGAGAGAGAGAAAGAGAGGGAGAGATTGCGGACGCCCAGGATCGTGTCGTCGTCCCGCGAGACGTTAATAACGTTAACCCCCGTCGTAAACTGTGAGATTACGGTAGCGGAGGCCAATCTCGAAATCGCCGCGACGACGGCGACGAGAGAAACGTGTTACGACTTAAGTCGATCTACGTAATATCGCTGACTGCCGTCGATATGTTACAGTTACAGTCCGCAACTGCCGCTGCGCTTTTGCATACAATACCGTTCCTTCTCGGCTTAACCGCGGTGCAACGTATTATTTTCTGATCTTTTATATTAAATCTCGCACGGGCGCGCGAAAGACCGCACGTTTGGATTGAAGCATAATGCCGGTACTTGCCCGGTATATTACCAGCTTAAATGTTAAATATCCCTTGACATAAATTTTTGACACATAATGCAACATTATTCGTGTTTACGGTTAGATTTTGTCCTACCGTATCTACAAAATTATTTCAATTTCTGATATCGCGTAAATACATATAATATTATATATCCTAGTACCTGTGATAAGTTTTATCAGTTATTATACGCAGCCGCCTGCCTCGCGTGTACAAATACGCCGTGCTTTTTGTGCCTCGTGCCGGTCGTGTATTACAGAGAGAATGCGATGAAATAAATTATATAAAACTCTCTCGCGGGAGGGAGGGCCGTATTGCGTTTCATTTAGTCCCGCTTTACAACCCGTGTGTAGCCCAACTGTCGTATCTGCCTCGTGTCTCGTTCCACGAGTTCAATATGAGCGGCGCATTGTCTGCGGATTCCAAATATGCGATGAAATTCCGGAGCAGCTACCTCGTCATACGGCCCGATTGTACTCCTGTCCCGAGACTGCGACGCGCGTACCTTTTCGATTTTTCACTCTTTTGATCTACGCAATTAATTAGCGACGTAATATGCACGCGTCGGCTGCAGCAAGACTCACAGAGGCGCGTGCTGGAAAAAGGAAGGACTGCGACAGCCAACCCGTGCGAGTATTTTTTGCAAATAATCACGTAGCGACCGGGAGAAGAGTGAACGTAATGAAAATTTTTGCCCGAGATAATTAAAAGTGTATAATTAATTATGAGACCGTCCGGTAATCTGATGTGCTCGGCGGTACACGCCGCCAAGTTAAAACACGGTTTACTCATAGTGTCCTCGGTTATTTTTAGAATTTATTAACACAGCATATTTTACATAAAACGCGATTTCATCGGGTAATATCGCGCTACTGCTCGCCGATACGTTTTCATATTACAATTATTGTTCTCGCTGATTACATAAACGCGAAACACATGGAACTTGCAGTCTCTTACCACATATGTCAACGCTAACAAGTCAGTGCATTGTCCGACGGCAGATATACCGCCTGCAGCATAAGTGCGATCGATTATTCTTTCAGTCCCTTGTTTTTCCCTGAAGTGGGTTTGTTAGCCGCGCGATACAAGCGTCTATAGAGCCTATAGAGTGTCGATTTATTCCAGCTGTCTCCTCTTGCGAACCGCTTTATTTTTTCATATTGCTGGACATAAATTTTCCGAATGAAATTTAGATTCCCCTAATCCTATCGGATTTCATCGTACGGGTGATGGAACTGGGTCGGAAAAACCAACATTCAACATTTCATAATTTCATTAAAATGCACAAGTATTTATCATAATATTCTTTATTTTTGTATAAAGTATTTTGAGCCAAGATAATCAAAATATTTTCATTTGAATCAAAAAGTTTCGAACCGAAACCGAATTGAAAAGTTTGAAAAATTTTCTGCGGCGTATTTACACGGCGTATTAGTTACAGCTCCCAGTAAATATATGCGGCAAATATGCCGGCTGTACATCTGTAACAATATTACGGATCGGTGTTTCCCGATGTACGCGACAGCGCATCACGTTTTACAAAAAACAAAATTGGCAACGTACCGGTTTTCTAGCGTTACGCGCGCATTTATTTCGCGTTGCCTCCACGTTGCATTCCTGTTTTAAAGCAGCGAAGTTAATTTCACGCAGGGCAGATTCTGCGGATTGTACATTCATCGCTACGTACACGGATATCTCGGCACGTACATTGGCCCGCGTGTGTGTTTACACGCTCGGCAACGCGTGCGGGACGTGATCTCATATTATAACATATATCAAGGGGGCGAGCTACACGTCGAACGGGGAATGCGCATGTTTACAGGCATGGAGGGATGCATATACGTGCTTCTTTGATGATACGCTTGATCGCGAGTACATATTGTTTCACTTTCATGAAAATCAATGAAAGTGTCTGTTAGAAAAAAAAACCACACGGTCATCCCTCGTATAATTACGGTATTATAACTCCTTCATAACTCGCCTTTTCATCGTTTCACATACTAAAATATTGAGAAAAAGCGTTCGTTGTAAAAAGCATTTAAATTCACATTAATGAAAGAATTCGTAGCTGAAAGGGCGTACTGGGACCTAAAAGACGTAGAGAACATGTATAATAATACAATGTGAAGGAATATGCAAATAAAGAGAGAGAAGAAAAATTCATTTACGGAAACAATTCGAAGTAAGAGCATAATGTAACATATGTACCCCGTTTCTTTGCTTCATAAGTTTAGCAAAATGATATTAAAAGTAAGGGGCTTCTTTTAAATGACATAGCAACTGGTAGCTGCGTACTTTACAGCTGCAGAGCATCGTAAAGTTCCGGACCATTCGAAACTTCGCAATGTGCGGTACAATATATATTCTTCACCCGCCTATAGATAAACGCAGTTTCGAACACCAAGTGGCAGCAGTTATAACAATGTATCTGGCCGGCCACGATAAAGTCAATCAGGTAACAATATACGTGGTAGCACAGGCCCCTACGAACTGTCATAACGTTAGGCTCGTAAAGCACAATTGAAAATTCATTACAAGTTCGCGACACCGCGCGTGTTTTGTATAATGTAGATGGGCCGAAGATAGAAATGTCCTGCAAAACACCATATGGTTGTACATCGGATATCGCAATAAGGACAATGTCAGTAGAAAGCAGCACCTAAGGAAACAGCTATGACAGTATGACTCGTCTACGAAGTCTCAAGTAGAGTCAATGAAAAGTGGACATTAACGAGGATCGCGAAGAATTATTAGAGAGTGTTTCTGCATATATGATATAATTTCTGTATCTATTGTTGAAAGCCTCCATTGGCGATTGACGCGATGCTGTTAGAGTGAATTGTTAGTTAATGAATCTCTCATTCACTCCTTAATAGCAAATACTTTTTAAAACATACTAAACGGAATAAAATCATTTGTTTAGTTGTTTTAGAAATCGGTCTACGCATATAATTCTCAAAATTATTAAATTTTGCATTATTCCATGAAATTAAATTTTATACATAAGAGAAACAAATAAAAATTTTCTTTATTTTTCATAACATTGTGATTTTACGCGTGGAAAGTTTGTGACGCTTATTTCGAGTAAAATTAAATTTACATTATATTTTTATTTTTAGAGAACGAAAAATCAAACAAAATATCAAATTTTGGAGTAAACTCTTGTGGTATATAAAAAATTTTTGTCGAGATCTCTGAAATAGTCTTTGTTCTTCAAAATGTCGCATTAGAGACTGAACATTAAGGAATGGTTTAACGAAGATTAAACGTCAAACTTTGTTCATTTCGACAAAATGTAATTCCGAAATCAAACTTCGAGTTAAAACAGGGAACGAACGCTGTGGATCTTTCATATCAATCAAGTCGAAAGTAACGCTTCATTGTTGGACCATGGAGCTCAATTAAAGTGATCAAGAAAAATTAAGCCAATTACGCGCTCGTACAAGCTTCTTTTAGAAGTCGAAGCAAACGTTAAACGTATTAGTGCACTACATTTCGACAACGATTTAAGAGAATATTTTCAGTAATTTAAATTAATTAATATATAATCAACTGACTTTGTTATAAAATATTAAAATATTAATTAATAATAATACAATTTTATTACATATTTATAATAATGCATAATACATAATATAATGAAAAATTAATAGCAAATAGATGAAACGATTACAAATAGTAGACGAGACTTATACGTGTGTGTAAGCATGTGTTATGTATATGTGCAACACTATTGTTACATTAAAAAAAAGATATAAGAGAGTTATAAGAAGATATTTAAAATTAGATTAAGCTAGTTTATTAAAAATTTTATTAAAAAATTTAGAACTCGTGTAATTTTTTTAAGTTTGTCTTACTGTACGAGTTGAGTTCTAGATAAATTCTTGTATTCTACTATTCCGTGCCAACATAGAATAGAATAAAATCGCATTTGCTAAATTGTTGTAAAAATATTGCAAATAGTCCTAAAAATTTCAAAATGTGTAGTTATTAATCCAATATAATAAATGAGTCACGCTCGTTATGTATGAAACAATATAGAAAAGTCAAAGGGCAAAATATAAACAACAAAGAATGTTACTGTTAAATTCAATATTATTACAATAGTTAACAAAGAGATTTTATACACAAAGCGTTATAATTTACCTTTTAATTCATAAACTCTTTGACATGGACTAATTATAAAATAATTTTTATAATTTCTGTAATATTTTCCACAACTTTTAATGATTAATTTTTAGTACCTTTCTGATTAGATTTTAAATTATAATTTTATTAAATTATTGAATTAGGAAAAAGATAGCTTATACATTTGTGATTTTCTTTATAAAATTTTCTTTAATTCTTGGTCGCTTGTGTTACAAAAATTATAGTTCTTCCCATATATTTGTCGAAGAAGAATTTACTCCGGACCAGTCGAGAGAAAGTGCGGAAAATAGAAAATGGAACATTCTCTATTATAGTTCCGCAACAAAAAGTTCGCGGCGCACCGAAGTTCGCACTCGCGTCAACGCTCGTGAAAGTGCTCTCCGGAGGGATATTTCCGGATTCAACTGTTAAAGCCAGTAGTGATGACCGGGATGCGACTTCTAGAGGGGATAATGCTTGCGAGCGCAAGAAGAAATAAATTAATCGCGTGCAGGCGGGCGTAGGTAACCACAGAGCGTATAATTTCCGCCAGGTAGAAAATTCTCTCTTTCTCTCTTTCTCCTTCCCTTTCTCGAGAAAGAGACCGTAAGAAGAGAAAGAAAGAGAGAAAAAGGAAAATGTGCACTCCATTCTGAGGGATGCAAAACGCGGTGTGATCATGAGAGCTCATGGAACGAACATAATATGATTATTAGAAGGGCGTCACTGGATTCTTCCGCCGTACGAAACTTCGTACGAGAACTGCGGCCAGAGCTCGTAAATAAAGACTAAAGAAAGGCAGAAAATTCCCAACTTGAACATCTATTTTACTTCGGTACATATGATATCTGACAAGAGAACGAGAGAACGAGAGAGCGAGAAAGAGAGAGAGAGAGAGAGAGAGAAAGAAAGAGGTGGAAAAGCAAGAGGAAATATGAGAATCGAAGTGAGGGTAAATAAAGAAAGAGAAAGACCAACACCAAGTAATGGAAGAAGATGCCTTGATAATTAATTGGCTTCGCATAAGCTTTGTCCCATTTTTCCTCTCTATTAGATATCCTCCTTATAGCTGTCTCCTTTTGTCGTTGGATCCGAAATTCTTCAAACTCGATTCGATAATGCACAAGGAACTCGGAAGTAGAGCAATGTAAAGGGTGAGCTTTGCGAAGGGAGGACAGTGAGGTGCTTCGTAATTTAAACGAAAATCTCGAAACGACCCCTTTCACGGTTGGCCTTAGAGGTATAACAATGATGAGGAACGTCGACGTGCGAGGACGCGCCCCTTGCTTCCCGAGACGTAAGGTTTAAGATTTCATACTGGGCCGGGCCACGGAAAAGCCGGTTTCGCCTTTGTTTGTGTGCGTGGCACGGTAGATATTTCAAACCGAAATTCTATCCATTCGCGTATCCGTAATCCCAGACGACTTAATATCCCTTTGCAGCACGTTATGCAAAAAGATTAACCTCCTGCAAGCTTTTAACTCAATTAATATGGATATATGAGAAGCACGTTTTACAAGATGTCTGAAATTATTTGCGCAATTTATATAACAGCGAAGAAATGAGAATAAAGGAGAATAGATATCTGCTTTACACATACTTATATTAAAAGCTATGCTTCTAATCTCTAGATTAATTCTCTATCCCAAACGATATTAAAGTATTTTATATTTTATTGGTCTAATATATTATTAAAAAATAAATTATGATATATGCCGCGGACATTTCTTAGTTTCAACTGTATCTACTGTAATTTTCTGATAAAATGTCTTTCCTACTATTAATATTTTGCCAATACTGACAAATCCACGGCACATTTAACACGGAGACCAGACAGATTCCAACCGATCGGCAAACGGCGAACTATTTACGCGAGAAAAAGCGGCTTATCATGTCGCAAAGAACCGAATGACGCGATGGAGAAGCAAGGCGATGTCCTCGCAAAGATCGAGAGAACCAAAGCATAGAGAGGTATTCGAGCAGATAACACCCTCGAGGACGCGCGAATAAAAGCTCGACCGCTTCGAGAGAAGGATCCCGCGAGGAGTTTCTATGGAATCGGCAGTGGTGGCTGCGAACCCTTTAAGGAAAAACTGATATAAAGTAATGGATTTCCAAGGTGTTCGGTAATCACGCTCGTAGAGATCGTTTGCCGGGTAGTTCGGCGAGTGGAAACGAAGAGACCATGGAAGGGAGAAGCGAAGAAAATGGCGAGATGTTGCAATGGCGGAGGGACAGTCTGAGAGGTGGCATTACATCTGTCGATATCTCCATCACTCCCCGATAAAATAAAACTCCGCCGAGTCCGTTTCTCTTCTCTTTCCTTCCTTCCTCTCCTCTCCCCTCTCCCTTCTCTCTCTCCTCTCTCTCTCTCTCTTTCTATCTCTCCCGCGCGCGCGCTCTCTCGCTCCTCGACGAAGTAATTACAACTTCGTCGATTAGATCCCATAGAAACTGCCATGCCGTTGTGTACATTGATGTGGCGCTGCTCTTGCACGCACACGACCGCTCGCGCAGTATTGACGACAGCCAGACGCCAAAATCCACCCAGAATTGACAGCGACCGTTCCATTCGATTCTCGAAAGTTTCGCAGAAACTCCCGAGAAGATCCCAGTATAGCGCCGAGCGTTATCACGGGTGAAGTGTGCGAGAATTGATATATGGTTCCGAGATGGAGGAACTTGGAGCCGGTCAACAGTCGGATGAATATTAAACACGTAATTAAAGTCGGACACGCGCTCTGACTCAGGGGATTTTATATAAAGCTAACAACGTGCATACAACTGACTGACCACTGCAACAGACAATTCGAATTATTCTCGGATGTAGTCGCGACAAAATGACAATTGCGAAAAGTGATAAAGTTAAAACTTGGTTGACCGATATAACTTGTGCGTTGTAACGCGTCTAGAAACGAATGTAAGCTCGCGCGAAAAAAAAATCGATATGCGCAAAGGTGGCGAGATAACGGGGAGGATCAAGATCTCATCGATCTTCGCTCCTCTGCAAACGCTAGAGTGCACGAATCTCGAAGAATTTCAAGCGTTATACATGAGCTACTCTTCGCTTCTCCGCTAGAACGGAGCTTTGAGAGCAAGCCACACAATCGTCGAGACTATAAAAGGAAATACGAACGAGAAATCGTCCGCGCGGAGAAAGATGTCCCCGATGCCAGCGAAACACTGAGCGGAGCATATGCAGATGCGACGCAATGCACATGTGCAAAGTTGAGGTCAGTACACCTTCGCCTCCCACACACACACACACACACACACACACACACACACACACACACACACACACACACACACACACACACACA
>JAJVSH010000158.1:30142-63662 GCA_021460005.1 Tetramorium alpestre | reverse complement strand
GTGTGTAAGCACGAATGCGCTCTGGGACGTACGCGCGCACTATCGCGTGCCCGGAGAAAGATGATGACGTATGCGTGATAATATCTTTGTTTTCAGCTCGCTCGCGATGTAGTTCGCCCTCACCTACGCTCAACTCCGCCGTTATGTATTTGCGATGACGCAAAATTCGCCGCTAACTATGAACCAGTTCCGCGACGGGGTAACATTTCATAATTATGTAACGTGGCATCGCGCGTAATTGAATACTTCAGAAATATACTTCCCTAATGAAAATTAGTTTCGAAATTACGTTGAATTTCGCGTTTTGCGCATCGCGGCGATCTTGATGAAAAACTAATATATTCATAGATATTAACGCGAGGCGTTTATCAACTGCAGAATTTTAGCGAGCTAATAATGTAGCCGGGAATTCGATCCGAGCTGGAAAGCAACGTGCACATTGCAATTTCTGTAACGACTGATAAGGGTAGATGCGTACGCTGTATTCTGATTATAGCCCCCCATAAAAGAGAATCTCTTCTTGTCTTGTTAAGAAAATGTCGTTTCGCAGATAAGGAGGTCTCTGGCATTACCTGTAAATATTACTTCGTGAAGTAGGTCGATCTATCCGAGGATTTAAAGAACGATCTCCGTTGGTCGACATACTTAAAACCCAGCTGGGAAATCGGTACATCACGCAAGAAACATCGACCGAGTCGCAGTGAGAAAAACAAATATTTTCACGAAATACTTGTCTTTCTGTCGAAATACGGTCTTACACGTAGATCGAGTTTCTTGAATATTAAATATCAAATTAAATAAAATCCTATTTTAGTCTTTAAAAAACTGATAAATGTTTTGACATTTTTAGAAAGCAATCGTCTTACTTTAAAGAAAAGATCGTATTAAATTTAAAAAATCTTTAGTAAAAAAACTTTAAAAATTTGCTGAAATATGTCTCTGATTGTGCACGTATTGATTAATTTTAAGAAAACAATTGAGATTTAGTGTCAGTGAAAACGGCGAAAGGAATATAATTCTCGCCGAAAAGAATATAATTGACGAAAGCTCCTGTAAGACCGACATTTGTACATTATTGATGCAATAAGCTCGAATGAATAAAGGTTACCTCGCGATTGTGTTTCGCAAAACGAAATACTTGTACGTTCCCATACACTGAACGAACGGGATACTTCCAATCTCCGCAAAATTCGTTCCGCATTCTCAGCGGAATCTGTTTCCACGCACCCTCCTGTTTATATTTGTCCTTATTTCGCCGCCTATATACGATGTGTATATACGAGCCAGGCTTCTATTTCCACGGGGACCCGCGGATGGCTTGAGATTGCAAGAAAATCCACGGCATTACGCGCTACGGAGTCCTTTTTCCGAAAGGTTAAACCTAGTGTCACGGGAGCCGAATTAATTGCCGGGGCCGCGTTATAACGACGCTGGTGTGTCCCAAAGCGCACGGTCGGTCGTGCTCGTTAAGAATGAAAGAAACCATTCAACAAAGTCTCCGCGCCGCCGCCACCGCCACCGCTGTGCCGGTGCGCTCTCTCGCAGGTCAAATATTTATTTTCTCCTGAAATAAGGAAGTTTCTCTCTCTTTTGAAACGTTCGAGACCCTCCGATCTCCTTCATTCCCTCCGCATCGCTTCACTGTAACGAAGCATCACTTTTCCCCAAGTCGCGCCGCGTCACTATGCTTTTCGAAGGAACCTCTCCCGCTGCTCCTCGCAGTGATGTATCCCCTTTGGAAAAGCCAAGCTAACTTCCGACAAGTTGAATCAGTCCCGAACAGGTTGCATACGTAACACGGCTTAACGGCTTGAGCTTGTCAACGACTCATTCGGGATTCTTACTCGGTTCGGGGATCTTAAAGAAAAACACGGGCGAATTATTAACGAGGGAGCGAAAGAGCGAAGAGGAGGATGCGCGCACCTCCCGTATACCCATCTCGGCAAATATTATTCACGAATTCCGTGTGCACGACGACGCTTTGTGTCCATCGAGCGCAACACCGAAACCTCCTCTCCATCCTTCTTTGTCGTCAAAGCCGCTCTTTACGTCAACCATATGCTTCAAGTGCGCGAATAACGACGAGAGCGAACGGGATAAAATATGTGTGGCAGGCCAGATTTATTATATTTATTCGAGCTATTTTGAGAATCACGGCGTGTATCCGGCTCAGTGCCTTAAAGAATTAACGTTACGTTAGCGCGCCCTATTTTTCGCCACATCTCCGCCGCGCCGCCTCCAGGCCAGGAAGAAGACCCTTCGATCGAAGGGCGATCGTGCTGCCGTAACATGCTGACCCTATCAGGGGTGCCGCTTTGTGTCGGTTCCGCTGCCGTTGCGAGCGCGCGGGCATAGCGCAACGTTTTTACACCGGGGTATCCCTTTGGCCCATACACAGGGCAAAGCAAAGGGAGAGAGGGGCACAGTGTCGGCCTGTATCGGCCCAATATCGCGCACAAAGAAGGAAACCTATCGGCGCGTCTGCCGCATCGTGCCGCTGCATCTGGTCGTATTGTGATCTCGCAAGGGCGGCTCAAATAACTGCGAAGGCCGTGGCCAACGATAACAATACGATGATGAATGCTCGCTAACTAACGACCGTGCAGTAGCCCACCCAGGCCCACCATATTGCCGCTCTCAGCGCCCACCTATGCGCCACTTGAACGTACACAGTCTGCCTCGTGATCGACGGGACAACCGGAAAATGAGTGAATTCTCCCCGTCGTGAAGTAGTGAATCCATCTGAAAGGCAGTAACTTACAGCGAACAGTTCTATTTTTGCGTTATTTACGAACGCAGTTTATCGCGCTCATCTTCGTCTTAAACTGGAATCTATTTTCGCCTTAACTCTCCGGTCGTTGCGCCAGATTTTTGCAAGCCCGACGGTTAAATGCATTTTTTCGTAATAAAATACAAACTTTGCCGTTTGAATTTTGTAGTCTAAATAAATATTATTTCTAAAAATTATTAAAAATTGATTTTTTTTCTATTAGGATATATCAAAACTCCGCGCGTTGATTGGAAAAATAACGCGACGATTGAAGAGTTAAATAATCTATTTTCAAATATAACAATTATTGTTGCGGACTCTAAAATACGTTATCTAATGACGAGCCTCGAATGTGAATCTTCGATGTATCTTCATAGATATCCCTCGAAAAAAGTCTCTTACAAATAGATACAGTCTGCGACGAGTCAACATTTTTTGTGCCATCAATTACCGAATATCCTGTGTGTATATACTTGCATCGGGGAATGTCACCGAGTTTTCTCCCCAGCTACTAGCAGTCGTCGTCGGCGTCGTCGTCGTCGTTGTCGGTGCTCGAATGGCTGGAAGGAGGGTGCGTCACGGTAACGAGTAAAAAGGATACTGATATATCGCTCGACTGACAGCTTTACGAATGATCGGCGTGTCTCCTTGTTATCTACCGAGATGCAGCGGTCGGCTTTCCTTCGATGAACCGTCCCTTTACCACTTGGCTCGCCATCGTCTTGAATCAAGATGCGCATGTTTTCTTCCTCTGAAAGCGTATTTATGTCCAGCGAAAAGATTTATACGACTAACGAGGATAATGAGTGCTTTATAGAAACCGCTTTTAATTAAGCATTTTCCCAATATATAAATAGTTTTCTTTTAAATGACACTTATTGCTTTAATTGACAGATAATTAACTAATCCGATTTTTACTTTCTTTTTTACTTTATACGTATCCAAGTTTTTTTTACTATATCTACTATATCTATAATACTTTGCTATATCTTTTCTGTAATCAATAAAGTTCGGTAGTATTTATAGATATAGGGATTCGAACATTGTAGAACTATAATACGGGGAAAATGCAATAGCGAAAATGGGATTGCGGACGAAACTTTCCAGTTCTTCGAGCAATCTCTGACACGTGAACAGACATTTTTATCACGTTTCGCAGTAAGACTCCATGGACCGTGCGCCGAGCATAAAGCGAGATAAATTCCGTCTAGCGACAGTCCGCCCGTATGCGGAATTAAAAGTCGCTTTTCGGGGCGCGACTATTACGATAATTCGCCCGGAACTATTCCATTCGCTCCGCTTGTGCGTCTGACGCACCCGCATCATATTTCCGCTGAAGTTCCAAACTTCCTCTCTCTGTTTCTCTCTCTCTTTCTCTCTCTCTCTCTCTCCCCGTCTCTTCCTCTTTCTCAAGGAATATTCGCAAACACGGTAGGAAAATTGTCGTGTAAACGGAAAAAGGGAAGCGTAAACGCGACGAGCGCGCTCGTTCGCACGCTTACTCGCTCGCTCGCTCGTTCGTTTTCTTTTCTGTGAAATCAGCCGAAAGTTCCGCGCCTGAAGCGCGTCGGACAAACGTCTTCATCAGCGAGATCTCAGCGAGACATCTCGCAGACTTAATTAGGTTGCCTTCTCGTGCCCCGGACTTTTTCGCCACCCGCCTGCTCGTTTCGTCTCTCCTCGCTCTCGCAATGAGAGTCGTCTCATCCCGTGCGAAAACCGACGATGCGACGAACGTGCCGAACATCGACCTCTATCGCAAGACGGAATCTCCATTGAGATTGTAATTAGACACTTGGCTAATCTACTATTCATCCTCGCGCGGCGCAAATTGAGATCGTTATCTAAACGTCTATCGCCGACTATAAGCCACGCATGATGGCGCGTTTCTGCCATTTTCAGGCATTATGTCCTTTGATGAATTGTTGGTTCTTAAATTCTTAAAATATATACGTTCTTACGTTGTATTTTAATAATTTTTGTGTAGAACAATTTTAATATGCAGTTCAAAAAGATTAGGGGATGAGAGAATATATAACATTTTTTGACAAAAAGATTACGAGAAAACTAGAAACTCGTCTAACGTATATTTCCCAGATTCATTTTATTTTTCTCTAAAAAGATTAATATCTTTACAAACATCCGCAGATAAGAATGAATTACTGACACGAGAAAATTAGCCACTATTAACTTCCGCGAGACTATCTCCAGCACGTGGCGAGTCGATAAGTTAGCTCGCCTTAATTAGAGGAACACACAGGTACGAGATAAAGTGCGTTCATCTTCACTTTCTATTGCCCACTTTTTCTTCCTTCCACGTGTCCCGGCCCATCGTCGGCCTCTCTCTTTTCGATTTAGCGCTCATACACCGTCCGTTTTCCACTGTTTCCCCCCTTGTCTCTCTCCCTCACGTGTCGGATTAGAACTCCCTTATTCATCGGGAGAAAGAAAGACCCTTCGTTTTTCCTCGCTCCACCCAGCTCCTTGTGTTTTTCTTGTCGGCGCTTCCTCCACTTTGCTGTTACCCTCCGAACCCGACTTGAAATAAATACGGCAGCCGTTTTCGCGAGTGGGGGAAGGATACGGAAACCGAGGAAGAAGTTACGAAGAACGAGGGTAGGGTGAGAGAGTAGATGTAGACGGAAGGGGTGAAGAGCGGCGCAAGAATCGGAGTGAGGTAAATAGACGGAAGTGATGTAGGAAAGGTGTATACATAGGTACATACATACATACATACATAAACGTCGAAGAGTACATACACACACACACACACACACACCTACCTATTTATATACGCATATGCACATACAGAGAAACGTTTCGCGGCGATGCGTGACAGATTGGGCGCGAGGGACTAACAAACTTCACGGAATATATCCGCCCGCGTGCCCGGCCCACCAATTTGTCGATATCGCCGTCGTTGTCATTTATATGCCACGGCGATCGATTTGTATCGCCCGCGTCCAGCCGATCCGCCCTGCCAAGTGCCTTTTAGGAGCGGCGCGTTGCCGCCCCGTCCCGCTTTTGAATCGATTAAGCGGCGCTGTGTCGTGCACCGTAAGAAGATTCTGCGCGATAATTCCCGTGCACGCCGAATTACGGCGACGGCACGAAGGCTTTAGCAAGCAACGAGATTTCAGAGGGCTGCTCGCGTGTACGTATGTGTTCCGCAATTTTACGCAATTTATTTTTTAATGAATGAGGGTCTCAGCAATGTCGTGCTGTAATTACGCAAGGCTTCTATCGAACACTTTATCTATAAAATAAAATAGAAATTAACATAATATATTTTTTGTAAAATCTGCAATCTTACATAAAAGAGATTTACTTTCAATAAAAGATTTGTGTAGAATAGCAACAATAATTCGTCAAAGGAATGTGCATAATTTGTTGATAATGATACATCAATGGAGGAGCAGCTGATTTCATACGAAACGCGGAAGTGCAACCCGTCAGAAATTAGGTCTGACTTAATAGAGGAAGTGACACACGCCGGATGTGAGTGTATGCACCGCGCGGAGAGAGCGAAAGGGAGAAGGGAGAAAGAGAGCGTGCCGCTCGATCATTTTCCGGCGAAATTGCCGAACCGCGCGGCCGGTCGAGCTTAAAGTTAATTTCGCCACTGGTTAGGTGTGTCTACCCGACGCAGCAGACATAACTGGGCATTAATATCGCGCGCGTGTATAAGTGTATACGAAGGCGGAATCCCTGGCGCGGCGGCACGTCCGCGGCTTAGATATGGTACTGCACGGACGAGAGGGAACGATGAAACGACAATTACGTTGAAATAGTGCTTCCGCCCAGGAGGAGCGCCAATGCCCTCCGCCCTCGCTCGGTTCTCTCCCACATCGGTATCCACCGGCATCCACCCATGCACCTCGTATTACTTCGGACAGGATGCGTAAGCAAGCCGCGTCGGTGGTATCTCAAAATCGCGAATGTCTCTCCCGGAATCAGTGCCGAATTTAATGTCCGTGGTGCCGATGTTCAGAGAAATAGCGCTCTCAAATAAATTCCCTTTCTCCATTGGAATCACAAGTATTGCTTGGACAATATTAAATGCAAACCGTCGGGGGAGGAGGGGGGAGGGGATGGAATTACATTTATTTTATTGATTACAAACACAAATGAAAAATTGAATTCTAAGATACAAAATATTTTAAATAGTAGCAAGCTTCGCGAATATTGTGAATAATAGTGTAGCAAAAAATCTAAATGTCAAGCGAAAATATAAGCATGTTGAAGATAAAATAAATATGCCAATTTCGTTAAATAAATAATTATTATTCCGTATTATTCGTCGCAATATCGCCTGCGGATATCGTTTCTCGGTTCCCTTATTATTAAAATCTATTTTCGCCGCCTTTCACAAGCAACACTAAGACAATTCGCCGAAGTCGGAAACGTGTGTATTTAACGTTTCACGGCGCTATTCAACATTCATAACGGCATTAATAACGTGAGCACCGAGTCGAGGTGGCGGGCGCCTCTTTCTCTCATTCTCCTTCCCTTGGAAATATTTAGCTGCGAATCTCTCCGGCTGTGCGCGCGAAACGTCGTTCATTATTTTCCTCTCTCGGCCTCGCGAAATTCCGTACCGGGATAGAAGAAGCTTATATCGTGCCATCCGGGATAAGTTACAGGGAAGCCGTAAAGTACACGCTCTTATAAAATATCGTCCGTAGATAGATTTGCAACAGATCGAACAGAGCTCGCGGGCATCATAAATCTTACGCGCCGATACAGTCAGGAGCGGTAGCAAATAGAAGCATGCATACGTTTAGCCAAAACAGGGGAGATATGCATAGCTCGCATGAAAAATTAACTAGACGTAAGAGCGAATTTTTTTTTATGAAATGAGCGCGATTGTTTAGATGAATGATATATAAATGCAACAATATAATATCGCGTAATTACATCTGTCCGTGCATAAATAATATGTGAATTATTCTTTTATTGCAATTGTTTTACACTTGCGAAGTTTTTACAAAGCTAAACTTTTTTTCACTTTTTTAACTAAAGTTTTTTTGATATTATTAATAATAGCTAGAATAATTAATTTAAAAGTTATAACTGATAAACTGTTTTATTTAAATTTGTTTTAATTAAAATTAAATATTTCTATTTCTTGCATTATTGAATATTATTTGAAAGTTTGAAAACTGAATAGGTATTTGCGGCTAGAATCATTCTAAATCTATGAGATAATTTTTAGAAATGATTGAACAGCGTAAAGTGCCGTAATTTTTACGAAAATAGACGTTGTTACAAATATACGTAAAGGGATATATATAGTCGTGGTTTTCATGGTTCTAGTTGAGAAAATTATTATCGTTATA
This sequence comes from Tetramorium alpestre, assembly GCA_021460005.1. Taxonomy (NCBI): domain Eukaryota; kingdom Metazoa; phylum Arthropoda; class Insecta; order Hymenoptera; family Formicidae; genus Tetramorium; species Tetramorium alpestre. The sequence continues at coordinate 55,553 of JAJVSH010000158.1, read as the reverse complement.
TTAAGCACACCAAGAGGCGCTACTCAAAAAAAACAGCAATTAGGCATCATCATGTATTGTCAATGGAGCGCGATTGGGCTAACAGGCTGAGTAATGACTGGCATTTTAACCTTTGAATTATCATCAAGTATACGTCCCTTCCGGCAACAGAGATGAAGGGACGAGTGCGAGGCACGTGGCGCTCAACAAAGCTATTTGGCTATAAATAGAGTAATATTCCCGCGTAATGCTAAACACAGAAAACAGCTCTCATCTAAAAATACAGAAGTTAAAGCGAAAGCTGTGTTTAGCTGCGCTGCTCTACGAACCGCGGGTGGAGAATGCGCGGAGCCACGGAATTTACTATTCTCGTACGTTCTTTTCGCACGAGCGGAACGCGGAGCGAAAAGGAACGAGAGGGTTTGCGAGATCCCTGCCGAGTCCGGTCACCCACCACCGAGACCAAGGGAACGACCCTGCAGACAGAACATATATAATGCAGCGGACAATCGCAACCCTCGAAATTAGATTTACCCAGCTAAGGTTGTCGCAGAGGGTCGTAGGTCAGGCCTTTCCGGGACACCTGAAGAGTAAAGCGCCTCGAACGATAGATGGGGAACGATGCAGGAAGCGTTAATTATCAGAACTTTGGGGTGAGCTTGAGCAAACCTAATTTATATGAACGACGTGAAGTGACCATTTCTTAGTTGAGTTGATCGATTTTGAAGTAGCATCTCCGGAATATTTTGGAACTACACGCAGCTTCTTGAAATACTCGTTATTATTTATTATATCGTTAGTATAAAATACTCGTACAAGTACGGCGGAAAGTAATTATTTTCTCTCTAAAAGTGAATCAATGAAACTCACTGTCTGTGAAGTGAATTTTTCAGTGCTATATTTTACACTGACTATCAGTGTATAATCGCTGATTGACAGTGAGTTTCATTGATTCACTTTTAGAGAGTTGATAAATTTAATATAGTATAAAAAAAGTTATAAGGAATAATTGATATCTATCGAATTTACCTCTCACTTGCTAGTATAATTTATATTATATAAATAAATTCTGTGTATGTATGCGCGCGCATGTGCGTGTCTATGTGTGTTTGTGACGGTGAAAGATGGAGAAATGCTTTAACGGGATATCTCGTAAAACTTTTAGTACTGGAAGGGATGATTAATTATGTAAGAAAGAGTATAACGCCTGTCTGAAGAATAACAATAAACGCTCTTTCCGTGTTATTGCGAATAACATCGCCACTAACAAAAAAGCATGATTATAGTCGACACTCGTTAAATTACGTACACTTCGTATCTCGCTAAGCGACAGTTATTAATTACGTTTTGTCACAATACTATCACCGCGTCGACGCTACATATTTATTCATTAATTTATTGATTAATTACATCCTCGATCTCGTTAAATAATATTTATTAATTATTCTTCAGTACAATTATTCTGTTGCGCATTCTAAATATACATTCATCAATTACATAAATGTGATTGTGATAACCGTCCGTGATTATATCTCTATTCCTTAATAATTCTCTTTTTAAAAATAAACTCCAAACAATCTCTGGATTATGAACTATGGAAACATTTTAAATATTCAAATGGAAATAACAGTAACATCAACTTTATTGAATGCATGTAAATATAAACAAAGTTTCAAAAGTGTAAAAAATATAAACGCGTAATAATCCTAATACGATAGAATTACGATCTACATAGTTAAATGACAATGTAAAGCTAAATTTGACCGGAAGTTTAATATTCGTACAATACGCGTCTAAAATCCTATAGATTCTAGATTCATGCAGTGTCACACGTGAGTAAACTTAGCAAGGGACAAATTATTATTATTATACCGGTTTGATTGACGAGAGAGAGAGAGAGAGAGAGACGCTTCATGTCAAGCGATGGATTGCTGGAATGACAAAACACCCACTTTCAGAGCAAAGCATGCTTCGCCACTCGCACACACTGCACTAATATTGTTCGCAGGTTCCTTCAAACGACATTTATGAGATTGTACTTAAGACAACATTGAACGCACATTGAATAAACAGAAGCGGAAACGACGATCACGATGATAATAACGCGAAGGTGTACTTAAAGATATTTTCTTGACGTATAACCACATAGACGGTTGTCCAATTGTGGTTGCACGTCCGCTCACTTTGCACTATGCTCCTAATATAATCATCGATCGATATCACGTGTATCGATCGGTGAAGAACTGTGAGGTTCTTCCGACATGTTTATTTTCAAATATACAGTAGATGTATGAAGGCAAATTCTTCTCCATTCGCTCCAGTCCCTTCGCGCCGCGATTTTCCTCGCATCATCGAACGCGGTCGGTGAAAAATCATTGCCATCAATGTTACGTGGACGGTAACGATCCACAGTGGCGTTCGTTCGCAAATGGGGTGAGCGAAGCTCATCGGTGACGCGGCTGCCGCCGCTTTAACGCGACGTTATCATCATCGTTAGAGGAAAGACCGGCCTTCGAAGCGCCTTCTCGCCCTTTTTCGAATCGTTGTCTCGGCGCCGCGCGTCTCATTTCTACAGACGTGTCGCACTCAAAATAATGACGCGCCACGGCGACACACGGCTCGCTGCTCTTCGGCCCTTCCTCAAGCTCATCCGACCCGAAAGTCGTTACGTCTACGTATGTGGAAATGTCCCAACCCCCGCCGCTATCTGCAATATCCTTCTAAGATTTTTCTTCATTACGTCGCGACCCGGGGCACGCCGGCTTTCTCGCTTTCTCTTATTCTTTCCCTCGGCCGAGATGAAATTGAGTCCCGCCTTCGTGGAGCGAAAAGACACGGCGCAAGAACAAAAAACCGAAGTGAGGGTGGATGAGAACGAAGCGGCGGCAGAAGGCTCCGCAGTGTGTTGTGGCCCGACTAAAAATATCAAATGGTGTACGCTCCACGCTTTGTTTTCCACTTTTCTCCGTTCTGCCTCAGGGGCAACGCTTGACCGACGACGCCGTCGATTTCAGAATCAATGGGGTGGGTGGTCATAGCGAAAAAGACGTTTATGAAAGGTTTCGTCTCGCGATATTACGCGCGCGTATCTAAGAATATCGAAAGAGGCTTTGCAAGACTGTCTTTACTCGTCCAATTCAATTTTTTTCAAAGAAGGAAGAAGATATTGATTTGCAGAATTATACTATTCTGTACCAAGAGACAGCTGAATTCGAATAATATTCAGAGAGAAATGTAAAATGGGAATAAATATACGTGTGCATTCTTACATAAGAACAAAATATACATACAAGTAAACAGGCTCGCAAAAAATATTTTTTTACTGAAAAACATTTAACTAAATGAAATATTTTTTATTTACATATATATATATATATATATTTGTCACATGTTATTTTATTTTTAACTTAAAAGTCTTGTTTGTGTGTTAGATACGCATTTTCGAATAACAGCGCGGCATGTAATCGATTATTACGTCCAAAATTAAATTATATACTGTTTAATCTATCGTGCGAGAGATATACGAATATTCCGCGAGATAATTACGTAATTTCCGCATAGAAAATTAACCTAGAGGATTAAATGACGATATTGTTACCGGAATCGATCATGCTATTTGTAATAATTCAATAATTTCCTGCCATTCTTTTTATATATTTTTATATTATTTATTATTTATATTTTTTTCTTACTTTTCCCTGAAATTCCCATCGTTGTATAATTTTATTTTGGTAATATAGGCAAATAGTTGAATATTTAAGCTCTATTTATTCATCGCGTTTCACTCATGGGACATGAATCCAATAAGCAAATAAAAAATAAAAGGAAAATCCAATTTAATCGAATGTCGCAAGGGTCGCATGAAAGTTAATCGCTTGAGTGCAGAAAACATCAACGCTCCGAAGTATGAGAACGCGCGCCGGGTGCGCAGGGGGTGAAGAAGCTTCGTCGTGAGACGACAAGGGAAAACAAGGTGGAAGAGGGGAAACGAGACAGGGGAACGGACGGAGCTTGAGAGGACATTTTTGCATTATCGTCACGTGCGCGGTCTTATTACCGGCACACGTGGTGTAATATTCTCCCCCTCATCTTCGCGTCGGTTCGCGGCTTTCTTCTTCGGCCCCGGCGCGACTTCACGTCGACTCACACCGTTAGGGATGCGACAGGCGGTTCATTGCCACGGCGGGAGTGGAGAGCGGCGGGCAGGGCCGAGGATGATCGAATGTTGCCAAAGTTTGCGAAGAGTCGTGAGGATGATACATCCATTCCCTCCTCCCCGAATACCGCACCCTTTCGATTCCGCTCGCGTACAAGTTGGCGCTCGCGTGAGAAGTTGGCGCGAAGGTCGGGGGTTGCCCTACGCGCGCGATCGCGCAGCTGGCATCGTCGTCGTCGTCGACGGCAACGGCCTCCGCTCTTCTCTCCACGTGCGCTTCCACATTGCCTCCACCACCGGATATCGTCCATCCGTGTCTTGCAATAATGGCTTCCGCACACAGGGACTCCCGACCACCGCCGCCGTCGCCTTCTTTTCCCGACTCGACCGATCATTCCTAGCCGCACCACCGCCGTGTGTCGCGAGCGACAGTCGCGGAACGTGCCTCGACTTAGAAGACTGGAACGGTCGTTACTGTCTGATGGAATCCATAAAGGTCGAGAGCCATTTTTAAGGGATATGCCGCTAATACGCATAATGTAGCATATCCCTCGCGCGATAACCATCGGAGCAAATTTTCGAGGAAGCTCGTTTTGCAAGGAAACTTCGCTCGCGGCTGATACACACCATTGAATTATTTTTCTTAGCCGCAAAATAAACTTTCCTGCGAGAGTTATGCCTGACGAATAGTACATTGATTAATTTCTTGTCGCTGTTTATTTAATTCAGCGACGCGATTACAAGAAGAGTCAGCTTTACTGTAGGAATAATTTTTAGTAGATTTAATCATAATAGAATTAAACTTTTCCCATTCTTGCTCCTCGCGTTAAAATTTCAATTATGTCCAACTCCGCGCGCTTTTATATTATTATTATATCTCCAAAAATAAACGTCTATCGTATTTTCCCCAGTTACGATTTCATCTCTGGCATACAAAAGGATTGAAATAATCGTCTCGTATATCATATTCATTTACTGAATGTATGCAAGAGACGTATTTGTTATACGAACGAACTCTGATTTCGAATATATAGTTGCCTTTTACATGGTGTAACGCCTGTACAAGGATGATAAAAACGTGCACGGTGTGTCCTTTGTTACGTTTTACGCAGTTCGTTGCTGTTAAATCAACGGAGTTTGTCATAATGAGAAAACTTGAAAGCTTTCTCGAAAGCTTTCTCGCAAGGAACAGTACACTGTATTTATATAGAGTTAATCCCGCAACTAGCACTCGCAATAAATTTAGCGCTATTTTTGACCTTCTTTAACAGTCTACTTTTCACGCGAGAGTTTGTCAAAGAAAAAGAAATCTTAATATTGTAACGTAGATGCTTCGTAACATTCGCATAAACTTTGGATGTTATGGAGTATCCTGTGGAGCTTTGTGTTTAAAAAGTTATGCTGCAAAAATTAGTGTTCTGTTTCTCTTATTTTCGATACAATAAATGACATAAATCAAACAATCATGCAAGTGATTCTAAGCTTACAAATAATAGTCGATAAAATTTATTAAAAATAATATAATTCTGAAATATGAAGGCTAATGAAATATATATCAGTACTTTCATCTCGTTTGCATTTCATTGCGTGATATTAAATGATTCGGTTTCGTATTTTAAAATACATTATTTTATATTTAAAACTGTGTAATAGACTTGTCAGTACATTTTTAAGCCATGTATATCTCCGAAATCGAATCGGTCTCAAAGTACACGTACATGTGTGCGTGTGTGTGGGTGTTTATGTGTGTAATAATTCCGAATACATATGGGAAACAATTTCATTAATGTCTGTAAATTGCACGGTTGGTTGTTGCACGACGAGTACGGAGCCAAACCGATGATATTTGAGGGATGGATTGTGGATTGTATCGAGTATATTTCATAGCGCGATAGATTGAAGTCCGTGCGGGGAAATGAAACGTTGGAAGTATCGATCCCCGTTGACACAAAGTCGAAAGAAAGAAAGAAAGATATGCCGGCAATAATTACTGATTATTTTTACTTAAACTCAGACTTTTCATTTCGCAATCAAGTAAAAGCAGTCAATTATGTGATACGTAGTAAATTTAATCGCCCATTGTTCTCTTTCTCTCTGTCATTGGAATTAGAAGGGGAGGGAAGAATCAATTAAAAGGTTACAATTAACCAATAACGATTGACGGGCAATCTGCCTTGAATGCGCCACGCGAGCAATTTCGTCCGTTCGTCTCGCACGGGCCGTTAAAGGCTAATTTGCGTACCCTGCGGAAGTCGATATTTTCGACGCATCGAGCAACCTTTGCATTGTGCGAGAAGAATATGCATCGTATCTTTCGCATATACGTGCGGGGGAACAAATCTCCGCCTCTGGTATATACCTGAATTCCTGGGCATTTTATATATACGTGTCTGGCGTCTATATATGTATACATATGCGTATATCTCTCGTCCGTATGTACGGAAAGATGGTGTTCAGAGCTTTTGCTCCTCGATGCAGAACCGCTTCCGCCGGCTCGCGTCCACTGCATTATTCAATTCTGATCGCTCGCAATAAAGAAGCGGAATAAGGGACGCACAATCGCCCTAGCACGCCGCCACATGGATCGCGGCAGGCACGTACGATATTTTTCTCACCAGGAACTTTTCATGCGTCCACGTACGTGGCTGCAGTATTGATGCATGCGTATTGGCGACGATATACCCGCGCGAGTATCGTTTGCGATTTCTTTCGAATATGATGCGTACGTTTCTAGTCAAAGTTGTAGCTCGCAGAGTGATGGTTCGCAGGGGTTCAAGGCACTTGTATTTTATACGTGAAATATTTGCCTGACTGTTGAAATTTATTTTAACAGGAAGAAACGAGACTAAATTAAGTTTCTGTTTATTTCATTTTCTTGTTTCTATCGCAATTTTCATGATTTCAAAATACGTAAGTTTGTCTATATGTATATGTAATAATAATACATAAGAAAGTACGGAAAAGCGCGATACCTTTGACGCACGATCCAAGGTAATTGCATCGGTGAAGATTGCATCGGTCAAGTTTCACTCGAAAGAACCGCTCGACGGAAATAAACTCCATGGCGGCGAACTCGTTAAAGAATGTAAAAACATGCCTCGCCGGCCAGGATTTCACTAGTCTTCCTTGCGCGGTATGATTTAACGTTAAAGAACAGAAAATGCATTGTAATATAATATTTAGAGATTTTTCGGAACATAGGTTTCCTCGCCAAGTTATTATTTCGTTTAAAACAATCGGTTTTGCCGAAACGTGAAACTAAAGTAATCAGAATCGTACGGATATTATTTCGTGATTTTTATTAGAGAGTCTCTAGCGGCGGCGGTTTGCGGAGAAATCGGTGAACTATTGACACGGAAATTCGAAGATAAAGAGAGACGTTCAGCGGGGAGTGGAAAAAAAGGAAGAGGGAAACAGAGATGACATCCCTTATCGAGGCATGGGCCCCGGAATGGCTCGAGAAAGATTGGATTTTCGCTTCGAATACGCCGCGCCGCGTCTTCAGGAGACCGAGGGATTCCTCTCACGTCTTGCACGATTTTATCTCGCGGAACCTCGGCACGGAGTGATGCTCGGCGAGATTCGCAGTCTCGCAATCGCAGGCGCAGCAAGCCGCTCGGGAAGTGATTTCGAGGCTAATGTATCGCCGCGTTAAGGGTAACGCGAAGAAAACATAGACATCGTCCCCCTTGAATAAACTTGTCACGATACGCGCGGTGGATAGGAAGAAGAAGGGAATCTTTCACGGAATTATGCAGCAAGACGAATCGTCAAATTCGAACCTCGTCTGTGAAGTAGGTCATGTCCGAGGAAAATTCCCGGGAAGGACTCCTGAATGTCGCGTAAGCGGGAATCGATGCCAATGGCCCAACCGAGGTTCGAGGATGAGGCTTATGGCACAGGATGACGAGAATAGGAGAATATTGTAAAAATCACGTCNAAAAAAATTAGTTTATATATATATATATTTATATTTTTCACGAGCTAGAAATGATTTCGGGAGGGAATAATACATTGCCACAAAAATACGACTTGAGGAAAACATGCTTGTCCTCGCACAAATCGGCGGTGCGCGGTCGATGAGTCGCGCGGCGGGAGAATCTTTATCGCGGAATTATGCAGCGCGACGAGTCGTCGACCTCAGATTTCGTCTATGATAAAACGGAACGTGTCCGAGGAAAATTTCGAGAGTATTTGTCCGCCAAGAGATCTCAAAACAAAAATCTAGAGAAATTTTGACACTAAGTTAAATAAATGGAAGAAATAGTTTCTCTCGCAAATTTATATTTATTATATACAAACATTTACTTATGTGCCGTTTTATTGTCTTTATCTTTTATTTATTCGTTATCAACAATAACACAAACGATTAAGCAATATATTTTAGAGATGAAAATTTAGCGAATATTCGGTGACAATTGAGCATTCGTTAGATTTAATTTCTTTTAGATTTAATATCTATTACACTTAATTGCCTGAAGCATAAAATTGTTTTATTCTACGCGTGTAAAAGTTGATATAGTACTCTGTGTGATCATATAATATTCGTACTAGCCAATTGATGTATGAAAATAAATTACATACATGTCAAATACATATATATTTCGATTACGGATGAAATTTGAAAACATTTTGAAGATTCATCATCTTTTTTGTGAGACTCCACAAAAATACGGATAACTCTTGCGACCGCGAGATTTTTACAAGCGATAAAGCAATCGCGGGCAAAACTTCGTCAGTGCTCTCGTCTTATCAGAGTATCGCCGCAGACTCCGATTTCTGCGTATCGGAGCACCCTCGTATCTCCTCGCGCGCGCGCACAGCTGGTGTCCTTTTAACACGATGCCGGATGGCAATAAACCACGGAAACTGGTTGGCGCACGGCCGGCGAAGAAGAGGAGGCACGGGATTTACGCGGGATTGTATTACCGGGCGGGGTGTAGCCAGCTGCTCGGTGTCGCGTTTTATAACGTTACGACTGACATTAGCTCTCTCCGGCGTGCCCCTCGCGTTATTCGCTCGTATGCGACCACAATGGGCGCGAGTCTTGCGCTCGTTTAGAACCCGCGGTCGACCATTAACACCGCCATTCTTACCGATCGTTCGCACGACAGCCTGCGAGACTGGCGACTGTCGTCGCCTGATAGTGGCGATGGTCCGTAGGGCAATAGACGCCGAGAGATCGTAACTCCCTTGCGAACTGCGAGATTTACGGAAAAAAGCTTTTAGCCCCGACAGCGCATTATCATTGCTTTATCTTGCGAGTGAGAAAGCATTTGGTAGTATTTTTGACGATTATAATTAGTTTATAATATAATAATATATACGCGTACGTACGTATACGTCNCGACGCGACGCGTACGCACGAATAGACGTATAACCATATCAGTTTCACCGCGCGGGAAACATTCACGGAGATTTCATTTCACGATATTACTCAGGCTTACGGTAGCTTTATGCGAAATATGAGAAAATCCTCAAAAATGATATTGCGACATAAATTTCGCTCGGAGCAATCTGATAACTTCTTGCAGAGGTATTACTTGGGCTTGCAGCTAGTTTGTACATGATGTATAAAAATATGCGAGGATCTATTTTGTTGGAAGATTTTGTGAATGCAAACTTATATGAAGCGACTTGTAGCTAAGTCTAAAATCTTCCCCGTTCTCTTTATCCCATTTATCGATTTTTTTTTTCCCCATACACGAAGATTGACAGGATTGTCAGAAGTGATTGACAAGGTCTCTCGTCAAATCTCGCGATCTATAGCGCTCCCATCCATCTTTTATTGGAAAATAACTTGTATGCCGCTCGTGCAAACATTCTATTCTCCATGACGACGTAAAATTAATATCCCGACGCAAACGCGAAATTTATAGCTAAAGATAATAGACACAAAGCTTCGCGTCGAGCGCGTAGTTTACGAGACGCCTTGCAGTCTTAAAATCGTAATACCGCGGAATCTTCGCGGCACAGTCACTCTGAATATTCAGTGGTGTATCGCACTTATTATTACTGTGTGCCGAGAAACGCATACAAGAGCCGCGCCACCGCCGCCGCCGCGCCGCCGCGCTGCGAGGCGGTACCTTCTCTCCCTCCCGCTATCTTGGAGTGGTAATCGAGCGATTAAAATTATAATCTCGGCGTAATCACGCCGTTCCATTACGGCGCGGCGCATGGCGTACGCGCGCGGGCGTTCGCGCTCGCGCGCTCAGACCCGCGCGCGAGTCTAATTAATATTAAAAGGCCGAAATTAATAATTAGAGGCGTCGCGCTAGCGGCGAGAAAGCAGGCGGCGGCTGTCGGAAGGCGCGGCTCGACGCGCAGCTATGCGCCGACGTGCCCTCCGCGGAACAATGGCTGCGAAAGCAGACTTCATTATCCCCCGGGCGTGTTAGCAACGATCGTAATTTTTCACCTGAGAGTGGGATTCAATTTCAACTGCGGCGCGTCGTGTTACCTGTGTCTCTCTGTCACCTTATCTTCCCTTTGAAACGCGTTTGGCTGGACCCGCGCGCGGACCGGGGTATCAGATTTTTATTAGGATTCTTCCTACGTGTACCTCCTACGGGACCACGGTAACGTTCCTCAACGCCGACAATCGTCGTACCTTAGAACGCGCTTCGTCTGCGCTACGCGATCTCGAGGGAGATCGCAGATAAGCGCCGCTCGTGACAAACGATCGAGTATCAGCAGCCTCCGAAATTTTTCACGCCTCTTCTCAGAAGGATCCATTATGTTTTTTAGTGGTCGGGGACTACCCCAAGTGACGTCACTATAGGTATCACTTCAGATGATAGATAAGCTAGTGAACAAAAGAATTTATAAAGGGACAGGGAACACGATGGGTATTGAAGATTTTATAGGGAATGTATTCATTATTAGATGTAGAAGATAACCTTTGAAAGTAGTGGCAAAAAATGTAAAGACAGGTATCTCATCATTATGGTTCCATTTTTATTTTTTCAAAGAGATGGAAATTCGAATAATTCGAAAGATAAAATAATTTGAATAAAATTAAGGATAAATCATTGTATATAGAGTATATATATATACCGTTTACTTTAATAATATTTAATAATTAATTTAATAAAATACATTGAGAATGAAAAGAGAATAGGGTATTTTACTTGAATATTTGCTCGGAATTTAATATTGATCTTAACACGTATTTTCCATTTCTTTCAAAGACCATCCTGTCATCCGTTAAACTTGATGAAGGGCGCACGACACGGGGTGGCTTTCGAAATTTGAAATGGTGTAGAAACTACACGGCACTCGTCGCTGCCAATCGTTCCTGCGATGGAACATGCGTTACATCATAATTGGATCACACGCTCGATTCTATCCTCCGCCCGCACAGCTGAAACAGTCCAATCTTCCACTCAGACGACACTCAACTCAATATGTGGCAGCAACGCCGCTCGCAATTACCTCTTTAACTTCCAATATATCAGACAGCCGTCCAATTGGTTTAATTGGTGGAGGTGTTTTGTACACGTTCATACAATCCACGTCCACTGCCGTCGTTGTCGCCCGGTAGGAGAAGCTACCTGCTTAAAGCGACGGTGGGTCCTTTCGTGACCGGACTACGACTTAACTTAGATCAGGAACATCCTAACTTCGCAGCGGGACTGCGTAATCCGCCCAGGTTGCTGACGATCAAACTCGGCGCTCCTCGACCCACTTTTACATTGGTTAAAGGAGCATCCGCACGTTTTCGAACTTCCTTCCCGAAAGTCGTGCCGCGGCAACTTCTCGCTTTAGCTTTACGCTTACGTCCTCGAGTTAGATTAAGCTGTCACAAGAAAAATCGCAAACCATTCGAATCAAAGGAAAGAGGATTTGAAGTCTGCAATTTCTCATTCCCGACCAGTCCGGCAATCTCGTAGAATTTTTGTAAATTCTCGCGGTAGAGCAAAAATTGGATTGAAAAACATATACATATCCATCAATATTGCACAGCGACGTCTTTTTGTAATTAGAAATTCCATTTAGAATAGAAATAAATGTGACAGATAAGATAGTAGTAATCTTCCGCTGAACTTTCGGCAAGAACTAATATTTCTCTCACGTTCCCTTCCCCGCTATTAACGATAATTAGCGAAGAAAGAGCTGTACATCGTGACCGACCAGAGGACGGACCAACCGGTAACTTAATCCATCGTATCGATTAGGAAATATAACCCAATTCCAGCTAACCGATTTACTCGCACAAATGGATTAACCCAGCTTGGAGAGGGGCCACGGCGTGAACACGCCGAATTGCTGCTTACTCCGTTCTTCCGCAGTGCATCCCCGGCTTTGCTATCTCTCCTTTTTCCTCGTTTATCTTGTTTTCAGCCACTCCCCTCGCTTCATTTGTCTGTTACGTGCAATCAAGAATCCAGTTGTCCCGACCGGAGCGCCGTACATCTATCCGGAGGCTCTTAGCCGGGCCAGNGAGTTAGATTTATTTATTTCCCAGAAAAAATTTCTAGAGAACTGCAGTTCGGGAAATCTAGCGGTATACAGAAGTAATCGCGAACCGTTGTAAATTAATCATGAAAGTTAATTAATGCGCAAAAGAGAGAAAATAATTCCAACTATTATAATTTAATCAGTAATATATTAATCAATAATAATAACGTATAGTATAAGAGCTTCGAAACAAATATTATTCATATTAATAACACAAATAATAAACGTATATATACATTAGGTAAAGCTATTTTACGTTGGACCATCGATCTTGCTGGCTCGGAAAATTTATTTTTAAATTAGTTGACAGCTATAAGTAGATGAAAAGAAGAGCTGTGCGCAAACTTGAAACACTCCGCGTGTATTCAAAGTTGTATATTTTTATTAAATTATACTTTTCTGCAATTGAATTATATTTACTGTATATCTACGGCTGCACGGATGATTCAGAGATGAAATAAGACTACCTTTGGCCATCTTCCAACTTGGAGAAAAAAAAATTCCCATTATTTCACCATTAAGTTTTTTCCTCCCCTATTTTTGTCGGACGTCGAGCACACCGATACTTTTAGTAAATTAATTTTACGCCGCTTCGTTCCTAAGTTAATGATACCGAGGAAAAAGTAATATTTATTACGCGGGATTCCTTCTCTCGCGTATCTTCTTTTTTTCTGCGTTGCCGCGTAAGAACGACCGGGACTTTTGCCAGTGATATTTTTTCACGTCATGTCTGATTGCTTCCTGTTCTAGAAAATATGAGCGGACATTTATAGGATCGCGAAGCGTCGGGATCTAAGCGTGATTATTTATGGTATTTGTCGGACTGGGTTTGTTAAGCAACTTATAAATTACGCGCGGCATACGATTCGTTCAAAGGGGATGGAAACGTTCATTTCTGAACTCTGCAAGACGTCAGTTTTACAGCTTATCTTTAGAATTTTCTTCCGTGACATCTATCATTTTTTGACAAATCTTTCTCAGTTTAAAGCGATGAAAAATTGCGAACTGAAATAACGTTTAAATTATATACTTCCTGAAGATAATAATAATTTGTTCCATAGAATTGAAATATTATTTTTTAAATACCTACCTATATTTTTGAAATTGCGAGAAAAGAGAAAACTAATGAGTTTACTCTGTAAAAATGCTATGTAACGTTATATCTCTATAAGCTATATACAAGTTGCATTGTAAATGCGGAAGATATAACAGTCATTTCATAGAAATCGATTGTCATTACAGAATAGCATTTTCATTGCAGTTTTTCAATTTTTGAAGATTATAGAGCTTACAGAGCGAAAATCTTACAGAGCAAACTCATAAATTTTAACATTCGATCGAATTGATTTCTGCTGAATAAATGAAGAAAATCATTCGACTGTTCCAACATTCTTAAAAGAAGAAAAAGTATTCCACGATCGATATATCGTAAGTATTACCTCCAGGAAATATCTTTTTTAAACCACTTTAAATCACTTCGCTTACATCCCGTGAAAGTGAAACGTTACCTTAAGGCGATAAGTTCGGGATTAAATCCAACGTTCTGACTGCTTTCCCGTCGAACCTGGCGTAAAACCGACTCGAAGGAGATTTTTCGTAAGCATTCGATTCAAGCAGCCGCGCCTCATGTTCCGGCTTTATACTACGTGAATTTTTAAGCGGAAAATCCAATATTGGCGCCGCGGCGCATTGTTAAGTTCCCGCTTGTTTCCTTTTTCTGGTCGCTTCAGTTCTCCCCTTTTGCCCTTCCCTCAAACTCCTCGTCCCTACCAGAGACGTACTGTCAATCGAGTTATTCTTACGGGATTTCAGCCGCGGCGCGCGCATAATGCTATTCATGAGTCCGCATGATTATCGGAAAACTATATTTATCCTGGGCACCATATTAAATCCCTGTTTCGACGTTGGCCTTTCATCCGGTCGGCTATGGCCACGCTTATCCCTGGCCTCTCGATGAACGAAGGGGAACGAAGATAAATATCGTCGATGATGAAAATAAAATCCTTGACACGGGTCCGACGGGTAGGGCCTGAACCTCGTCACCCCCGCGAACGTCATTTTCCGAAAGCCCGCGCGGGTTTCGTGCGGGTCTCGTGCGGGCGATATACGCACGCACACGCGGCCTGCCATGTCGGGCTTAATGGCGGCATCTGCATCTTTTATAAGCTCGGCGTTATCTGCATCCCCGGACGCGCATCGCCGATACCCTGGTCTATGTACCACGACGCCTCCGCTGGCACACGTGCGTCGAGCAGATACCGGTCGTCGATTTATCGCCGGTGCGTATCGCCCTCGGAGCGACAAGTCGGATCAAGCGGCTCGCTCCGGAGTAACGTGCAGTCAACTCTCCCATTTATTACCCCGGCGCACCGATACGCCGATGAGTATCAGCATGAATTTAACTAATAATCAGCAGTAACCAAGACACATGGGAGATACTAATCGATGTCGACTCCAGTCCGATTTGCAATTGCAAGGATAATTTGTCATCGTGGCCGATCATTCGACTCGCAGCTATTTATCGCGAGACGGTCGAATCATCGGAATCTGAGGGCAACCTGAGTAACCTGATTTACATGTATCATCTTGCGTAATTTAATATATGTATACACGTGTTAGAGCGTAATCGTGCGGCTCAAGACGATGTTACTTTCATCGCATCTCTAAGCGGTATTCTAACATCACCGTTATTTCTTGTTGTTTCAGGCTTCCGCCACCGCAACAGCAGGTGACGGTGGGTTCTCTCGGCGGCGGTTTAGGTGGTGCCGGAAATGGCGGTACCGCTACAGTAGGCGCGCAAGGCCAAGCTATGGTGATGCCGGGTTTTCCGCTCCGCGCCGCAGCGGTGCCGCATTACTCCCCGTATTCGCCGTCGCGCTTTCACATTGACAAACGTTGTCAGCACAGGTGCTCCTGGAAATGCTTCTCGATTGCCCTGATCCTTTTGGCCGTGGCACTGACGGCGATGCTGGCGTACTTTGCTGGTAAGTAATTGTCGTATTAAATCTTTTTTAAATTATTTCGAAATTATTTCGAAGCTTCGAATGCGATCGTATTAGCTCCAATATATCGCTAAATATATCGCAGCTGATTTTAGATTAAATAAATGCCTGATTAGATTAAGGTAAACTGTAAGCTACATACGTAATCAGATCCATATCTGTAATGTACGCGAAGAGAATGAGGGGCAGCTATTTAATGCAGCCATTTCATAAATAATATTTGCCTCAATGTAAATTTGAATGAGCCGTTTTTATTAGTCCCAGAGCGCACGTCCGAATAGTAACATAGCCGCCAGCGGATAGTCCGCGCAATTCTATTGCTGGCTGACCCGAAATTCACGGTACAATAATTCATTATTAACTTGCAAATCTGGTTACGACTAACCCAACCCACCTAATGCTAAAATCCATCGGAACGTCGGCATTACTGCACCATGCTAATCCCTGTACGCACAGAGGGGGATTATACATATGACTGACACCATAACATTCCGCGTGAAGGCATGACGAATTTCGCGTAATCATGCAAATCATAACTAAATGAGATTCATAAATATTAGCGAACATAAAATTCATATTTTCGCTTCGCTCCTAAAGAAAAAAAAAATTTTAAGAGCGAGGGAAACGAATTTATTTATAAAGGCACCTTTCTCAATGCTCCGCAATGACAAATTTTTATGCGGTTATGCAGTTTAGGTAGTATACTCAAGATTCAATAAATAAAAACAGAGTCAGATGGAAAAAGCATGAAATTAATGAAAAAGGAAGACAAAAGAATCAATTAAATTCGCGCGAGAAAAAGAAAAAAATAACATATCCGAAATACAATATGCAATGCAACAGTATTATACATATTTGTTTGTAAAACACATTGTGTACGATATATTGATTTTTTTTTGCAATGTCGGTACACATAGCATTGCTACAGCAGCATTATTTACGATTGACGTTTAAACATTACGTTTCCTTACGATAGAAGCAGTTTTAGGTTATAAAACACGCGAGTTCGTTTTGTTTTACGTTATGTTGAAACATTTGTTGCAAATAGATATTGTCAAATGTTGCTTTATAGATTTTCGAAATAGTGCACCGACAAAATTATTTTCACAATGTTTCCATCTATATTAAAGAAAAATTTACATAATATATGTACAGAAAGCAAAATGTAATATTTTATAAATACACTTTCTTACACTTGCTAACATCGTTTTGCTTTTAATTAAATTTAACTTCTCTTATTGTTGAATTATTATCATTACATCCGTTGAACAGAGTAATATCAGATCATGTGCAAACGATGTATATGTATGTATATATATATATGAATATATAAATATATATATATATATATATATATATATATAGAGAGAGAGAGAGAGAGAGAGAGAGAGAGAGAGAGAGTCGTATTCGGGAAAATTAAATACTGTTTAACAGCGGAAGTCCGGATCTTCTATAGGAAGCGCAGCTACGGCGTAACATTGCCAGCGTAATGGTTCATTTAACACGGAGTGGTTGGCTCCATCCGGTTAGGGAGAGGCAAAAATATTGCCCGTCGATAGCGAGGAAGCGTTTCCGTGGCATAGGGTACGTTTTACCCGTAATACTCGTACCCGAGAAACTACACACCGTAGCACGTCACACAGTTAGGGAAAGGGGTGAACGTATTCGTACATGAATCGATACCACGCCTTTCTATATCCGTTAATAATACAGCGGCACAGAATGGTATTTTAGACGGTAGTAACCTTTGTCAGTATGCCTTTGACATCCTCGAGTATCATCGTTTTCAAATTTTTCAGAATTTCGGTTGTATTCGTTGAGAGAAAGTAGATTATCAGAATTTAAAAGTACGTGTCTTTGCTAAACGAATCGGGCAATTTCGCAGGGCAATGGCCTACCCGACGTACAAATCGATATCCGTGCAACTAACGGCGCACTACCTCGGTACGCCCTATGGCTAACATTGGTAAACTTTGCTGCATAAATAACAACGGCGAAACCCCACAATGTATGTAAACGTGAAATCTTACTGAAGCTAAACACTACGACGACATTCTTGCCGCTGGTAGCTGGCTCTATTAACGAGCCTCGCGGCAAGAAAACGAGAGACAAATCGTCCACGTTGATCCGCGTCGTTAAGATCAACGTTGAAAGAACACCACGTTAGGTTATCGTTACTGCAAAAAGGTCTTGGAAAATGGCTCCACTAGGTCCGTTATGCTAATGTAGAAGCCAACGGGGTGCGAGGCCGAAGATACGCGCGAACGGGCTTGAAGATCGCTGCATCTCTCCACGGTGCCGAGTCCGATTAGAGGAATTAATGCTTGTGCCTGTTATCAGCGCGCAACAGAAAGGAACCTGCTTTCTTCGCCTCTCCCTCTCTACCCCTTTCCACCTTCACGCAAATTGTGTTTTTGCATTTCGCGAAAAATCCGAAAATCCGTACGATAGTCTAGGTCCGGCTTGCGAACGTAAAACTTCATCATCCGAAGTCGCCGGGACTAAAGGGGATTTGACGGAAGAAGGAAGGGATGCGAGTAGCTGGTCTGCAATGTGTTTCGCGAATCTGTATAACACCCTCCGGCTCTCCTGCCGGAACTGTCCACCTCGACTTCGGCGTCCATGTTCTTCTTCCACCTCCCGTCCTGCGTGTCGCAAGGTGAGAGAGGGATGGTAGAGACTGCAAAGTCGGTTCTCGGCCTCGAGGAGACTGCTCGCCAGCTGTTATTTCTGCATTCCAGTAAATCGAGTCTGGAATCCAATCTGCCTGTTTGCTACTGCATCCAAACTACCCCGCAGCTCCAGTCCTCCCTCGCGCCCGCGTCTCTTTTATGGTCGTTGCAGGTCCGTCTACCCTCTCTCGCCGCGAGCACACACACATGCGCGCGCGCACACACGCTGCGAGAAACCGTGTGCGAACCCTCCCTCCTCGTTTCATCCCTCGCTCCGGAACGCACGAATTTTGCATGCACGCGAGTTGCCTTGCTTTTCGGTAATTTGACATATGTCTGCTTGCCAGCTTTCTCGCTTGTGGCCCTCATAGGGCCAAAATCGTTTCGCGACAAGCCACTTCCGACGTGAACCTTTTCCACGGTCTCATTTACAAATGACTAACGAAACCGTTGCCACGACAATTCCTCTTGAAGCTGAGAGTAAAGCTAGAAAATCTTGTTTGTCACTTGTAATTATTTTCAACGGGCGTATTTGTAAATCACGGAAAATATCTCACTTGTTTCTAATAAGAGTTTAATTTATAAAACGCAATCATAAATGTGTTCACTCTCAAGATATTAGACAGATTCACGGAACAGCTATTTGCGACCTTCCTTCTCCCGTCAATCTTTTTAACCACTGTATCCTCGGATGAATAAAGTCTAATAATGCATTTGCGAGAGAGATTTTGATCATGATACAGATTTTATCTCAAATTTCTCGTGCAAAAATCCTTTAATTATGATTGAAAACTGTTGACACAAATTTGAAATAAATAACTTTTTACGGAATGTTTGTCATTAAAAAATTGTAATATGATCCATCCGCTCGTGTTTTCTATCACGAGAAAAACATTATTACTACGCCATTAATAGTTAACTCGTCAATAATAACGACATTGTAGGCAGCTCGATAACGCTGTCGTGTCTGGACTCACGCTTCGCCGGATCGGAACGAAAGGGTAGACGGATCGATTGTAAACATTTCATTATAACGTACGAGCGGAAGTGGGCGGTAGAACGGACCGGCCGGGGTGGCGGCGGGATAATCCTACGATAATCCGGGAATCATTCTCGGGAATGAATCGCTCTATCGATCCGGGGGTATATAATTGAAAAAGTTGTTCCTTTGCGCCCCTCTCTCCCCTCCTCCCCCACCCTTTCCCCCGTGAACGTGCCCGCTGTCCTTCACAGTCGCGCTCGCCTTTTCTATCCTCGCGAAAGCAAGAGGGCAGACGGTGGTGTAACGACCGTAGCTCGCATTATGGCCATTTTAAATTTCCGGTGGCTCATCATCGAAACTTGACTATGGTCTCTCGATCCATATATTGGATTTTCAGATGACTTCGTTTCGCAGTATTGTCCTTATAGTTAAGCACACAGGATGTCTCAGAGCTGCTGGTAGATTAAATTGCTTAGAGATCCCAAGTGCAAGCTCATTTTACATTCGCTATCCGAGGTTCCTAATTTACAACGTCAAATATTTTAGGAACGGCTACGATAGTAAAATGTTGCTAAAATAAAGTCTATGTAAGGTAAATTGAGAAACGCAAGGCCGTATTATGTATCGAAGGTTGCAAAATTTATTTTCAATATATCACCTATATATTATCGATTTTAAATGCATAAAATATTTGTCTCAGTTTTTGTTAATATAATATTTGGTATTAGGAGCTCTTTCTCGAAGGTAGTATTGCGTGATTTTTTAGACATCCAGTGCGATATGTGGAAAGTTGGATTGCTGAGTTGCAGCGACATGAAGCGGGAACGAAAACGATGCCACGCTGACTGGCATATACGCGAAATAAGGTCATTCACAGTTCACTGCAACTCAATTTCAGCGATAGTTACATGGCGGCCAGGCAACGTCGATCCCGAAGGAATAGTCGTTCTTTTCCGGTCATTTCGCCTATCTCCGGTCTGACGTGCGTACATGTGTATACGTATACGCTCGCTCGCATCCGTATGCGTACATACACGAAAAACTTTTATGTGTACGTATAATCCCTCGTCTCACGCGTATCGCGCAGCTTCTTTACCCCGAAGAAACTTGTCAAGGACTATCATCTGCACGGAAGACTTTTCTATGACCAAGACAAGTTATTGCGAGAAGTATTGGGCGAGTCAAAAAACAATCTGTATATAATATATATTAAATTATCTAGTTTAAATTTTTACGCGTTTGCATGCTGTTTCTTTTGTGTCAAAGCCAAATATTGATCTCATTTTTATTTAACGTTGTATTTTCCCGCGTGTTTTGGAGAAAAGCTGTAGGCATATAACGAAATAACAATGTATACAACACAATGGCGATTCGATCCAGAAACGATGCGTAATAACGAGTGCTATTATCACGACAGAAAGCTTATACAATCCGTGATGCGACAAATCGCGGGGCGCGAAAACGCGTCCATTAAATATCGGCGCCGAGTGTATCGGCGAATCGCGATTTGTCAAATCACCCGCGCGGCAATAACATGCGAATTCAATTATGCGTTATCGATGTTTTGTTGCGTTGATAAGCCAAGAGGTCGTTAGGCGGGGTTGCGTTGGCCCGGGTCTGCCTCTTTTTAAAAACTCTCGTTAAACCGCGTAATTAATTCGTGGCGCTTGCGGCGCACGAGACAGATAATTAATTAAACCGCAATATCCCGCTATGGATAAGGGTTTTATTGCCAAATTTATCATGGCGTTTAAATTCAACGAACTTGCACTTATCGCTCAGAAAACATTAATATAAATGACCTGAAATTCCAGGTAGCTATTGATATAGCATCAACATAATTGGATTTTGGATTATATCGATATTATAATTGGGAGGCTTTGAGAGGGGTCTTTATCTCAATATTAGGCATCATAATCATTTGTCATTGGGCATGTAATAAGAATCATTTAATTGATTGATCATCAACGCCGTTTTGCTCAAATTTATAAAAAAATATATAGTATATAGATATAGTATATAGATATACATAGTATATAGATGATACGAGGATGATAAAAATATTATTTATACACGATATTATAGTGGGTACCATTCCATAATTCTTGATCTGATGAAACAATATCATACGCTCGATACAAGCCGTGAGACCGCGAACTTTATTACATGGATACGTTGCTTTAAAAGTCATTCGGGCAGAAAGGTCGGGTTGTCATGGGAAATCTAGTGTACCATCGTAATTCGAAAGCGATTGTCCGAATTTATGAACCCATTAGGCCGCTGCCAGACGTTCGACTAAAGCCATTCGTGATTCCTGACGCTATAAAAGCGTCGCGCGGGCAATGCTATTTCGCCCAGAATACCAGTTGTACGTTGCAAATATAACATTTGTGTCTACGCGCGATTGCTCGTGACGCATTTCCGCACAGTGGAGATCTTTCTTTTATCCTAAAACGAGCGTCCTTTGTTTACTTTCCAGCAGTGAGCTCTATGCGGCCGATAGACAACACTAACTGCATTCTGGTTCAAGATATCAAAGCTGTCACTCACGAAAACGCACACATCCACGACTCGATATCCACGCAGATCCCCACAGAAGGTAAATATCGAGCGGTATTAATTTGCATCTACTCTGCATGATGTAAATACTCTCGCGTACAGCGTCATACGCTAATTGCTTTTGGGAAGCGCGAGTGGATGAACTCGTTTCATCAATATAATATCTTTAGCAAGGAATCTATATCGTCGCGTATCCAAATATCATCCGTTGTAAAGATTTCACATTATGAGCTGTACCAGTTTCGAAAGATAATTAATAAACAATTGACACATTTGGTACACTTGATAGGAAAATAAACTGAGGGACATGGAGCAATAAAAAGTCATGATGACAAAATAGAGCGATCTACTCAGCTTAAAATAAATGTTTCATTATATTCTTTTTACAAAACAACATTTTTATTTTCCACTAAGAATCATACAGTTAGAAGTAAACATGTAATCTTTTCTTTTTTAACTATTCACTTGTCAAACTTCATATAAATATATATACCGTTTATCATGTTATAATCAAAATGTACAGATCATAGTGTAACTCCGAAGAATGAGAGACTTTCTTTTTTTCACAAAAAAGAATTACTAAATTTTATACTAAACGATATTTTATTTGCCGCGATTTTCTTAACGACTCGAGTGTGTTACATCTTCGCGTCTCTTCCTCGCAGAATCCCTGCCGACGAGCACGGCGGAGCATTCGAGCGCCGCGGATAGCGCCGGTGATCAGCAGAGCGACCCGCAGATCCAGCAATCAGCGCAGCAATGGCCGGCCGTGCTCGAGTTGCAGGCCTACAACGTCGCGCACTCTGCCGTTATTCAGCCGTATCACTTCTGGAACACGGAATTCCGCAACAAGCAGCCGGCGTTCATCAGGCTGAACTTGACTCTGCCGTGGGGCGCGAATTTCGCGGTGTACGGCAGGCGGAACGTCGCGCCCAGCGTCACACAGTATGACTTTGTGGAATTCGTGAAGGGCGGCAGAGTGGTCCACAGGCTGAAGAGGGACATCACCGCGGAGGCCGTCAGTTTTATGCAGTCCAGCCCGCAGGATGTTCGCGTAGAACGCGCGGCGCAACCGGCCGCGTCCTATCAACACGTGCTCATCAAGAGGACCATTGTGGAGCCGCTGATGGTCAACGTCAGTCTGTTGCAGTACTTCGACACTGGCGACTGGTTCCTGTCCGTGTACAACGACGAGCTGCAGCCTTACAAGGTTACTCTAGTCGTGACGGAGGCGGAAGGTGTCTCCACCACGTGTCCCAATGACTGCTCTGGACGTGGATCGTGCTACCTTGGCAAGTGCGATTGTATAGACGGATATCAGGTGCGTTTCTGAGCAATTATTCTTAAATTGTCTGATTGTGTACCAACTGAAGAGAGCAAAGAAGACTAAGGAGACAAAACTTTCAGGGTGCTGATTGCAGCAAAAGCGTATGTCCGGTTTTGTGTTCCTCTCACGGACAATACGGCGGTGGTATGTGCCACTGCGAGGAGGGCTGGAAAGGCGCGGAGTGCGACATACCGTTAGGTGACTGCCAAGTTCCTGATTGCAAT
This sequence comes from Tetramorium alpestre, assembly GCA_021460005.1. Classification (NCBI taxonomy): domain Eukaryota; kingdom Metazoa; phylum Arthropoda; class Insecta; order Hymenoptera; family Formicidae; genus Tetramorium; species Tetramorium alpestre. The sequence goes on along the minus strand of JAJVSH010000158.1, from coordinate 32,192 downwards.
CAGCATGGGCAGTGCGTCAGAGGAGCCTGCGTCTGTAATCCTGGCTGGAAGGGCGCTTTTTGCGACGAACGTAAGTTGGTGATAAACTAAAATTTGGGAGCAAATTAATCGCTCCTAAATTAAATTTCTATTATATTTTATAAAAAAAAATGGAAAAAAATCAATGATCCTGGCAGATCGGCTAATTGTTAAAAAGATTATCCGAGCACGATTCGCGAGCGATGACGTTGCATTGCAAATGCGCGCGACGTCACGACACATATTTCAGCCTTAAAAACGGCTTAGCGAAAGTCACGGGTGACGGAAAACGTTTACCTCGAACATCTATTTCTGCCCCGTGGATCGTTATTTCTTCATGTTTGTCACAGCACCATTAATTTTCCCATAATTCAAGCGTACGTCCTGGCCCTCTATCCGGGGAGATTCAAGATATTAGTAATGCAGAGTCCCCGTCGGTGGAGAACACAGCCGGCCTGTGTACAACCTATAATTAATGCACGCGGAGTTCTCCAAATTTACATATGGGTCAAGCCATGCCAATTCGGTGCGACAATTAGTTTCGTATTGTTTCGCGGGAATTTGAATAATACACGGGCGCGCACGCGGCACGCAGCTGCGTTCGATACGTTATAATTTCGCACACCCCGGAATTTCCGGGGACTGAGTGACGTACGATATAAATGACGAGATTATTCGCCGGGAACGAGACACTTCGTCTCTGACATTCTCACGGTCCTCGTTAGAGATACGCTCGCCCGTCGCTTTTTCCTAAACGCAGACGAAAACGGTATTAGTTCCACGTCAGTGGAATATGTCAGTTCCAATCGTAAGAACGATAAATTCGAAGAGCGGAAACGGATTTGCATTAGTCGCGACACGACGGCAAATGAGAACTAACTGGCGAATAAGAATCCGAATCAACAGACTGACAAGTTCTTATTTCTTTTATAATAGAAACTTGTCTTTAAATACAATAGCTATCTCTAGATTGTATTTTATAATTTGTTTTTTAATATAATTCATACATGATTATCTTATGATATACTTTAATGAATTTCTAAAAGATTTATTCTTGCCATATTACAATTAGTTATATCTTATTAGTAAACTTTAATTTGTTGTATTAAAATTATCGTTTCTGTTGCCGCTCACGACTTAGAAATTGATGTCTCAACATTTTTACTCAGGAGTGCCTATTCCGAAGAAACATTCTGTATATGTACCATTAAATACGCTTAATGGTATCATACTTCAACGCCCAATTTACCGCGTTTCCGCGTTCCACGGCGGCGCGCGAACGCACCTGTCAGCTTCTAATGAAAACGAACAAATCTATGATCCCGTTCGATCAACGTCGTGCATACATAATGTAAGAAGAATCCGCCAGGAATTCCTCTCATCTCTCCCGTCCCGTGTATACATATAACGCGGCACAGCGCGGCGGACGCGGACGACGCGGCCCGCGACGGCGCCGCCGCTGCTGCTCCGAGGACGCTCTGGAATTAAGTTTCATAATTTCCCCGGGGCAGGTGGGATCCGCGGGAATAATGCAATTGTTCCGATGCCATAATTTAAAAAGTTGGTCCATTCGTCCACGCCATGGATGCAATCAGCGGCGCCCGGGCGTGACGGGCGAGAGAAGACCGGGGACGGGCTCTGATAACTGACGGGGATGCGTTTCGTCCCGCGAGCGGGAAGTTTAGCCCTTAGCGTTAAAAGCTCCGAGTCTCGCCGAAGCGTAAAAACGCGATAGTTTCTAATCTGAACGCGCGCCCGATCCGCTCTTTCAACTTTCAGCCGACTGCTCCGACCCGAACTGCAGCGGCCACGGCGCTTGTGTCTCCGGCAAGTGTTACTGCAAGGCCGGCTGGCAGGGCGAGCGGTGCAATCAGGTCGATCAGCAGGTGTACCAGTGTCTGCCCGGCTGTTCCGATCACGGCACGTACGACCTCGAATCTGCGGCCTGTGTCTGCGAGGAGCACTGGACCGGGGTCGATTGCTCGCAGCCGAGTTGCGGTCTAGACTGCGGACTTCACGGATCCTGCGAGCA
>JAJVSH010000158.1:0-30122 GCA_021460005.1 Tetramorium alpestre | reverse complement strand
TTCTCTTTTCATTCTCAATGTATTTTATTAAATTAATTATTAAATATTATTAAAGTAAACGGTATATATATATATATATATATATATATATATATCGTCGTCCTTTATGGGCCCTTCGTGGGGCGTGTTGCGACCGGGATTCCGGAATTGGGTTACCCGTTGGCGCAACCGGCAGCAGCCAACAGCCGCTCTCTCCGAGATTGAACGAGGAAAGTGACGCGTGTCTCAATGCCCGGGTCGTTTTTCTCGGATTAAAGGAATTCCATGCGACCTCGATTCGTTTCTCTCCCATATGACGCCCGCACCTCGCGCAAGATCATTGTTTAATGCGGGAGATTTGCGGAATTGTGCGGACGTGACGGCCATTTACGCGCTCTCTGTGCTTCATAGAGTGTGACGTGCGAGCTTTTTGCAACTTTTACGACTGGAATAGATTACCGGGTAATGCCGCGTCGAAGAGTGAGAAACGTCGTAAAGTTTTCAACGACGAATGCACGAGAGAGGCACGTCGCGGAGCATTTAATAGTAATCCGTGCTCGTGAGGAAAAGAGAAAGAGTAACGTTTTGTCGGGACATTGAAATATTGTGGGATAGATGTGGGCGAAGAATGGCCTAAAAATGAGTAAATTGCTCGCCGGGATCGCGGGCACAAAAGTTAAGGCTAAAAAGGTGAAAAATTGCGAGAAAAAGGCTCTGTCTTACGAGGCGCCAACTTATCACAACTCGAAGGACCGTCCTCGTCCCTTCCTACTTTCCTTTGTCAGAATCAAGGACGCGGGAGAGGATCTCCTTTCTCATATTCTAAAGCTGACGCCTCTCGTCTACCAACCTCCGCCGCCCCCTCCCTCTACCCCCGCTTTTTTTTCTCCCGTTCCATCCCCGAGAGTTGGCGTAAAAGAGGCTCTAAGTGCAAAAAGTTCCTTACTACGGCAGAACAACTTCGGAACTCGGTTCAAACTCGCATTTTTTATTGCAACCGGTATAAACGGCGAGAAATTATTTTACGTTCGGCGATACCGCCGTTTAACATAACGAATCCTGTTAGAAACATTTGCATGTCGAGTACTACGAAGTACGATGCAATTAATGTAACAAAACCATATTATTCCTCTACGCGAATATTCTCTGGTTTTATTTCATAATTTTGATTGTTAGGTATACTGAGTTATACGCGCTCTGTAAGACGCGAGGCATACTTGTTTGCAGATGCCACGATGACTGGACCGGAACGAAATGCGATCAGAAACCGTGCGATTCGCGTTGCGCCGAGCATGGCCAGTGCAAAAATGGGACCTGCGTATGCAGCCAAGGATGGAACGGAAGACACTGCACATTACGTACGTAAAATAAAAGATTATGTTCTCGTAATAAATTCGATGCTTTACTTTACTCGAGCACATATTTTGCCATCGATAATAAGTTGCCCGATACGAAGCGGCGTAATATCATTTTTCAATAATCGATTAGTCGATTGCAATTATTGAAAATGGTTTTTTTTTCTCTTTAATAGCCGGATGCGAAAATGGATGCAGCCGCCACGGATTGTGCACCCTGCAAGACGGCGAATATAGTTGCGAATGTTCGACCGGTTGGGCCGGTAGAGATTGCAGCATACGACTCGAATTGGAATGTAATGATTACGTTGACAATGACGAAGGTAAGTCCTCAAATAACCCGGCATTAAATCAACGCTGATTAATGGCGTACTATTGCTCATCTGTATCTAACAGATATTATTCTGGCGAGATCAGCAGGAAATTTACTGAGATAGTATTGCTACGACAGCAAATATTAATTACATTCAACATAATATTAAAATATAATACAGTATGAACAAAGAAAATGCCAAATTACAATTTCGATTGTTCTCATCTATTCTTCTAAGCTTATAAAAATATAAAGATGCAAGAGAAAAGACTCATTTAAAAAGTAGAATCTTGATTGAGACGTGTTCAAGTGGATATCTAATAGATTGTCTTTCTTAGATGGCATGATGGACTGCTCTGACAGCGAGTGCTGCTCGCACGAAGCTTGTTCAGAACATATCATGTGCCTTGCTAGTAATAATCCCGTGGACGTTCTCCTCCGAAAACAACCCCCCAGCGTCACAGCGTCCTTCTATCAGCGAGTGAAGTTCCTCGTCGAGGAGAACAGCGTACAGAGCTACGCCCACATGGACGAGTACACGGAAAGGTAAGATCGATCATTTCCACTCGGACGGATTAAAATTCGAATTAGAATTCGCTTAGTCTCTTACTTTCATAAGATAAGCGAGAGTGACGTGTTCGAACGACCGAGAGATCGCCATTTTCCTATAAAATTTCTATCGGATTTTTCGCACAATATACGCGTGTGTTTCTCTCTCTCTTTTTTATTTTTGCATTAATGCTTTAAACGAACATAAATGCGAGCAACGACTCGGTCGATCGTAAACGTTACACATATGACATTTAATGAAGATAAAATAGCATAGCTGCGTGTCATAGTTTGGCCTTTTTACGACTTTCATGCCGCCGCGCATTACTTTTCTCGGTTTTATCGTTAGCCAGAAATACGCGTATCATCGTGTTTGGTTGAGCACTTTCGTTCCTTTTGGTACGGCACGCCGTGAATTTGTCTTCGACATATGCAGTGAACATCCTAAAAAGCGTTATTAATGTCAAAATTGCAGTTTACAGGACTGACAAATTTAATGTGCAAAAATACAATATATCGCGTCACGCTGCACGTGGTTATCGAGTTATGAATATTATTGTGTAACTTACGCGTTTCAATCTGTGGTAACGGTTTACGATGGGGTACATACTTTCTCATATTTATGCATTATATCTTTCTTTTATGTACATATGTGTATATATACACATGCAATTACATATATTGCGTATACGTACACGATAGATGCGCACCAATAATTTCACGTGAACGGGACAAAGTTAATTAAAATATATTTTCAGCTTTATATATGTATAATTTGTTTTTAATTTATTGTGGAGGTGTAACATAAATTTTGTTTGTGAAATATACATTTAATACCGATATAATACAACCTGTGTAAAATATTATAGATACGCAAAATTTGATATTATGAAGAATTTGCATATTTCTGTTCTATATTAATAAATTGATAATAAACAGAACTTAATCGCAAAAATGATGGCTAACACAGTTTACAACTTCAAAAATCATTGTTAGTTTTATCCATATCGTTATTTCATATAATTTGCAGCACAGTATAAATTATTTCGTTGTTATTAAGGATGCCGCATGTCGAAACTATTGGTTCGCGAACGAACGTTATGTCGCAAATATTATTTAAATAAAGATATTGCGATTAATTATTTATTAAATTGATGCTTTCCCCATCGTGAGCACCCACTGAACGCTACAAAAATTTGATCGAATCGTCATGAATCCACATCCGTAACAGCTGAAATATCAGGAGAGCCCCCGGTGGGTGACACCCTGCAACCCCCTAACCATCCTTTCCTAGTGTTTCACCCCTTTCCCCCCTCCGAATGCCAATTGTATCGATGATTACTTTGGAACCATTGCCAATCAAAGGTTTTGCATTATTAATCTCCGCATTCGCGATATAAAAACTTTAGATGCATAATTTTAATTTAAATGATTAAAAAGCTATGATAAGTAAATAAATGCATGTTAAAACAATGAGATTTATTCTTATCTTTATACAATTATTGAGGAAGCAAATATTATTTATTGATAATCTAAAAAAAAATTGACATTAAAAATCTTTAAATTTTACAAGATATTACAATGTATTTAATTTAATAATTCACAAATATAGAATCATATTTCACATGAAATTAATTGAAATAATATTCTAAGCAGCAAAATGTAATAAAACAGGTTCAAAGAAGATGAGAATTAAACATATAATTTTCAAATATTTTATATTTTAAAAGATATAAGAATTTTTTTTTTATCTTTGTTCGGCATTGAAGAAGTGATTATTGATATGTATGCGGCTGAGCTGGAAGAAGCCGCGACGGCATTTCGGGGGTATCGTGTATTTTGTCTAGTGTTTATCCTCTGTGTGTAGCCCTTTACCACCACCAGTTTACCAATCACCCTACAGCCGAAGACCGAAAAAAAGGCTCCGTTCTGCCTACGGACTGAATGACGAAAGTCTGCATAACGAGAATATGCTAGAGACTTGCTTTTGTATTACCTTATTATTAGTTAATTCATTTCTCACGCGTTAATGTACTCTAGGCACTGTTCGTTATCGTCATAAAATATAACAGTACAGTCAGCCTGCGCGCAATATAACTAACATATATAAGGAAAGACAGAGATACAATTTTCAAAATTGCTTTCCGACACCAATAATCTGGCCATTCGTTAAGCGATTACGAGGAAGGAGTTCATAGATAAAGCGTACGAATGGTTGAGTCAGACAGGCAGAGATCAAAACTCCCTTAACGAGAATTTGCAATTATCTGTGAAAGTCTGTGCAGAGCTATCGATGTCAAAGAGCACAAGCGTCGTGACTCGCCCACTCGTAAAAGTATTTCTAGATATGGTAGACACAAGTTTGAAATTTCTCGTACCGTCTCCTTCTTTTTGCTCCGTGAAAACTTTGTATACGGTGCGTATAATAAGGTCCATGTTGTCGTCGAAGACTGTTCCAGAAGTCGAGCATTTAGAGCATTGTTTTTGTCCATTGTCCATTCGTCTCGTAATATCGCTAGAATATCGATTACTGCTCCGAGTAGACTTGCAGCCGACATTTGCACTCATTTAAAAGTTTTACAATGGGATATTGTGTGTGTTAATTATCGCTCAATTTAACTTAAATAACACTAAAATTTCTCTATTAGATTATTAATAACGCTATTTCAGTTTTATTCATACATTACAACACTCATTGGTTTAAATGAATAATTATTAAGATGTAATGTCTGTCCGTCGCATTATCCGTCTTTAAAGTTTGTAAAAGCTTCACGACTACTTGGATATTACTTTCTCACTCATCAAAATTCTCGTATTTTCCTTCGAGAGGCTATTTCCGTTAACACGATTTTTAAAACGCGTTCGCTCCAAACGAGAAAGATGCTCGCGGATACAAGCGCTCCGTCGTGAATCAGGTATTCAGACTGGCATTGAGGTTGCTCGGACAGCGTAATCAATATTCGAGGATCGTCCCTCAGCCCGGGCCCTAGATCGACGCTGATGGAATCTCCTCTCGCTGTCCGATCCGGGCGATCCTTTCGACCCTGGTTAGACCGAGCTGATAAGAGTTTCCCTCGGCCGCTCCGTTAGGGTGCCCGTGCCATGAGTGGGCGTCATGGGGCACCATCCCCGGTCGAAACGACGTCGCGTATTAACATACGACCGGTCATTTGTTTTTCTCTGGGCCCTATATATATATATATATATATATATATATATATATATATATATATATATATATATATATATATATATATATATATATATTATATATATACATCATTATATACATATGTGTATGCGTTGCGTAGTTTCCAACTTGTGTCTGTCACACTGTATACCACTCTATGTTGAATGAGTCCGAGAGTGACTGCGTTTCATGTTGCGTGACTGGAAGGATCGCGTGTGTGATGGGTACGCTTGATTAGTGTGTGTCTACGTCTATTGTTTCTGTAATGGCGTGCGGAACATTGCGAGGAGCACTCGCGGGGTCTCCGTGCCGGTCCAGCCGGAACGGAGCCGGGAACGGAAAAAGGCCGGGGCGCCGTTTGGTCCCGGATCGCGACCGAGGATCGCGGCGGATAGATTTTAACGCGCGCGCTCGGTGACGCACGCGATCGCGCTCGCAATACAGTAGAAAAAAATTGCCGTTCGGAGGCAATTGCTCGAGAAACGATTGCTCGCGCAATGCTGCGCACGCGCCTCCGTTTTTTGCCCGCAAACGCGGGTTCTGTGACCGTGGTAACGCCCTTTCTTCTCGTTGGTTTTTCCCACACGTAGTACGTTCTGGAGTTCCTTTACACCGCGGTAAGTTGCAGCTCAAGCTCTCGCTAATCGTTCATTATCCAAAAGAAAAAAAAAATAAGAAAGAACAAAGTATCATCTATTGCTCGTTTCGCTCGTACATTCATCTTACATGTCTTTCGTATGACCCATTAATATGTAACACACTTATGTATTTATATATCATACCCCTTAGCCTGCCTATAATACTGTCATTTCCTACGTTTCGTTCTCTCTGTCTCTCTCTCTTTCTCTCTTTCTGCCTTCCTTATTTTTACTGCCATCCACATAACAGCCTGTTATCATTTCTCATTATATGAATATTTGCGTTTCGCCAGTGTTTGATCACACTTTGCTTATTTGTCTCTCATCTCTTTCATCCGACACCACCCCCTATTCTACTTTCTTATTCTACTTCGTCCGCTCTCTTTCTCTTTCTTTCTCTTTCTCTATCTATCTCTTTTTCTCTCTCTCTCTCTCTCTCTCTCTCACATACTCTCTCTCTCTTTCTCTCTCTTTCTCAGCCTCCATCTACCTGTCTGACCTATCTGTCTTTATTCACTTTCGCGCCCCATGGCCACGCTCGCGTTGATACGTACAGGAGATGAGTCGTTGACGGTTTTTGCGGCGGGTTATCCCGCTCGAAGTAGCGCGCGTCTCTCTCGTCGGGTTTCCGTCTATATTTTTATAAAAATAGTCGAATACATGTTCGCAATAAAAACGCCATGGACTTCGAAAAAACATACGAACGAGAAACAATCCTCCCGGTATTGATATCGAATTTACAACAAATATTCGGTAACCTACTTTTTTAAAATCCTCTTTGTGGAACACTCTCTCTCTTGTTTTGTGTAAAATCCATGTCGGAAATAGATCCAGGGCGATGTTTAATCATACAGAAAAAAAAAAGGAAACAGAACGTTCTGAAAACAACCACTATCTAATCCTATAGATTCTATATGCCGTTTCCTTTTTATCACAATATACAGAAACTCGTTAATTATCGAGTAATCTTTGATCTCACTTATAAATATATATATATAAATATATATATATAAATATATATATATATATATGTATATTTATAATACTTGTACGCATCATATACCGAGCGTCTGTCCATGGGCAAGAGCTCTTCACGTATACATCAACCGTACGAATTGTCTCTGTGTTATTTGTGATATGTCGTCAGATTGTTGTCTTCCCCTTTCTGTTATGTCTTGTCTTCTTGTCCCTTAGATGCGTTAGCCATATGACTGATATACATAATAGTATGTTACGAGTCGTATACTTACGAACCTGGTCTTGTGTTGTTTGTGTTTGCCAGGCTTGCACTTTATGTACCATCCTGTCGAACTTGTCTTATAGTGAACGTCCTAGCATTTTACACGAACGCTGACCTTATTGCGCGCCTCTTGCGTGAACGACTCTGTTGCGTTCTTTTTATTATATCGTTCCTTTTTCTATCATATATATTATTATTATATCTATATTATATATATACATACGATACGAACACGAGATAATAACTCAACAAGTGTACATGTTCGCTTTCTGTTCTATCGACGGATCGGCAAGTATTGCTAATCGGCACCGTACAGTTCATGATGAAGGACCCCAAAGGACCGTCTCTCCTTGTCCCTTGTCTGCGTCTATTATCACCTGTCTAAAATGTGCCAATGACCCGACACCAACGCCCTGTGTCTGTCTTTATCCGATATCCGAGGAAATCGAAACCCACCGAGATGATCACACCCAGACCTCGCCAGTCCCGAGCTCTACCTTGTCCATCTACCCCTGAGACTCCCGCTTTACTAACTTAACGATGCTTTTTTCTGGCGCGGAGTACTTACTGAAAACGACGAACGTTTGTTAATTCCGCTGAGATTATTTCGACTGAAAAAATTCGCGGTCTCTCGTGCGTCTTGATATTTCTCTGAGATCGGTCCTCGATGTCCTCGTTCGCGCGAGAACGACGGAAAAGAGGCAAGAGGAGAGAGAAAAAGAAAAGACAGATAAACCGAGAGAAAGACTCACGCAAGGACAGAGAAAGAGAATGAGTTCGTCGATGATTCGTAAATTTCGGCGGAAAGAAAGAAAAAAGAACCAGAAAAGAATAAGCTAGATTAATAATTCCTAACGGCGTTAGATACGCGTCGCGCGTGTACATTCTCTTCTTTCGTTATTTGCATATAGGTTGACTACGACTGCCTTTAGAGATCTCGGTCTCTCATTCGAGCATCATCCGTTTTTCTTTTTCTGTTGATCATTCACTATGGGTTTGGACGTACAGTAGTGACGACTGTGCCTGCCACCTTGCTATGCTCGCACTTGGAGGATCAGCGCCCACCTCCCCGGCGCAGTTTGATCTCCAAGCCATTCGAAACGAAGGCACCATCAGTGATCGAAACCGGCAGCATTGTCCGATTTCGTTTCTTTGCACATGCGGAAATGTATATCTGCATTTATTCGCCATGGCAGAAAAAAGACAATTGGCAAGGAATATAGAACCTAGATAAACTCTCTTTGTTGGGAAAAAACTATGACAATTTTTATAATTTAAAAATTTAAGTACTTTATGTAAAATTCACCTACTTTATTCTTGCAAAAATAAAAGTACGCAATTTTTATATTACATCACAGTAATCAAATATTATTAAAGTTTATGTTTAATTATCATTATCTTATGTTAATAGTCTATTTAATATCTTAAATAAAATTATATTTTTATAAAAATCGTTGTAAACATTATTACATTATACATTATATTATACTTTTTTGATTTTTTAGTCACAAGTAATTATTCAGAAGGCTGTTACTAGTTCGGATAAGGTATCGACGCTGCTTTAGCTGCTTATAAGAAATTAACAGAAATTAACAGTCGCTATATCCAGCGCACTTTTACTTAGATCAGCAGAAACTGACCTCGTTGAAATAATCCCGGTTTCGATCTCTGAGCACCTGTGAAATCTGCGAACTCGATAATCGCGATAATTGGAAACGGTCGGTGGTCCTGTGTTAGGTGACGATGCGACCATCGACATCGCGCGCAGCGTTGGGGACACGCGTGATCCTCCAAGAACGAATATGCCCCCATACGCAATCCCTTAGAGACTGATAAATATATATATCTATATATATCTACATACCGAATGCATATAAACGGGTATGTAGCTTGTTACACGGCGCGGGGGATCGTAGCTCATGTCGCACGTGCCGCGTTACATTCGTTACCCAACGGATGGTGTAACAAGCTACATACACATGTGCGACGTGTCGCATATATCTCTTATATACATTATATATATTATCTACGTACCTATATACATCGACCTCATTATATTCAGCACTACACGAATCGCTTAAAATATTCAGCTTCAAACATTCCAACTTTCTCTCGCCGAGAGTCCAGCCTCCCTGGCCTCGTACATCCATTTCTCTCTTGCCTCCTCCAATTCCGTCTATGAGAAGTTTATATGATACGTTATTATTATATTACATATTACATATCTCACGCCTACGTATCTATATAACATGACTGCATGCCTTTTACTCTCTCACAAGATAATTTCCCTACAAATTCCTCCCCTCCGTTTCCGCCCTCGTCCATCCGCTTCGGGACGAAGTATTATGTCTTCTTTTTTTTTTTCATCTTTTTTTCCACCCTTTTTTCTGGTCTCTGAAAATCCTGAAAGTCAGTGCCGAAAAGAATGTTCCCGCCTCGCTGCCATCGCCACCACCGCGAATGCTGATTTTCGCGAGCACAATGCATCGTCGACGCACTGCGCGTGTTCCGCTGCCCCCGCCGACCAACCCCACGACCCGTGTCCCTCCCCCCGTTCCGCCACCCCTTCGCCTACGCGGCATTGTTCTATTTGTAAAATCAATTTGTATCGCTCCTCGATTCAGCCAGAGGCATTAGCTTCCCTTGTACGTGGCAACGCGGCCGTCGAATGTCGGCCGAATGGAGTTGCGGATTGTATTGGCAGCGAAGTGAGAATATTGGATCGCATTGAACCGTTGACCGCGGAAGCTGATTTAACAGGCGAAATCGATTGCTCGCGTCCGCGCCCGCGTAAAGACACCGGTCGTGTACCGACCGACTAGTACGATCGCATTACTCGTTAATTAGGCGGGCACTAAGTGGGTATTAACAGTGCCGCCGTTGCTCGCGGTGGGATCGCAGAAAATTGAATCATGACATAATTCGAGCGTATAACTTTTCAAGCAAATTTTATGAAAATGTAAAGTGTATCAATGATTACGAAAATAATTAAAATCTAAAATTGCATTTTATTTGAAGATTGAAAGCATTGAATTAACGTTGATTATAAATTCGTGGCGGTATCTGTACTTGGATATTCTAAAACTTAATTTCGGTATTACATTCGTATTTAAGTTACGAACGATAGCGTGTCCGACGGAACGCTATGAAAATCCAAATGATTTTTCCAAAATTATACTACCTTCGCTTCAACGCGCGCGCCGATCGAAATTGCATTCCGATCGTAGACAGATGTAAATTGTGAGAATGCTTCGTTTTAAATCAGCATTGCGCGGATTAATGGGTCGACGAAACGATCCCGCTTCGGTGGACCCCGATATATCTGTAATTTGTAACAGTCGAGTTGCGGTGATGCGAGGCCAAGTTGTTACCGAACAAGGACTCGGAATAGTAGGCATCAGAGTGTCCGTCGACAGGGACTCGCGCTTTGGATTCACCTTGACCAGAGCAGACGGATGGTAAGGATCAATATCACACTTATTCTAGACTACCCAACTTCATATAATGATTTCTATTTGATTGTTATATATTAAAGTTTTTCTAAACTAGAATAATGAAATTAATAGCAAGAATTAAATGATGATTTAAAATATTTAGAAATGTCAGAGACAAATTTTATTTCGAAAATCCGAAATATTATATCTTGAAGTTTTAAACATTATTGCGTCTGATAATAATTTTTAAGGCACTGGTGCGTTTGAAAAGAAAAATAATGGTCGATCATCATAGTACGCATACAAATATCAAGCACAAATGAGAGACTTGATTGTTTTTTCTCATTGTCAATTAAAAAGTCCGATAAAATGGCCGATTGGAATAATTTTGTGAATGCGTGTAAATGATATAAATGATTTTAAACGTGCATTCTGGTTTGTCCCTAATAGATATGGTAATGGATAGTAATTCGTATTAATAATTCACCATTACACACGTAGTGGCAATTATGCTGTTCGTATTTTAAGCCGATGTAGTTATTACTGTGGCATAATATTATTTTGAAAGAGGGATTTGCACGATTAATGACAGACATCCATAACGTAAATGACGGATACCACGAGCGTAATCCAGATTATTATATACGCATTACCCTCGCGCTTTGAGAACATTTAAGAGCGTAATCTCAAATCCGTATCTGCTAATTGCTAATTATTCTTGAGTGTCGTGCGTGAAATAAGTGGGTCATGCTATCGTGGATAATATATTACCGGCGATAGAAAGGGATTCGTGGAAAGAATTACGCCCGTTGTTACATCCGTTTACAGTTATATCGGCGACTAACACACGCGCATCGCCGTCATCATCGCTGTATTAGCATTTGCACATGCGATGAGCACGACATGTAGGGCCGGAGCTGGACGTCCTGCGCGATAGTATCAAGGCTGCATTGTAATGAAAAGGGGGTGGGTAGGGGGATGTAGTCGGGAACGACTACATCAGGCGAGGGTATACAGCAATCCTGGCGAGAATAATTCTGAAACAGGAAAGCGGAGGAGTTGGGATACTAGACCGCATCAAAGCCCGAGCTAATGATGTCGAAAGCTTACTAATTACTACGTGCAAACCTACGGTACTACGGCCCGATCCATGGCCCCTCGGTGCATCGCGGGTCGTCGAAATGTGTTCGTATATCGACCGAATACTCGTTACGAAACTTTGTTTCGGGCATTCTCTTCCGATTTAATTCATATTAATCCAACGACCGGAACATCGCGCCTACTCGTAATTAATGTTCATAAATGTGAAATAACAAGCGCATACGTATTATTCTATTCATTGACGTACCATCAATTATAATATCGTTACAGCGCATTACAACTTAGATGAATTTTTCAGCGCATAACAATTTGCTCGTATATTAATATATAATTTGATTGTATGTATATTAATGTGAAATCCGATTTTATATTTTATGTTTTATCAAAATTTTAATACGCGAGATCTTATAGAGAAGTACGGTATGGAAATTATTTTAGTATAAAAGATGACCAGTCTTGTGGTATATTTCATTTTATCTCAGAAAAATTGCTTTTATAAACGTGTGTATATGTGTATGAAAATTACTTTATAAATAGTTCAATGGGAACGTTAAATCTAATTACATTAATAATACAATACAGTGCTACTATAAATCCTGTTAAAAATATGTTCTACAGTTTTTGTTTCCACGCTCCAACTTTTCAGAGAAGCCAGTAATTTTATATGAGAAGGAATATTACTTCATTAAATTCTATAGCGTACTTTTGAACCTAGGTACAAACTTAAATAACGAACGGGTTGAAAGGGAGAAATTACAAAGCACGTATAAATAAAAATCTACTTCGTCCATTGTTCACGTCAATAAATAGTACTAGCATAATCATAATAATCCTGCAAGAAAGAATTTTGAAATTACATATTGTTAATACTTTGAAAGCTATTCTTTTAATAATTATTTATATGACGTTGAAATTTTTATGCAATTCCCTTAATTTGGTTTTTTTACAATAAAAAATGTAAAGATATGCCATTTTATATAGAACTGTTTTTATAATTTTTTACGATCGGGATTTTTCCATACGAAAAAATATGTTTCAAAATTATATTAATTAACGATATTTAGGCTTAGGATTTATATTAAGCCATGCTTAGAAAATTAATCAAACAGAATGAAGAAACTTTTCAAGACACGCGTTCCAATTCTAAGGTCTCGTTGGACATTCATTCTCGGATAAAGCAGGCGCACTATCTTGATCGACCTACGTCGGATCCTTACGTAATACCAACGGCAATGGAGTTCGAAATGCATTTACGTACTTTGATCAGGTTCGACGTCCTGGTCAATGGTGGAGGTGCCGTGACGCTTCAATTCCAGCGCAGCCCCTTCAAACCTCTCACGAGGACCGTCTTCGTACCTTGGAATCAGATCGTAGTTCTGCCGCCCGTTGTGATGATCCTCAGCAAGGAAGGCGAATCGTATAAATCTAACCAGCCGCCGAGCCCGGCAGTTGGTAAGCATCGAGCCTCGGATATGTATTACGGATTTTTTCGCCTTTTTTTCTCTTTTTTTGGCCGGTCGACCTGGTACACATATATCTCATCGTGTTACGTGTCGGATCGCGTTACCCATTAACGTCACAAATGTTTCGATAAACGCGCGTACGTGCTCGATCACCTGAAACCGATTCCGGCACGCAGGGAAAAGAAGAGATAACAAAAGAAACGAATGGACGTTTTTTTTATTATTTGCAAAAGTTCTGTTACAATGGTCTACGTAATTTATTATTGCTCTTCGCGACCACGTCGGATCGGATCGGATCGAATCGCGCGNCTGTTACCCATGCATCTTCACAGAGTTGTTTTCAGAATTGTTCAACGTGTGTGCCGTCTTTGTTCCGTCCTTGAGTGTTATAATTTTTGAGTTTCTTATCATTTACGGAATACAATATAATAGGCTTCCCAGGGATTTCAATGGGACTCTTTAGCGAGCATGGTCCGTGCTTGGAGCACGATCACGAGCTGTTACGGCCAATTATCGTTAGCACGTGGATGCCGGAAAAAGTTGGCGGTTTGCCTGGAAAGAGCTTGGTCTTTGCTGAAAGTCAAGTAAGTTTCTATTTTGCAAACGATTTAATTAAAACACTCGCGTTGCGTCAATCAAAATAAAGTCTTTATTTCATAACTCATAAAAACTAATTGGGACAATGAAATTTTTGGCACGATATAATTTAATATCAATCTCTAGGCGTTCGAACGGAAAGCGCCGAGTGCGACTATTTAAAATAAAAGTTAAATAAAAAATCTCGATGGTTTGCGCGAAAAAGAAAGGAATCAAAGAATATCATACAATATTTATAAGATTGCAACACTATGTGACCGCATTAACGTAACGCTAAACATCGCTTGCAGATCGTGCAGGAAAGCATCGCTATTCCGGGCTCCAATCTCCACTTGATGTATCAAAGCAGTCAGGCTGCGGGCTATCTCTCTACCGTGAGGATGCAACTGACCGGACCGTTCATTCCGAAATCGCTGACGCACGTACACGTNCACGTGGAGATCGAGGGGTCGCTTCACACGAAAACGTACGAGGCCGATCCGAATCTGACGCACACGTTCGCTTGGAACAAGAGAAACGTTTACAAGCAGAAGGTCTATGGCGTGGCGCAGGCGAGGATCTCGATCGGCTATCAACATTCCACTTGTCCGTCGGTGATATGGGAGACGCAGACGGCCACTTTGCAGGGATTCGACGTCGATATCTCCGATATCGGCGGCTGGGGACTCGACATCCATCACCATTACAACTTCCACGAAGGGATTCTGCAGAAAGGCGACGGCTCTACTCTACATTTCAAACAGTATCCGCGCACTGTGAAAGTGGTAATGGGCACCGGCCTCCAGAGAAGTTTGGTGTGTCAGAATTGCGATGGTCTTGCCAAGGATGCTAGACTCTTGACTCCGGTGGCACTCACCAGCGGACCCGACGGCAGCATATACGTTGGGGACTTCAATCTCGTACGCAGAATCACGCCCGAAGGGAAAGTTTACACCGTCCTGATTTTGAGGTAATTAATTTTTGTTTTCTGTAGGATTTTCGAGTCAGACACTCGATGGATCAAATCTAATCTAAACACATTACCTATCTTTTACAGTGCTACTCAAGTGGCGTATCAGTATTACCTATGTATCTCACCGGCTGACGGACACTTGTATATTAGCGACCCAGAGAAACATCAGATATTGAAAGCCCTCTCGTTGGAACAAGTCCAAGATCCCAGCATTAATATCGAGCCCGTTGTTGGAAGCGGCGAGAGATGTATCCCAGGTGACGAGGGTCATTGCGGCGATGAAGGTCCGGCCATCCATGCAAAATTGGCTCATCCCAAAGGTAAAGGACAAATTGAAATATGTCTGTCATTGTCTCGAAAGGCGTTTGCACTGTTGGAATTATTTCAAATAATCTAAGAGATTATTTTACAAATCAGCGAACACATGTATCGAAAGATTTGTGAATTAAAGAATTACTTGCAAAATAATAAAAGAAATATGACTTTTCTTAATTTGCAGGAATCGCAATCGCGGCCGATAAAACGATGTACATTGCCGATGGAACGAACATTCGTGCTGTCGATCCTCGAGGCATCATACATACGCTCGTGGGACATCATGGTCATCATAATCATTGGTCACCCGCTCCCTGCATCGGAGCCATTCCCGCACATCAAGCTCAGTTACAATGGCCCACCGGATTAACCTTGAGCCCATTGGACGGATCCTTGCACTTCATCGACGATAGATTAGTTTTGAAACTCACCAGCGATCTGAAGGTCCGCGTAGTCGCTGGCACACCTCTTCACTGCACCAGTAACGCGAACAACAACAACAATAACAACAACGGCAATGACGAACTTCCGAAATTGAACTCGTCGATAGCGATAAATTCAAAGAAATCGGATGAAGTCCTCGGATCGGTGCTGGCTGTCGGTTTCAGTCCAACCGGCGAATTGTACATAGCGGATCGTGATTCTCACCGAGTGAACTCTATCAGAATCGTCGATTCCTCCGGGAAGATGTCACACTTCGCCGGTCAACAGCAGGAGAGACTGCGCGGCCAATGCGAGTGCAACAATACTACGCCCAGCACCAAGGACTTGGACACGTGCACCTGCACGGACGATACCAGCAGCACCGAGACTCTTCTTTCATCAAACGCCAAGTTCACCGCGATATCCGCCCTGGCGGTTTCGCCGGACGGTGTCCTGCACGTGGCCGATCAAGGCAGTCTTCATATCCTGGCTCTCCAGCCGTATCTTCCGAACCACGACGAGAATGGAGAGTTCCGCATTCCGTTCCCGCCTTCGAACGAGATCTACGTATTCAATCGCTACGGCCAACATATCTCCACGAAAGATTTGACGTCCGGAAAGACTCGTTATTCCTTTTTGTACAGCAAGAACACAAGTTTCGGCAAGTTGTCTACGGTAACCGACAGCGCGGGCAATAAGATTCAATTCCTGCGAGATTACAGCAGTGTTGTTAGCTCTATCGAGAACACTCAGGATCATAAATCCGAATTAAAAATCTCCGCGGTTGGATTTCTGGAGAAATTATCTGAACGCGGCAGAGCAGAGATCGCCCTGGGTTACGACGGCTCAACCGGTTTACTCACCAGTCGATCAGGAGTAAGTTGGAAATTTTTATTTCTCATCTTCATTAATAAAGAATATTAAAAATAAAGAATAATCCATTAATAAAAAATTACTCGAATGAATGTTTATTCTTTCTTCTTTCCTTAAAATATATGATGTAAAAATTTTATAGACCTTTTTATGAATAAATTATTTCTTCTCGATAAAATGCAATGTTTTATTAAAATTTTAGGGAGATGAAACATATATATACAATTATGACAGTCTAGGACGTGTCACTGACGTAATACTGCCGACAGGCGAGAAATTGAAATTGTCATCGGATTTATCTGATGATGAAGGTTTACTGGTTAAAGTGTCTGCTCCCTTGCAAGCTTTATCAAAAGGCGATAAACAGCGATCTGTGGAGTTTGAGATGAAAAACGAGAAATCAAAGATGTTGACAATCACTGATGGTATGTATTTTCTTTATATAGTTAATGAATTTAATCTATCTTTTCCGATATATTCGAATTTCTTTATGAACATTGTTAAAATATGAATATTATTACTCTAATGTGTAATTTCTTATTTAGGCACCAAGCTCATGAAAGCAATCGCCTTTACGAATAGCAGCCTCGAGGTGCTTCTACCTGGTGGTGGTAGAGTATTGAGCGCGGCGACGACGAAACATCCGCTATTGAAGCCAGCTTTGCCGGTGGAAGCGGAGATGCTGCCCATGTGGAGCTATCAATTGATGTCGTTGGGCGAATTAGCAAATACTATGACGACGACGTACAACCTGGTCGGAGAAGTTAGCCATCCGCAGCAAACGCTCAATAGGGAGATCTGGGTGAACGATACGCGAGTAATTAGCGTCGAATTCGAGCAGGCGTTCAGTCGTGAGACATTTTACGATAAGACGGGAACTCCCCTATTGACAGTGATCTTCGACCAGGCTGGCCTTCCTTTGGTCTGGCAACCGTACGAGCAAGGCCATAATCTCAGCATCACTTATGATCGATTCAACAGGATCGAGAGCTGGAAATGGGGCGTCTCCGATGAATCGTATGGCTACGACCGACACGGCCAACTGGCAGAAATTACCAATAGTAAGGACGGCACGAAACGATACACCTACAACGACTTCAATATGCTATCGAAAATCACGCTCGCCAGCAACAGGCAGTTTTCATTGCAATACGACGACGACGGTGGACTGCGACATATCATTCTACCGTCGGAAACTAAGCATTCCTTCTCCTGTCAAGCTTCCCTCGGTTTCCTCAGGGTGACATATACTCCACCCGGCAGTACTAGAGCCTATCTGCAGCACTACAGTCACGACGGGAACCTACTGCAGACCGTGTTCCCAGGGGACGGAGCTCGTATTGTTTACAGATATCATACTTCAGGACAATTGGCGGAAGTTGTTCACGGTGATGGCAAGAGTGAGATCAGATACACCGAGAGTGGATTACCTTCCGAGGTGATACATTCTGAGAGAGACGTGGAATACAAGTGGGATTATCAATACAGCGCGGGACTTCTGGTGGAGGAGCGCATAGATTTCGGCGCCAAGACCGGCCTGAGTAATGCCAAATTCACATTTGAGTACGATTCGAACTTCCGATTGATCGCGGTGCAAGGCAGAATAGGCGGCCAGACGCTACCATCGCACACCATGGCTTATAGTCCGAGATTAGGTACGCTGGAGCAAATCGGCCAATTCAAGGTGACGAAGCCGCAATCGAATGAAACGACCGTGTTCGACGGAACCGCGCTGTTCTCGCGCACTACGGACGACCGATTCTTAGAGACTCAAGTCACGGTGACGATCCATCGAATGGAAGTGTTTAGAATGGAGTTTACGCACGATTCACGTGGCCGCATCAATCAGACGAGAACGTACACACGCAACGTCGCTGTTAACACATATACCAACGTAAAAAATTACACGTGGGACTGTGACGGTCAGTTGACTGGCGTGGAGGCACAAGAACCATGGGGTTTCAAGTATGACGCCAACGGCAATATGCTGTCGCTCACATATCGAGGTAATACGATCCCGATGGAGTACAACGCCATGGACCGAATAGTCAAGTTTGGCGATGGACTTTACAAGTACGACAACCGGGGCTTAGTGGTACAGAATGCGAGAGAGGAGAGATTCAATTACAATGCCAAGGGTCTCCTTGTGCGCGCCACCAAACGTGGTCGCTTCGATGTGCGATACTATTACGATCACCTGGATCGCCTGGCCACGAGGAAGGACAATTACGGCAATGTCACGCAATTCTTCTATAACAATCAGAAACGACCGCACGAAGTGAGCCAGATATACAGCCCGCGCGATGGTAAATTAATGTCGCTGGTTTATGACGACAGAGGACATCTTATTTACGCACAAGTATACCGGCACAAATATTATATCGCCACTGATCAATGCGGTACACCAATCATGATCTTCAACCAGTACGGTGAAGGCATTAGGGAAATTATGAGATCGCCCTACGGCCACATCGTTTATGATTCGAATCCATATCTTTATTTACCAGTCGATTTCTGTGGAGGACTTCTAGATCAGGTAAATTTCTTTTGTCATATTATAATTAATCATAATTAATAGAATAAAAATGTATAGAAAATATGAAACTTTTATTCAAGAACGATTTTTTTCTTGTATATTGTGTTTTAACAATATAATCTATTTATAGGTCACCTCTCTCGTTCACATGCCAAACGGTAAAGTTTACGACCCGCTGATAGGCCAATGGATGTCGCCGCTCTGGGAGAACGTTTTGGATCGTGTTGACAAGCCGACGCACTTACATCTTTATAGATTTAACGGAAACGATCCGATCGATGTCAGACATACAGACAGACCAAGTCAACCAACTGGTAAGTTCGCAATGGATATCACCGATGATTCGATTTGTGTATGTATAATTCAACATATATTCAACGACATTTCTATTTTCCAGATCACATATCATGGCTTTCGCATCTCGGATACGACCTGAAGAGTTTAGCGCCGCAGTTATTCCCGGACGAACTGCCGGAAAGCCTTGTTCCGCGAGCGCTCGGTCCGGGAACCTCTATATTTGGTAAGAAGAAAAGAACGCGCAATCTGGGCGTTCAATCCGGTTTCCTCGCTTACATCGCTCAAAGACATTCGGGTGACGCGGTGAGCTTGTCTGCGCCGCCACGATCAGCCTTGAAGAAGGACACGAGTGAGTTGATACCCAGCCGCCTGGGTGCGGCGTCCGATCCACCTTTCGGCAAGGGTATCCTGGTATCGAGGACCGCTGACGGCCAAGCGGTAGTGTCCAGCGTGCCCAGCGCTAATGCTATTTACGGCGATGTATTCACATCCGTGTTCAATCGCTCGTACTTCCTGCCATTTACGTTCGTTGTACACAGCGCGCAGCAGGATGCCTTTTACTTCGTCAAGGAGGAAACTTGGCGCGCCAGCGAGGATCGCGGTCAGCTGAAACGGCTAGGAGGTCAAGTGAACACGACGTTCCACGAGAATGAGAACGGCAGTGGCAGCAGTTCGCTGATCGATGTGAAGATACACGGCGCTAGCTACGTGGTGAATCTGCGCTACGGCACGACGGCGGAGAAGGAGAAGCAGAGGCTACTGCATCACGCAAAGGCGACCGCCATCAGGAAGGCATGGCACCGAGAACGCGAGGCTCTCAAAACGAACACTCCCACGTCCGTCGAGTGGATGGTCGCCGAGCAGGATGAGATACTGAAGGTTGGTCTCGCGTCCAACTACGAGGGCGAGTACATACATGACGCGCAACAGTATCCCGAGCTCGCGGAGGACCCGTACAACATCAGATTCGTGAAGAAGGCCGTGGACCAGTCGAGCAAGAAGCGACGCAGGAGGAGAGGCGCGCCGTCCTGTAAGCTCTGGTGGTTAGATAAGATGTGCTAGAGCGATTTGAGAGTCAGTCGTATCGTCCCCTCGCGTGAGAACATTGTCCAGTATCGAAGCCGCGGGACTTTCGAGTGAGCGACACACCGGAGATAGAAAAATATAGAAAGAGAAAAAGAAACCGGAATCGTGAAAATCGACGAAGAGGGTAAAAAAAGCCGCTGTGGCACGCTGTAGCGCAGCGTCCGTATATATGCACGCGCATATATATAAACGTACTGAACACTATCAAAAAGTTTTATACCAAAGTCTATTTGTGTATTTCAAAGATGCCAAAAACACTATAACGTTATATTATATATAATATATATAAATAAATATATATATATATACACACCATATGTTTATATATATATATATAAACATATATATATATATATATATATATATATATATATATATATATATACACACCACGAGGTATAGGGTACGTAGGGTGTAAGAGCGTTAAGCGCACGCGGAGGAACAACGCGGGTTTCACCGAGTATTCGCTCCACGGACCAGCAGCGCGACCGATCCGCGATTGGCAGATCCGCGAAAGCCTTACAAGCGACAGCGTTAGAGGAGAGGTTGAGAATCGGGAGAGTCTGTACCGGATCCCGGACCGCGCGAGCCTGGAAGGAGGAACATTGCAGGATTCCTTCCGGGAGTTAGGCGCGACGTGGACGCAGCTCGAGTTCATTACCAGCTTGCAGGTTTGAATTGAATTCGTGGCGTTTCCTGATGACGTTTGTGAGAGGCAGGGCCAGCAAGCTCGTGGAGCTTGCGCTCGAGGCCTAAAGTAAACGGCGGACCGTGATACCGCGCGTGCGAATCATGCATGCTCGACGGTACACCGCATCGATACAAGGTAATTTATAGTTATATCGCGAAGAGTGAGGAGAGATAGGAGAGAGAAGAAGAAAGAACAGGCCATTCGTAGTTGAGAGCAACGAGAAAGTGAGAGAAACTAGTCAATACATAGCTTTACATTGACATAGACATTGACAACCTTCTTCGTAGGATAAATGCGAGGAGAGTGCGAATCTGGAGGAGCGATGCCGTTGACGATAACGTTGACGAGCCATGTGTGTTTGCCCTGCCGGCGATATTTTAATGTCGTACTTAGAAAGAAAAAGAACAACGGCGGGTGTGACGCAAGTACGATATTCGTGCGGTGATGAATACGATGCGAAAAGCAGCAGCGAGCGCGGATACGTATGGGAAACGCGCGGGACGTGTCTCAACCATGAATGGCCCCGGTGAGAAGCGGCAGAGGAAGAGAAATCGGAGGAGAGGCGATCCTCATGTGGTCCTCAAAGAGGACTAGGAGCCAGCGATCGTGCGGACTCGATCGTGCGGTCTCGAGCTTGAATTCCGTTTGCGGCTTTAGGCAATTAAGTACGAGACGAATTTGTATTATAAAGTGGTGCTTTTCTTGTACGGCGAGAATGTGTGAGTGAGAGAGAGAAAGGCGGAATGAGAGGATCAGCGATGATCGCGAGAATGAGCGTGCGTGAGATCGTCGAATACCAATAGCGAGACTAAACGTATTTTTAACATGTGGATGTGTCCTATCCGTAGCAGTAAGCCGTTCCCGATCGTCCGGCGATCGGTGATCTATATCGCATTGTCGTGTGCGCGAATGTGCGGGAAGACAGTCGCTCGGGGTCGACAGTGGGTGTCCTCCGTGATTCTCGGAGATCGCGGAGGGGAATGCGAGCCGGGCGTGCGAGTCGATGTCTGCGTATAAGCCGGAAAAACGAAGGAAATTCGAGAGAGGGATAAACTCATTATCGGTAAAAATAATACGTATACAATATCGCATATTTGTGCTTGCTGGATATGAACGTAACGGACGTTAACTATGTTTCCTTACCGAGAGTACTAAGTATGTGTCCAAAATTACTGCCTGCCAAGTAACGATCGTTTTGCCTGTATTTTGTGGGTGTGTATGTATATGTATGTATGTACGCGCCCGCGCGTGTGTATAAGTGCGTGTGTGCGCCGATCGCTCGCGCATGAAACCCATATACGTGCATCGAACCATCCTTAGCGTCGGAAATCTCTCTTATTATCACCCGCCAATCCATCTCCCTTTTCTCATTTCCCTCCACCCTCCGCCCCATGAAGATTCCGGATCTGTCGATTTATCGCACGTATTGTTTGTTCGCCACGAACGTTTCTACTTGCCATTGATATTTTGCAAGCGGCTTTAGAGACGGTCCCGCTTATGGATAGTTAGTGGCATAACGACATTGCTGTCTGAATAGATGAAGAATAAAAAATGTTATCTCTATGCTGAATGTATAAAAAAAGTATATGAGAGTGAGTGAGTGAGTGAGAGAGAGAGAGAGAAAAAGAGAGCGAAAGAAAGAAAGAGAGAAATAAGGAAGCTTCGTAACGTATTTTTAACTCGAGCGAGTGTTTAGACCTACATTACCCAACAATGCAAAATCATAAAAGATTAACGAAAGATATCTAAAAGATTAGAGTGTCTTTATGGCTTCTTTTGCGGCGTCGTGTTGCCTGGGCAATTTTAAATCGCGGTCCAAGACGAGCTCCTTCTATCGGAGGCATGCGCGCTCGCACGTGCCGACGAGGCCGCAAGGGCGATCCTTTTTGTACATTTCACGTCCTCGTTCGCACGCGCGACACGCGAAAACGGAACTCGCTAAATCGCGCCGTGAATATCTATGCCTGCGCATATTCATCATCACGTTCTCTTACGGACGGCCGCGCGAACGGGCTTGATCGTCGAGCCGCATTCCTCCCTCGCTTATCTAAGCGACACAATTATATTTCGCTTTATTTTAACTTTAGAGGCATTTTAGAAAGCACTCATATATATGAAAATAGCGAAATCTTGAAACTATTAATCTCAAATAATTTATTCCGACGATTAAATTCGATTTCCTTAGAAGCAATCACTTTAGAATCGCATTTGAATTCATTAATATAATAATAATGACAACCCTCGGCTAAATATAATTCTATTTAATGATCATATACAATTGTAATAATGAGGCAGCTATCGTCTCTCCATTCAGCGTTGATAGTAATTTCGCGAGGGTAATATTTGAGGGTAATTTCCGTTAATCTTCCGAGGGCTAGATAAGCGAAATAGGAGTGCTTCGACATTCGTGCACATCTAAACACTCATCGTCTCCCCTTGGCCAGCCAACCCCCTCATATCTGCTCCCTTCACTGCCCCTTACACTGCCCTCACACTCTTGATCTTTAACCGTATCATCCGCTGTTGGACCCGGCAACGGTGCGTTCAAGAAGAATCAACTATTTTTTAAATATCACGTGTCAAATTAATGAGCGGGCCAGATAGCCGCGATATACGTGTCGTACGGGCAGGGCCCCCGAAACTCGACTCGAGGCCCGATCCCGTTTCACGCGATTGTAATATTAGAAAAAAAATTCACTCTAACTTCCGTGAAGTTTCATCTCTCGTTTTTGCGAACTCGTTCCAGACTCGTTCGTCCCCCGTGACCGTCCGCGGGGGATCGTGACAAACTCCACGTACTTCTCTAAATAAATAAAAAAAAAAAGAAACGAAGTAGAACGCGCGAAGAAATAATGATTATGTGAGATAAATAAATAAATATAAATATATATGAATATATTGAGAAGATATATATATATATACACACACGAGAGAAGCTAGAGTGGCCAATTATAGCAGTAACCGTCGATCCATTCGCGGCGCGATTGGTTCTCGAGCGCGACTCCATGCCGAAAAAAACGGGGGGGAAGGGGAAAAAGAATTCGTAATTCCGGAAAATGTAACGGAAGTTGAAGATGTGAGAGCGATAAATGGAGAGCGAGAACGAAAGATGGGAAGAAAGAAGGAGAGCGTGAAAATGAGAGATATCGAAGATTAAGCGAGCGCGAAAGGCGAACGGAAGAGTCAGCCACGCTAAAGCTACGACCACTACCCTAGATAGATTACGCTACTTTGCCGCTGATCTAATTGTTTACTGTCACGTGTTGCTGTAAACCTAAACCTAACGACACGATATTATATATATTTTATTTATATAACCTAATCAACTGTATTTATTGTAAATAGTCACGATGTTTGCTATGATATAATATATCTGTAATTGGATGGGAACCTGCCTGAAACTGCGCCCAAAGCCTTGTCCCTTTCACTCCCCTATTCCCGCAGCTAGATTCGTATACATCCCGTACACGAGTACAGAACGTATATATAAAGCATATACATACGTACACAACATACACGCACACGCTACATAAACGCGGTGTTGATTGCCGCAGCCGTTTAACAATAATTTCAAGGAGAGGATAAATGGAGAGAAAAAGACAGGTGCATCGCGCGCGTTGAATTATCACTACGTCAATATTTCGTATCGCATCGACAGGCAATCGATTTTATGTAAGATGCTCCATTTTATCGTAGGAAAAGAAAAGAAAAAGGAAGAACTCATCCCCCGCCGATCAAACATTCCCCCCTCTCCCCCCTTCCATTTGAACCCTTCCATAAACGAGAGCGTTACGATGGTCACGAGCAATTTTTATAAATGTATTTTTTTGCCTTCCCCTTCTCCTCCGCGTGTTAAAAACACATCCCGATTCGATGATCATCGTAGAAGCGCCGGAAGTGAGTAACTTACGGATTTTTCCACTTGAACCACTGCCACGCGGCAGACGGCGATCCAACCAGCATGTCCAATAAACTTACAATATTACTATCTTAAGTACAATATATTAAGTGTTTTCAGAAAATATATGATCTATATATGATAATAAAAACGGGAAAATGTTTCACCGGACTTGTCATTCACTTCTAAGTCACGTTCACCCTCGATGTCTTCACGAATAGTTCGTTTCATCCCTCGTCAAACGATTCATCTTCAATCCTTTTCTTAAACCGAGCGCTAAAAATACGCTGATTAACTGAAATGTATGAATAAGTCTCTTAATTTTTTTCTTGTTAAATATATATGAAGGCAAGAGAGTAATGAGCTTTGATTTACCAGAAGTGGAAATATGACAAGCGTGGAAATAGAAGCAGTCTGAACGTACGATTTTAATAGCACTATGGCCCCTTTTAAACATCCTGGTTTGTAAGACACATCCTCCGTCATGCGCAGGCACTGAAAATCGTTCAGATAAATCAAACACTCTGTGCGAATTCTGTGTTAATTGCTATTTATTTTCAAATTGACAATTGTATCTGTTTCATATATAAGTTTGCCACTGATATTCAATAATATATTTATTTAACAATTAAATAAATTGTTAATACGGATTAAAGTGAATTAATAATATTAATCTATTCAATAATCATTATGATTGGCAAGCAAATACGGAGTTTTGTTGACTTGTTTAATTTTTATTGTTTATATATCGAACATCTTATTTATTGACAAAGTAGTTTATTGCAGTTGACCGGCTGAAAATTATGATAAGCTGTCGTGACTTCCGAGAAACAGGAAAAAGAGAAAATCCCCGAGCGCAAGAAGAGTAAGAATATCCGGATATTATTAGGTGCGACCGGATGTGCACTGCGCGTGAACGCAACTTACTCATTTCCCGGCATGAAAAAGAAAATACATGCTCTAAGTTCTGCTACTTGGCAGAAAATGGATCAAGATGTGACTGGTGCAATCCTTCCATGACTAAGAGCGGATGTAGCTTTCAGACGAAAGCTATTTTAATATGTTTCTTATAGTTATTTAAATTATGAATAATTTTTAATTTAATGTCATATTCTATTACGAATATAATATTTCTGCTTCTCCTTTCATATTAGATATTTTAAAGATTTTTTTAATAAGACATTAAATTTACTTGTTTGATTATTGTAGAACAACAACTTTGTGGAATGCTCATTCGATGATCCAACCAGTCTCTGGATGATCTAATTCCACAACAATTTAACTAAAACGAGTTATTGTTAATAAAAATGCGAAATATAATAAAAAAAATGTGAGATTGAAATTATGAAATTAATAAGAATTTAAATTCTTACATATCTATGAGTGTTGTCCCATGCTTCTACAGCCCAATCCAAAGATTGATAATTTTCCATAGAGTTGATCATATCATCTCGAATATTCTTTGTAATTTTTTCAAAAAGTGGAAAACTCATTGTCAAAGCTACAAATACAGCACAGAGAGCGATTGACTGAGACAGTAAATACTGAAAGATAATACATTTATAAGAGAAGACTGTCTCCAAATTTTTTATTTTAATTACTATTCTAATTTTCCAAGTAATATAATATTTTAATTAAATGGAAAATGTCCTTTTAGAAAATGTTTGTTTCTTTATTAATCCAACTTACGACGACCATAAGATATGCTCTTCTTTTCACGATTCCTACAATTCCAGTAAAAGCTACAAAAGATACAAAAACTCCTAAAATTAATAAAATCGTCATGGAAAGTCGCTGACCGAGCAATCTAGACCTTAACTTCGTACTAGTCAACATCCAGGCAGATATCGCTATCGCCGTTACACCTGCAAGCTTAATAAATATTGAAATTAAATTATAAGTGAATTTTTTAATTCATTGATGAATCAATCGCATTATGCGCAGATACAACTTTGCTCTGTAAATGCGGCATTTGCACATAAATTGCGATTAATCAATCGATGAATTAAAAAACTCGCCTTATTTTTGCCTTAATCTATAAATTACATGTCGAAGACTTTTGGCGAAAAACATCCGTTTTCCGAAACTTACGAGGGCCACGCTGTTAAGCAACAAGAAGGTGAATTTGAAATAATCTTTCGGCAGCCCCATGCAAAATAATTTGGGAGCAGAAGTATCGACATTCCTAGAACTCTTTTCTGTCGAAACAGAAACAGTCTCATCGCTTTCACTAACTTCGTCATCGCCCGTATCTGTTTCGATCTCGTTCACATTTTCGTCATGGCCCATCACGCCCAGCCAAAATTTTCGCCAGTTCATTACGAGTTCTACAAACACGTCATCTACAGAATCGATTTATGTAATTATACGTATGGTGCTTCAAATTTGATATTTCGAATCTTAAGTGTCATTTTATGACAATGTCGATAATGTGATTATTAAATTGGTCATTTTCGTGGCTTTTCTCTAAAAGAACATAATTTATATAAATAAATTTCAAGTATACAAAGTGACATATATTGTATCGATAAAACACTTATATAAACGGATAATTAATATACAATCTTTTACTTTACTTCATTCCCGTCTATGATCAAAGGAGCTTTCCATTTAGCAACACAAGTCGACACAAGTTGACACAAACATCATTCTGTTTTTGTTATTCATTGAACGTTGAAAAAAGCTAGAATGATGCTTGTGTCGCTAAATGGAAAGCTCCCCAAGACGCATAGTTCGCATCTCATCGTTTTTGCAGCATGAAGTTGATCGCGCGTGAGACAAAGCACCTTGGCCATACATTTTCGTAACCGTAATCATAAGATATCGACCAATCACATTCAATTCAGCCGTCCGTAACCGTAACCGGCCGAATCGATCAATCGTGTTGCTCAGTTTCTTACAATTCTAACATTAACATTTTGTTGACATGTAAATATAACAGCTTCGTATAAAATTTTAATAGGTTTTTGGCACAAAATAACTATCATCATTTGTAGCTTACAAGTCAACCAAAAGAATTTTGCAGCTCGACTGTTTATGGCCCTGAAATTTTCCTTGGACAGTACCCTTTCAGTGCTGACAGTCACCGATTTTGTTGCTCGTCTCTAAATAATTATAAATAAATAATTTATCCCGGCGAACGGCTCTCAATATCATCCAATTTAAATTTTCACGCGTTACTCCTTACGCCGAAAATTCATACTTTTATGTCATGACTTGAAAAATGGTGAAATACCCATTTCAGAACAACGGAGAAATTTTAAAAAGGCCGTTACATCACGATTTACAATTAGTGCTAATTTTGTGCTCTCAATATCATCCAGTTTAAATTTTCGAACGTTACCGCTTACGCCGAAAATTCATACTTTTATGCTATAGCTTTGAAAAATGTCGGAATTTGAGAAAATTGTTTTTATAAACATGTCCATTTATTTTTACGATTACTTATATTGGAACTTATTCTTGCCCGTCAATTCGTTCCTTCAACAGTATTGCAAGATATATTGATAATTGCAATATCAATCGTTTTGTATGTACTTCTGACAATGAGGTACAATCGGCAAAATTTTTGTTATCTTTTTTTATGATTTTGTTATCTTTGATTATGATCATTTATATTATTTAGGACTTAATAATAAATTCCGTAAAAACGATTAACCAGTGATAAATATTACGTAATTAATAATCGTTTATTAACGTATTAATAGTAACTGTGTATCTCGTGAAAAACCTGGAATTTTATTTTATTATACACATCTTCGCGTATAATTTTTTTGAGATATTTAAAAGTTACATATACATATAATATCAAAATAAATCGTATGTAAAATAATAAATTATTTATATTAAAAATCTAAAATTTTAAGAAAGTAGGAAAGAAAGTAGGACTGTCGATTGTAATTTGTGAACCTAGCATGGAATAGAACCAAACAATTATGCACGTGTGTAATGCATTTGATTGATGCATTGGTAAATGGAACAGAAAAATTGTTCATATACGCAGGTATATTAAAAATTCCTTCAGAATTATATTGTATATGCGATGATATTTCTTGTTCGGAAGAAGTTACATCCTTATTATTGTTGATATTGATGCGTTAACGCAGTTAGTCAAACGAAATACATTATTAACAAATGTCAAATATTTTATTTGACAGGATTAATTATGTTAATTAGTTAATTGCATATGGTTTCGTCTGATAAACAACTTAATTTTCTTTAAGGGGATGCTGGATACCGATATTACAAGTTCAATAAGAAATCTCCGAATTGGCTTTACAGATGTGAAAATCCTTTTACAGGATTTAAGTAGGGACAATAATAAACTGCGCTGCACAAAATTAAAGACGAGGAATAATAAATAAAGGAAACACTGATACTTAATATTGTATATAATTGCACTTTTTGCACTTAGAGCTGTCACTTCATAGAAACATTCGCTCATATATAAGTTATATACGTTATACGTATAAATCAAAGATATGCAGACATTTGTATTAAAATAAAGAACAATACTAAATCATTGAAACTAAGATCAAAAGCCTAATAAAGGAGATCTTTTGTGCAACTGATTTTATTCATGTACACACGCGTAGTGTAGATACAGAACGGTAAACAGAGCAAAATTGTGTAAGACTATAGTTCCGGGATCTTCTCGAAGATGGCATTGACGTGTCGGTGTGACTAGAGTTCCTCTAGTAAGAGTTAGGATACCGTCCGCCATTAATGGGGAATCTACAAAAGAATTATGCACTCTTTTATTGCACTCCATTACACTTTTAAGCATTCGTAACTCTCTCTATTTCCTTCTCTATTTTCTTTCCTTTTCTCTCTTACGATTCCCTACAAATGGCGGAACCAATCAAAAGCTGGCCTTCGGTGTCCTAACTCTTACTAGAGGAACTCTAGGTGTGACTCCATTACACTTTTAAGCACTCGTAACTCTCTCTATTTCCTTCTCTTTCCTTCTCTATTTTCTTTCCTTTTCTCTCTTATGATTCCCTACAAATGGCGGAACCAATCAAAAGCTGGCCTTCGATGTCCTAACTCTTACTAGAGGAACTCTAGTGTTGCCGAAAGTCACCGAATGCTGATAACAAGAATATTGAATTGGATACTACTATTGGTACAGATACCAATAAAGAAAATGAGGAAAGTGTGGATACAGATATGGTATGCATTTATATTTGTAT
>JAJVSH010000157.1:330267-382592 GCA_021460005.1 Tetramorium alpestre | reverse complement strand
ATTATATATAATATAATCTTATTCATTAAAGTTTATGCAATAGTTCTCTTAGATTCTCCAATAACTTTGCATTTTTGCATTAATTTAATTTGTAGCCGCTCGGTCGCTCCAAATTAAAGACCGACGTCTCAAATTCGGATGAGGACGCAGTTGCCTACGTTTATATCGATCCGTGAAACCGCTCGTTAAAAAGAGAAGTTAGCGCAATACACCGCGGAAGGATATTTGCGACATGATTATTCGTTACATGAACGTCATTGCAACGTGAACCGATGTATCGGCATGCCATCGGTCACGTCGTGACGTCGCGTGCTTGTCGTTCTCGCCGGATTGCCGGATATCGACGCCTCGCGCTCGCATTTCCTCGTATACGCTAGAAAATCACGGATGTGATCCGAGACGAACGTACGTCCCTATTAATTATGTCATGTGTATATACGTTATCCATCTCGACAGACGCGCGATTATCTCCTCGCGTGTCTCCCCTTTCGCAAGAGTACGCGTACTTATCTTTTAGGACATATGAGAATCGCGTAATTAAATTTGGTGCGCGAGATCGCACGCAAATGTCGCTCAAGAAACACCTTTTTCTTATTCTTCAATAATATGATACTTGAACTAATGATACATACGCAAGATATACTTTGGCAACGAAAAGAAAATTCAAACGTTTCGATTTTTTTAATTTAATCATGTCGATTATAATTCAGAAGAATAATAATCTGATAATAATGGTGCGAGAGAACGAGAGAAGAAAATTTTTAATTTTTTAATGAGATGTTATAGGTGTGAAATGCAGTTTGAACATGATGACATTTATGTCTTTTTCGCTTTTCCTTAAACAATCGAATCAGATAACGACCCAGCAAATAGCGATTTTCCTAGAAAAGATTCGGGAGAAACGATCAAAGGAGCTTTCCCGGGAAACCGCATGCGGCCGGAATGCAGTAAAACGCGAATTTGTTCAAAAATACATCAGGTAAACGCGGCGTTTCTATTGAATTTAACTTTTAAATTGTCGCGAGAAAAGTAAATATAAATGATAAAGATGTACTAAAAAGTTTTCAGAATTACAAAGCAATAAATTAAAAGAAATGCTACTTATAAAAAGATTTCTCAATAAATCATAAAATTAATCCAACAATCGAATTTAAAGCAAACATCTCAAAACATTCACGCATGTGATACAAATATTTCATTTTTCGCGATACAAGTGATAAATAGTATTAAATGGTGCACAAAACTTACGACAAATGAGTGGCCTCAAGCGTAGATTTATCTTGAAACCGATACGTGAAGCTTACACGTCGACTGCATTAACCGAGAACGATAATGACGAACGTTTCATTCGTCCTGAAAGACTCTTGGTGCATCGAGACGCAATTGCATAAGATGCAGACGGTCGATTATGGACATTATGCGGCGAGAGTACGGACAATTGAGATTAGAGCTTACAGATATATTTTTATGCAAACGATATTAACGTGACAACTGGAGTGGTCAATAAATGATTTTCGCCCGTAGTTACTCTCATTAGGAAAGTATTCTTCGCTCGAAGAAAATTTCATGAGATCAACAATTAATCGTTAATCGCCAACGTTTCATAAAAAAAAAAAACAGACGAAAATGTTTCAAGTTTGACGATATCATGACATCGAAACTTTGTCGATTATTTTATTATATTAGCGTTTTGTAGGCAAAGATTTTGCCATTTTCAAGGACTCTCGAAAATATGCTTCGTACACGCGTTTTGCGATTTATTTTTTTAATGTCAGTTTTTTGAAATCTTCAATTTCGGCAAAGTATAGAAACTTGTTTGCGCCTGTCCAAAGCGGCAAAGGGAGACGATAGATCTGTAGATGATTGCGTGGGAGCAGGACAGAAACATAAAGCATCGTTCTCACCTAGTCGGGTGATTCCCCCGATCAGCGCTGAAAAAATTTATTAGTCTGTGAAATTGGTTTTATCGGTATCACCCGCGCCTTAAATCATCCTGAGATGATCCTTTATATTTCTTTACATTTAATAACGGCTCGCGTCTTCACAGCTGTTCCGGAATGTCTGTCGGATGGACGCTCCTTTAACTCTGTTACCGGCGTTTCGACGCCCTCTCCTCTCCTGTCGCCTCCCACTATCGGCGGACGTCCAACCAGGGCGCATGCGTCTGTCATTTCCCAGTAGTTCCGATCGACCAGCCAATCGGGCGCGCCGGTTGGCGTCATCGCCGGCCAATCGGCGACGCGATCGGTGACGACAGAGCTATTTTCGGCCGGCGTGACTCACGGGATATAAGCGAGTACGTTTAGTTGGGTGTTCACAAGTTGTCGGGCCACCGTGGCGCACAGGGTGATCCGCGTTCGCGCAAACACCAGGTCGTCGCGATTTCGTCGCGCGCTGCGTTCCGTTCCGTGGAGCAGAAAGACGGCACACGCGCACCACGTCGTGTCGTGAGTCATTGTTGTGTTGACAGTCGAAGCAGGCGCGGGCAGGCCAGGAAAACGAGGCAGGCGAGCAGACAGGCAGGTTGCCGCTCCTCCGCGGGACCGGTCGCCGTCGCGCTTTGACGTAGTAACGCCGGACGTGCGTCGAGTATTCGTTTGCCTTCTACGCCGATTTCGGCCGACTTCTGCTGGTATCGGTTGCTGCCGGTGGTTGGTGCGCGATACGCCGAGTGACGTGACAGTCCCGTGAGAAACGGAGGGACGGATAGGAGGTGCGACGTGGAGAAACGGCGGTCATACCGCGAGTGAATTTTTGCGTACAGTCGTGCGCGACTGTTATGTAATCACCGCGGCGCGGAGCAAAGTGTTTGCGCGTTGACGTAGACAAAGAGAAAGACAGAGAGAGAGAGAGAAAACGAAAGAAAGAGAACGAAAAAGAAGAACGACGCAGAACTCGTTGACGCGTCGTTGAAATTCCAGGAAAGTCTCGTCGTTCTCGTCGACTCTTCGGGCCGGACAAGCGGGTCACGCCGTTCCGGGGGGAACGACCGTTTTCCCATCCGGAGGCGAGAGAGACCAGAAGGAGTCGAGGGTGAAACCTCGGTGTTCCTAATCGAGGCGAGTTGATCAGCCTGGCGGCATCGATGGTGCGATCTGGCAGCCTAACGATGGAGCAGACGTTCTACGAGGACGCGAGCGTTTACACGACGATGAACGCTCGCGACAACAGCCAGCTGAAGCGGAACCACCTCTCGCTCGAACTGAACGGCTGCCAGAGGCCGGGCCCGCCGGCCAAGAGGCCGCGGCTGGGCCCGTTGCCGCCCGCCCTTAACAACTCCACACCGCTCTTGAGCTCGCCGGATCTCCACATGTTGAAGCTGGCCTCGCCGGAGCTTGAGAAGCTGATTTTGACGCAGTCGGACGGCCTGGTCACCAGTCTACCCACACCGACCACTCAGATCCTGTTCCCCAAGGCAGTCACCGAGGCCCAGGAGTTATATGCGCGCGGTTTCGTCGACGCGCTCAACGAGCTGCATCATTCCGACAGCTCGCAAGAACCCGGCAGCATGCACGGCGCCACGTACACGACCCTGGAGCCGCCCGGTAGCGTGCAGAGCACGGAGTCCACCATGAGTAATCCCGGCCTGGTGCACGTCAAGGACGAGCCGCAGACGGTGCCGAGCGTATCGAGCACGCCGCCAATGTCGCCGATCGACATGGAAAACCAAGAGAAGATCAAGCTGGAGAGGAAACGACAGAGGAACCGCGTAGCCGCATCCAAGTGCCGACGGCGCAAGCTCGAGCGCATCTCCAGGCTCGAGGACAAGGTCAAGCTGCTCAAGGGCGAGAACACCGAGCTGAGCGGCATCGTGCACAAGCTCAAGGAG
This sequence comes from Tetramorium alpestre, assembly GCA_021460005.1. Classification (NCBI taxonomy): domain Eukaryota; kingdom Metazoa; phylum Arthropoda; class Insecta; order Hymenoptera; family Formicidae; genus Tetramorium; species Tetramorium alpestre. Next base: position 378,763 of record JAJVSH010000157.1, on the reverse strand, counting down.
CACGTGTGCCGGCTTAAGGAACAGGTCATGGACCACGTGCACGCCGGTTGTCAGATCGTCGCCATCAACAATCAGTTTTGAAAGCTCCCAATCGCTCTTCTTCTCTAGCGGAGGATAACGAACGTTAATCTTCGCCCCGTTCTCGGCCATCCTTTTCGCCCTCGCGGGTTCGCCGCCTCCGTGCTCATTATCTTCTTGCCTGCGATAGTTTCTGCAAAGGAGCCGAACAGACTGTCACTACGGTGTCGCTTGGATTTTCTCTTCTACGATTGCAATCGAGGGGAAAGAGCTCTGACTACGAAACTGTCATTCGAAAACTGTCCTTTCCTCTTTTCATCTCGACCTAAACCAAATTCCAGAGTAGATTGTTTTTCTATGATCAGATCAAGGAGAAGCAAAGTTCATCTTCCGATATCGCCAAAGAACGGAGCAGGCGGTCTTTGAGAAGCGAAGAGTGATCCCATCGCAATCCTGAGGAAGGATCTTCGCAAAGAAGGGAGGGAGAAAAGCAGTCCATCGTCCACGCGTTCGCTGTTTTCTCTCTCGGTTTATTTGTGACACGATCGGGGAGGAGACCATCACACAACGACGGCAAGAACAGTAAGCAGCAGGCGGAGCAGAGGAGGAGAGAAGAAGGAGGTGACGGTCGAGGTGGAGAAGGTGGAAGGAGTGCCTTCGTACAGCGTGAAACGTAAAGGATGCTTTTGGAAGAGTGGCGGGCGTGCGCGCGTGCGTGTTGCGCGCATGCGAGAGACTTTACACGCACGAGCACGCTCGGCGACGGGCGAATGCGTGTGTCATATGTATGAGAGAGAGAGAGAGAGAGAGAGAGAGAGAGTGTGTGTGTGTGTGTGTGCGTGTGTGTGTGTATGACAAGGAGAAAGAGTATATATGCATGCGTGAAAGAGAGAGAGAGAGAGAGAAAGAGGGAGATCGCGCGAAGTAGCACGAGGGGGGAGTATTGCGGCGGCCATTTTGGAGAACGCGAGAGAGCCGGCGGGAGATTCGAAGCTACCGGAAGCTGAAGCTCTTCTCGTTCCTCTACCTTTCCTCCTACCGTTCCTCCCCTTCTTCCCTTTATTGTCGAATACGCGATCGTTGTCCTAGCGATTTGCTTCGTCCCATTTTCATGATGCTCGAATCTGTATCCGGAAATCCAGATCGATTTCTTGATCTTCATTGTAAATTTTTTTCGCGCTGCGAAATTTTGCCGTTAGATCGTAGAAGTGAAGGGTCCCTTCTTTCTTTCTCGGCAATAGACGGCAGCGCCGATTTTCTTCTCTATGCGGGCTTGTATATTCGATTTCGCTTGTATATTTCGATATGAGGCGTTCGCTCTGCAAGTTTCGTAATCAAGTTTCGAAAATTGTTCCCTTGACACAGATACCCCCCTGGATACGCGCAATGTGATTTTTGCGCTTCATAATTCTCGAGTCATGGCGCACGAAGAAAATTAAACGCCTTGTCGCGAAGATCGTTATATTCGAATCCTCCGTCGATTATCGTCAGCTCTTCTTTCGAGCAAGGGAGACGATTGTGTATTTTTGCAATTCAATCAAAACGGGAGATTCTTATCTTCTCGGCGCGATCTCGCGCCGAAAGGAACCGCACGACCGACTACATGTGATAAGCGCAATCAAACCGGGAAATCACGTTTGCCTTTTACCGAATGCACTTTCGCGAGAGAGACTCGAGCATTCCGCTAGTTTTGGAAACTTCTACACTTTAGTGGATATTGAAATAATGACAAATTAATTAATTCTAAGAAAATACATTACGGTGCTGTACTATAGCCGCGCAGAAACATGCATTAGGGCAGTCTGTTACAATGACGCGTATTTTAATGTACCAGACGACAGAATCGATCGACGGATGTTAAAGCGTCGAAACGAGCTTGATTTAGTGTATGTCTCGCGTAATTTTTTTTAAATTAAAATTACATAATTTCAAATCTTTACGATATACCTGTCTATATTATGAAGAGATCGAATCTTTGACGATTAAAGTCAAAGTTGAAATTAAAGTATTTTTCTAATTGTGATTGGTGAAATGAAATTGTATATATAAATATAAAGAGGTGCAATTCCCTTTGCGCCGAGTATATATGTAAAATTTTTTAATTGTTAAAATTGTAAAAAAATATGTACAGATTGTTTCTCTATCTTCCATATACGTATTTTAAATCGATTGATTGACGGATTATTTGAATAAAGAGATACATCTAATATTTATATTGTGTTGAAAAACTATCGGCAGAAGACGCATTCGCTAGAAGATCGTATGCCTCGCCCCACGCGTGTATCACGATTAACATTGTTCGATATTTCTTCTAAGAGCATCGAGATATTTTTCTCCGACGTGCCTCGACGTCGCTTCGCCTGTAACGCGTTGATCGGACGGTATACCGAAGTAGCCTCGGTTTTAACCCCGCTTTCGGAGAGGAACCAGCGCTATTAAGTCTGTACAAATAGATTAGTGTTCGAGAGCAATCGTGCGTATTGAACCTGTCAAAGAATCGTCATCCTGGACGAGAAGGATGGACGCGGTGTACGCTCGCGGTGTGGGGAACCGAAAAATTGATTCCAACTAGTCTATCTCGTCCAACCATCCTTCATAGATGATTTGTCGTTAAAAAATTATTCGAGAATACAGTGAACGTATTCTGTAAATTGGAATGGCGGATGACGTACTTAAAAAAAAAAAACGGAAAAAAAATTGAAACAGCAATCCTTCTACACGCGTGGATCGGTACGCCGCGTCCGTTCGCGCGATACTCCAAGAAGCCCCGAATCTTTCCCTTAGCTCTTAAGCCGGAGACGGTGAGCGAGTCACGTTCTCCTTTGGTTCTTCTGCGCGTACCACGGCGCGTGGAACTCCATTTCGTCATATGTGCATCTAGTCTTGTCCAGTATGCCCTTGTAACTTGCGCGCGACGCGTATGCGTGAGCCGCATACCGCACACATATGTACCACACTCACATCTACACACACGTTACACGCGTGCAGACCCGGGACGCACGTACATACACAACACGGTGGTCGTCGCGACCGCGTTCAACCACGTGTCGCAAGCTGCACGGCGTCGGAAGGCGTCGCGACGTCGGTCATCTGCGATATCGGATTCGCCATACCGGACCGGCGGACGTCCACATTGCTGGAATACACACTCGTTTCTCTTACGACACAGTACCGTCGTGTGTACCTCGCGCACACGAGATACCGAATTTTGATACGAAGATCAAGCGTAGGTTTTTAGCTCGCCGCTACGCGGGTTATCGTTATCGCGACGATATCGGCAATAAGCAAACCTCTCGTCTCTTCGCGAGGAATTGTCCCGTATATCGGATGTCCAGCTTAATCTTTCCGTTCGATTATTTATAAATTTTATCGATCTAAGATGAGTTTTTTTTAAATAAAGATTATCGATGCGCTCTTGTCGCGTTCTCTTTGAAGTGCATCTCGAAGAACTCGTATATGTATAATCGAATGGAAAGATCGGACACCTTGTAGAGGGAAGCGAACAATATTAAAGCAATCTTACCTCCGTTTTGCGCATTATCTAATACGAGATAGATCGCGCGCGCGCGNGCACGATCGCAGAGAAAAATACTTCACGAGCGGATGGGGAAAAATCGCGCCGTTATGCAATTTTTCGCGAATAATACCCTCGTTCCCATAACTTCGTCCGAGAATTTTTTTAATCTCTCGGGCGAATTGTCATTGCCGAAAAATCTTTTTACAAAGGTGACATTATCATGTTAAAAAGAAACGAGTGATTTCTTACGCTTTGTATTAATTGTTCTAGAGGATATATTTTGTGCGAAAAAATTGATTTTTCCTCAAGATTTGTGTCGCTCGTGACAAAACGCACGCGTCTTCATGCGGACGTTGCGTAACGCCGTTGCGCGAAATAACATCTAACGGGTGTGCCCGGCGCGAACAGGACAAGCGATGAACCACACCTATCGATTTATCCGGGACTCGTGTCTCCTAGAAGGAAATATATTTCATCGAGAATGCTTCTTTGGACGATCGTCACCTTGGGACGGACGAAACGCAACGTTTCGCTTGCAAACGAGCGGTTTGTTTCTAAATGGAATAAAAATTCTTTTTCTGTACGACTTGCTCGATTTGTACTTCAGACACGAGACGATTTTTTGGATACGCGATAATGGAGCTTCAATCAAATTAATTAAACGCACTAAAACGATAGGCGAACCCTCTTCGCGACGATGATCGCGATCGATTTTTTACACTTACGACTTACGCACATTTTATCGAGTCGAGAAGGAGAAGGACGCCGAAAGTGCTTGCGCGAACTTGCGCGCGTCAGACTTTTGCGATTACCCGTTGGCCTCGTTCTCCCTCTCTTCGTACTTTCTTTTTTAACATTGACACGAGAATGTTAAGATATATTTATTTCTTAAGATTAAATCCCACCGGTACTCGCAACGATCGCTATGATAATCTAAGCTTTGCAAAAAAAAAAGATAATGTTAAGGCAGAGAATAATTGTTAAAGAGATTTCATACACATGAAACATTTCTTATTATACGAAGCAGCTTCGGAAGAGATATTTAATACGAAAGAAAAAAAATCGGATTAGCCTAACAATAAGTGATGATTACGTAACGATATTGCAGCGAGTATCGGTGGATTAAATTGCGCGCTGTTCCTTCTCGCTTGGATATTCACACTCTTTGTATTTATTCATCGCGATGATACGCGATCGAGAGACGCGCGATCATCGCTTTGTGCTCTCGATCGCAGAATCTCGTTACCTTGTGCCTCAGCGATTTGGAAGACTTGACACTTGACGGGCGAGACAAGAGCGGAGTCGCTTCGTTTCGCTCATCCGGGCATTCTGATGTTTAACCCTTTGCGATCACATCGATGAAGAGATTTTATTTTATAGGGAAAAAGTTGGGGTGTGTAATCTATCTCGGAGGAAAGTCGAAAGCGTGTAAGATATGTACAGTACTAATGTAGGACGCATCTTGATGTAGGACCGCAAAGGGCTAGAACCAAAGGAAAGGTCCGTATTCTCTTGCCGCGCATTCGACGTTAGATACGTCCGACTTGGATCTTCATGTGATGTGTTGTGAAATAGGAAAGGGAATACGGAAGTAGGCTCGCGAGTACGAACCAAATGTATTCACATGCCTTCGCGGCGTGCCTTTTTCTTCTCGAGTTATAATAAATCGCACAGGTGACATTCTTTAAGGGGCACGCGTCTTTTTCTGGGCGCTAGCCCCCGGGCGAGGAGAGCAGTGGCGCAAGATGTATGAAAGTAACGGAAACCACATGTGATTTAGTCAGTAAGAGCGAGAAACCCCCCCCCCCCATTAGAATTATAACATTGCGTGGCGAGGTGTTGTGCGGTGGTTAACGACGCCCATGAAAGAGAGAGAGAGAGAGAGAGAGAGAGTTATAAGAATACACACATACACTCACACACGCGCGCGCCGTAGAGAGTTACGTATAACATTATACATGAGAGTATAAATATTGCTATTATAAAATGTAATAATATTATATATATATATATATATATACACATATATATGTTATATATTGTCTACCGACAGAGCGAAGAAATCTTTTTTTACGAATAATTTTATTTTTGAATGAAATACGACGAAAATAAAATTTCAATATATTAAAAGCAAGCAAGTTGTGTAACTTTCTTTTTTACTGCCTGATATAATCCTAATAATAATAATATATTTCTTTAGTCTTCTGTAATCTTTCATGTCCCTACGAGAGTTTTAAGCCTCGAATTCTGTTTATAGCATTACAGATCTATTTTTCTATCATATTTCTGATGGGAAATTCATCTTCGAATATGAGATTTGCGGCATTTCCGTTCTGGAGAGTAGAAGACGATAGAAGAGCAAAAGAGAACAAAACTAAATTCCAACATGGAACGGCTAAATCTCCCCCTCCGACCGCCTTAATTATCGCAATTGACTAATTGGCTCAATTGGGAAAGTTCTCGGTATTAATTAAAATCGGGCGAGCGTGGTTTTAAAAGTGTTCTATTTATTAGAACGACCTTTCATTCTGAGAATCCCTTTTTAACGAACCCTAATAATAAGGTTTTATTTTTCTTTCTTAAGGTAATGCTTCAAATTAATAATGAAACGGGGATATCAAAGCACGAAATCACTAATCAATTCATTAGAACCATTTATTTTCACATTATACCATCTATTTTTATTAATATTCGAAATTTTGCAATAATACTTGCAATTCTTGTTCAAACTAACGTCTTCATTAATTCTTTCATTAAAGTTCAGTCATTATATTCTTAACAAATCGTGAAAATAAAGATTCGTTATTTGAATTTATTTTTACATTAATAGTCTATTAATAAAAAATTATATTTTTAATTCTATTCAGTTTTATTTTAATGCAAACACAATTACTTTCTAACTCTCGAAAACAAGCGAATTTATAGTAAACAATTGAATAGCGATATAAAATTTTTGTTCGTATTTACGGCAACGATTAGTTTTATATGCAAACCTAAGTAAAGAAAAAAGATCTTTAAAATTGCAGAGTCAAGCAATATTGCGAAGATCATTTTATTTACACATAACAAAATTCAGATTATATTACGATGAAATATCTTCGCGCTCGCGCGTTTAGCTTCGCTGGGGGAATAAATCTCCTTTGGAGGAAAAACAGCGGAAAAATAGAGAGAGAGAGAGAGAGAGAGAGAGTCACGTTTATTAGGATTAAAATGTCACATGAGGAATGTCGTATCCATTCGAGAATCATTCGCGGCTTTTAGAATTCGCGGTGTAAAGTGACACGTGTGCGATCGCGACGCGACGGTTGCGCGATTATCGCGCCTAAGATTATGGCCTCAATTACGTTCGACGTACTCGGGCTGTTAATAATTTTTTATTTTATTTTTAGCCGGAAGGACATTCGAAACAAAGCCGCGCGAGCTCTTTAAATCCGGCCGTCACGTCGCAGGCCACCGCGGGGAAAAGGTGAGATGATCGTAGGAAGCGCTTTCATGGCTGCGGATGAGTCGATAAGGCATAAATTCCGCCAAGCATGGAATGCACACGGCAAAATGCCACACTCACGAGCGCAAATGCGGCAATATGTACGAATAACTCGTAAATTATTGTCGAAGGAAACAGGAAGACGGGAGAAACATCTGACATTAAATTAGAAAATTATGAAACGGGAAACAAGGTAGCTCTACCTCTTTAATCCATAGATTGTTTCAAGCTGTTCTGCATTGACAATAATTTAGTATGATATTTAATTTAATAGACTATTTTATTTTCCTTTTTTTTTGTAAAATAATTTTACGTTGTGAAATCGTTCGCTGTTATCGATTATGATGCAATTATTCGATTATGATAATAATTAGCGACCACAGGACAGGGAGAAACAAATTGCGACACACGGTCCTGTCGCGTTTTCAACGCGGTCTAAACCGGAGATAAAAATTCAGAGGACACTGTCGCGTCTGCTCGCGTGTGCGCGGAAGATATCACCGCGTTATCGACGACGGCGTTATCGTGACTTTATCGGGACGCGCGCGCTCGCTTCGGTCCGTTTAGCTATTGAATGCGTGCTTATCGCTAACGGGGAAAAGCAAACAGCGTTCCCGCCGATCTACCCGCTGCTCTTCGCCCGCCGCTTGCGGTTTTCGCAAGCGTGCAAGTCGTCGTCGCTTCGGCGCTAGATGGTTTAAAATAAAAAAAAAAATCGATCACAGAAACAGGATCGCGACGAAAGGGTGTTGCAGATCTGCCCTATTTCAGACGTGGCAATAAAATCGGCTATGCTACGCGAACAATGTCGCGAGGAGATATCGCCTTCCCGATTCGTGGCCGATGCAGTTTTCCGCGAGATCGGCTAATCCCTTCCTCGCGAATCTAATCAATCTCGAATTGAAACCTCCATACGTGATCGCGGGTATCGCGGCGATTACATCGATCGGATTGTGAAAAGAACGCAGAGTAGGGGGACCGGAACCTTGGTGCCAGGTTGGGGACGATCGCCGCGTCGGCGAGGAAGAGGACGCGAGACGGTTTCTTTTCTGCTTCTCTCTTTTTTCCTCTTCTTTTCCTACTGTTTACCTTGGCTTTGGAATGTAAGAGATAAGTGGCTGCGTACACGTGTATGCGCGAATCTCGAGGAGAGACTGGCTTATTCGGACAGAAGAGGAGGATGCCCGTGTCGCTGGACCAGTGGCGACAACTGCATTTTATCTTTATTTTTAGCGCCATGAATCTCATTAAATCTTCTTTTATGTATAAATTTTGTAATAAAACGATCACCGAAATTAATTTATCAGATTTTAATCATATGCCTTTATGAAGAAAGAAAATTTTATTTTTTACGTTCCAAATGTATAAAACGCTAATATAATCAATATAACACAGCAATAATATATCGCGAATAATTTTATAAAAAATTAAAACTGATCATTTCTTAAGATGCTAAATTAAATTAAGTTTCAGATGATTGGTAAGTGTAATATCGTTCGAGCTTATAAATTTCATTATTTGATGCTTTAATAATCAATATATTACGAAGAAACGTCGTAGAATGAAAAGAAGGATACGCAAAAATAGGTTGCGTGAAATATGAACGTGTAAATAGATGAAGATTTTAAATATTAAATCGACACGAGCATTTTACTGCTGTTGAATGTTGGATATATTTCACGAACGAAGTTGACCTTCGATCATTGCTCGGCGGTGTCGATTATTGAGATGATTGATTGCACAATTTACTTTGTATGGCGAATGTAATTTATGCGCGTAAAGAAATGTCAGCGTTATCTTTCGGAAACTTGGAGTCGACGACTTATTTGTATACAAGAAGACAAATTTTTACCCAAAACGCCGGCTATGAATAATCAGCTGTTCCTCATACAGAAACATCTGATCGTTACCATAGTTTGATGATAATTTAAAAAAAGAGCCCACGCACTTTTCGTAAATAATATTTATCTAGTTTATCTATAATTTATTAGCGAGGAAAAAATTGTTTATTATTGATTTTAATTATACATATTAATCATCGATTGTTAATCATGGATAATATTATTAATTTTATGTTATTTTCGCTGTAAAATCGCGAATTGTTTTTAAAATGTCTAAGATAATGAAGGCGTTTTATTGCCAAGAATTTTAACGGATTAGAGTCCAAAAACATTGCATTTTGAACTTAGTTCTCTCTTGCGTAACTGTGTCTAGATATTAACCACAGGTGGATTTTGCGCAAGTCAAATGAGAGCGGGATCGCATAATTCATCGATCGTAGAATCGAGGGCTCAGAACGGCGAGGCGAAGTCTCGATGCACGTTTGTGCGTGTACGAACACGACGACGAGATAAGACTGTAAATTGCTTCTCGTATCTTCTTCGTACAGGACATTTCATAAAGTATCTGAAAGTTTCGCTTGAAAAATTATTTTTCTCAACGCGTCGATGTTAAATGCTTCCATAAACGGATCTCAAATTATAGGATTCTGGAAAAATGAAATTCACTAAAATTTAAACGACCAAATAGGATTCTTTTTCCGTTATCCGATTGATAGTGTGTCGTTGGAGACGCCCTATACATCAGGGGTCGCGTTCGTGATATTCTCGTTGATTCTAAAACGTGCGTTGTTTTTCATGAAAACATCGAAGGTGTATTTCACGCAAAACATTTCTAGTTTTTCCGTTTAATTGCCATATCTCTGCGCAGGACATTACGTGCATATGTCGGGGCAAGCGATGCACCGAGCAAGCTGCAATCATAAGCCGCCCGACCGTTATCACTTTCCTGAAAGAACTCACAGAGACCTGCGGTATGTGGAACGGATTTCGCTTTATCGTCGAGAATTCCGAGCCGCAACGCGCGGGGGAGCGATATGGCGCGACGACGAGCCTTTCGCTCGGCTTCTCGCGGAAGCGACAAGCTGAGATTGCTATGGAACATAACTTGAAAAGATATTTTTTTAAGAAATGATTAAAAAGTTCTTACAGACGATAAAACGTAAAATATTAAGCAGACAGACGTAGAATATTAAAGTTTTTTTCTTCCTTTCGATACAAATGAACGAGTTCATTAAGATGGATAACGCATGCATGACGGACCCCATTTGGCGTTCATGGGGTTCGAGACAAAAGTGTGCTAACGGGGAATTTGATTGGACGCGTTAGTGCGCAGTGGTGCATACTAAAGGCCGTCGCAGGCAGAGCGCGCGTATAAAAGCATATGGGTAACATATGCGGAATTGAATATTCAGTTCCGCGGAATTTATACGTTACAGCGGTCCGGGACACGTTTATGCAATATGCATCTTCGTAAATCTGTGCACGCGGCACGAAACGTGCGTCCGTGTGCATTGTGTAGCCGCACAGTGTTAATTGCGTGGACCGAAACCTCGGGGATTTGTATTCGTATTCGCGCGTTTAATTGTACCGGAATCGTCGAGTCTCGTTACGGCGACGGGATTGAGTGTCGCCTCGATATGTGGCGGATAAAACGAAATCCTAGCGATTCGCGACGGCACAAGCGTTCGCTGCCGCGGCGCACGAAGCGCAATTCCGCGAGCGGGATTCCGCGAAATCCACTGAAAATGGATGGCACCAGGCGAAGGTCGCGCGAGTGCCGGCCGCCGAAGGCCTAGCTAGCTCCGCGCATCTAGATCTCCTTAAGAGAGCGATCCGACACCGCGATGGAGAAAAATGCGAGGTCGCGGCGATATATCCGTATAGAGTTACGAGCGCGAGCGCGCATTTAACCCGCGGCGAACGCGTGATTATCGCGAATTCCGACCGCACCGGCGGTCTCTCATTATAGCGTGTCCTTGAATTGATCGTAGCTCTCCGCTATTGCGCGCGCGATGTTTTATTCACCTAATTGCTCTCGCGCGAATTATTGTCCAATTAACGGCGGCCCGATGATCCCGTCGCCGATGGAGCGGCGAATCTCCCGCTTTGTTCAAATCATATTGCATAAATGATCGGCCTCGCCAACGATCCCTAATTGTCTTGGTTACCAAACGTCATTGAACAGAATTTTTTTTCAATTATTAAGTTATCATATCGTTGCAATGTTAATGTTTTCTGATGCATATACATGTATGATATCTTTATATGTTAAAATATTTCTAATTACTCATTCTAAGTTTATTCATTATAATATATAATTATTTTGCATCTTTTTCACTTTTTTTATTAATTTTTAGACAATTTATCAAGTATCGTTGCGTTGTGACAGCGACGTTTATCTAGGAGCGCGATTTTTAACGCAGGCACAAATCCGAAAGTGTTTGTATTCAATTTATGCGTAGCCGTTATTACGCAATCGTATAAAAGTTGTGCCGTGTTCCGGCGTTATCTTGATTTTTGTATTTTAGTGGGCTTATCGCGATGTGCCGGCTCTCTGTGCTATTAAGCGACGATGCGTGGGATAATAGATCTCATCTGTTTACCCTTCGCACAATGACTGCTGATGAGAAATCTGCACTCTTTTCCAGCCAGATCTCCATCGCCGATAGAGAAGTATACACCAATTCACGCGGAAATGTTTATAAGTATTACAGTTATTTTCCATGCAATTTATGCGAGTGCCAGAAATTATCGTGAAAGAGATCACATAACGTTGCAAGCATAAATGGGATTACAATATTTTCCAACGATATTCGAAATTAGAATATCAACGCTCTTCTTTTCTTTATCATGGAAGATAAAATTATTATTGTTTATTTAACGATTTTTTTCTGCTTCATGTTTTTGTCTCGTAAACACTTATTCTTTATCAGTCTACCCCAAAATTTAATTTTACCTCTCTCGAGCAATGAGCATGTATAAGATCGATTGTGATATTCAATTATAGCAATCATCTCATTGTACGAAATCAAATTATCGTTTGTTTTAATGGCATTTCGAGCGCCGGGAATAGCTTCGCGAGAAATTTTACCTTATCTTTCGTTCCTGACATTGTTATCTCGGCGATGCGTCATTACTTCGGCTGTCGGGCGGGAAAACGCGGGATAAGTAGGCCAAACTAAAGCGGCGACGATGCTTTGTGATGCAGATAAGCTGCCGCGTGGAGCGAATGCAGCGGCGGGCGCGATGCGGCCGCACGTCTGACGGACCCGCGGAATGCGCACGTAAACAAAGAGCCACGCGTGCACGGGCGGGACAAAGAGTGTCCGCGCTCGATTGCATCCTCGTGCCAGACGTCGGTGCCAACACATTATGCTGCTACTCGATGGATCCTCAACGGATTATATACTGGTCCTTAGATCTCGCGTCACGACACGATGACTCGAATAACGTAAACTTGTAAATAGCTGAATTATGTGTATTTTCTTAAAATAATATAGGTTTATAAAATTGGCTCCACAAAATTGCGAATTATGGCGAATTATATTTGATTATTCACGATTTATTCATAAATAATTTTCTGTTCACTTTACAAAAAAATTAAAAATAAAAAATTTCATTATCAACATCTTTAAATGCGTTCTTTTTAAATTTTATATAGACTTTGATTTATCCATAAAGAAATGGGAAATAAAATTTATATCGGAGCGCTATAAATAAAATATAAATTATTATTCATAATTTTTAATTTTGTGAAATTTGTTTTATATAAAGACGCCCTTTTATATTTTCTTGAGCGCGATTGATTTATGGTGACTAATAACATCAAATTTATGTAGTATAATTGTAGTATCTTTTAATGATTTCCGGCTAGACGGCATTTTCTGGTCATACAATTGCTTGACGCCAGTCTGTGATTCATATCGTTTGTCCTCACTACCGCTTTATTCGTAACGTGTGTTAAGTCGAATCGCAATTGGCAGACGGCCCAGAGACTCGTCAAATATTGCGCAAGATCAATGGCGATGACGTACGCGAAGACGTTTTCGCGATCCATCAATTTGTGACTCTGTCTTTCATAGGAAAGCCGCGACTATGTGGGAAGCCGGAAATCGAATTACCGCGCGATAAGAAAGCTTTTACGTGAAACATTTAATCGCCCACTTTGCATAATACAGCATTTGCGAACTCCAGCGCGCGAAAATATCACGATTATTACAAACATGCGAATGGCGAGTTATTTATATCTTCTTCAGTTATAACATGATAAGTAACACACTTTTGCATTAATTATACGGCTTTACCTGTGTTTAGGAAATTATAACAGAACTCACAATTGATGAAGTGCTTTACTATAGACTTTCTTTGAAAGAACCTTTTGAAACGTGTGTCACGTGAATTGAAAAGAAAATTGAAAGCCTACTTTTGTATTTTTCAGCAGGGAGCAGTTCGCGTCGGCGTACAGGCGACAACATTATGCAGTCGCATTTACATCGAAATGATGTTTTCTCCGGTCGAGTTCTCTCTGGTCTCCACGTGGCCGGATGCATCTTTTAAATGCGTACGCGACCGCGAGAAAGCCGTTGTTTTCTCGATTCCGAATTCATCGGCCGTTTTAACAGCCGCCGTGATGATTGGGAATTTGTTACGACAAATTCTACCGTCTACTTTTCGGCTGCAGCTATTGATTGACAAGACGAGACGTAACATGTAAATGTATCGAGGCAATAATATCAAGAAAATAAAATTATATTAATTGAGCAACTTTTTTGGAGAAAATATCCTAGTTTTTGGAAATTTAATCGCTGTAAAATTTTAATAAATATCCTAATAATTTAATGGAATATTGCATAAAGAATTAACGAAACTTTTTAGAAAAATTGTGAAACTATCTCTCAATCCTATTCTTTAGTTAATTAATAATTAATCATGAAAATATCAGTCACAAAATCAAGGAAATTTTATAATCTTACGTTAATCTTTGATATAATAGATAAAATATGTTGGTAAATACAAATAGATATATTTTTATCCATATAAGTGGAATTTATCTGTTTCTTTTTCTAAGCGCTATCGCTTGACAATGTCGAGAGTTCCGAAACTCGAAGGGATTCTTTCTGTAAGTTATAAAGCCATAACGCGAACAATGTAAATTTTCATGGATACGTTAACATTCTTTTAAAGACCTCAACTAAACGGTACTAAAGAAAGAATCCATGAAAAGCAGTCGAACAAAGAATGCGAGTGTTACCAGTCGAGAGAGCTTAGAACGAGGAAGTGGCTCCAACAGGATATTTGGCGGTTTCATACCTCTTTTTTCTTTTTTTTTTATCACTCGCATTCCTGAGAAGCCTAAGAACTTTAGAGACCCAAAAGGGTCCGAGTGACCTTGCTGACTTCCTCGAATCCCTTTCCTTGGCACGCGTGGAAACCTGGCGTCATCGTCGTCTTTCAATAAATAAGCTATTTTAAAGGGAGACAGCTTTTTTTAAACCAATATCTGGAGAACATTTTATCTTTATCTATTGAATTTTCATAACTATTATATCTTCCCCCATCTAATCTGTTTGATTTGTTCAACGTCGTTAGATAATCGACTTTTATAAAAATTACAATAAATAAGTTGAAATATTTATATTGTTCTCGATTTTATTGGATTCAAATGCTATCCGCTTTAATAACGTAATATTTGGCTTATCTGAAAAACCGAGCGAGATTGGCGTTTCTTTTTTTAATGGCGTTTCATCATTTTTCTTATTTTATACATATAAATGACCGGCATATCTAGCCGCGGCCTTCGAATTATATTCTTATCGCAATTCTTAGTGCTAGTCTCATATAATCTAGATCTTTGTCAATGATTCCAAACAAAGCGCTCGAGAGGTCCGTTTGTCCGGCAAGCACGCAACTCCTTATCTAAAGTAAACTTTGATTTTCTTTGTCGCTACGGAAAGAAAAGAAGAGAGAATACGAGAGAGAAAGAAAGAAAGAGAAAGAAAGAGAGAGGGAAGAGAGAAAGAGAGAGAAGAAAAAGAAAGAGAAGAGTGAGAGAGAAAGAGAAAACTGAGAAAGAGTCAGTTTGCAAAGCTAGACTGAAATGGATATTGTGGTCTTTCCTGTTTCTACTCAGGGTTAATGCGACCCTGTTGAGAATTAACATTGTGGTCCAACTATTCCGTAACATTATCGGCAGTGTCTCTCAACCACAGAATAAAAAACTCGTATTAGAGTGATAGAATGTCAATGCAGATCAATGTAGACGAGAACGCGAAAATGACGAGTCTTCTCTCCCCGACACTGAAAAGAAGCAAATTCACGTTCAGCAAGTTCACGTGCAGAGATTTTCGCGCAGAAACTTTGCTCTCACGCCGATTCGCCGAAGGTTTACGCCTTGTTTCGGAAGCGATCTCCCCGATTTCGCCGCGCGGCTGCCTCGCGGCTAATTTCTCCGCACGTGGCGCGTTCTACGCAGCGGCGCTTAACCCAGAATGTCGACGAGCAGCGCGATATTACGGTGCAAGTTCGTTGTCCCCTTCCTCTACCGGCGGTGTTTGCCCTCCGCGTTATGCGTATTAATTCAAGGGTTATACGCGCTAGATATTTTCATATCTAAAAATGCATATTCTTCAATGAGTATTTTATTTAGAAATATATATACGCACATATACGCAGAGTATCGCTGTAAAATGAAAATTTAAGCCTGCTTGTTAAATTACAAAATGCAAACGTTTAAATCAGGAGGGTTCGTCAAGAAATCCTAGCGACTTGAAATTTTTGTCAGATACATATGCTTAGTCCTAAGATTAATTATCCCATGGCATTCCTGTCTCGAGTTTATCTTGGAGATACGCGTGGAAGGCATTCTTCCTCGCAACCACCTTGTGTCACTCTTTAGTTCGCCTCTTTCTTCTTCTCCATCTCACTGTCCGCTTCTTTCTTCCTTTTTTTTCCTTTTTCTCTTTGCGCGAGTTTCTTCTTTTTTTTCGCCTACTCTATCGCCCTTGCGAGAGCGGTGCTTAATTCAAGCCGCTGTTTATTTTGACATTTTAACTGGAAAGTCCTCTACTGCGCACAATATCGCGAACGACCCTCCAAGAGTATTCCGAGAGTCTTCTGTAGAGATATTTGGGGTGCATTCGCGCGCGCGTGCGTCATAAGTGAAGGATGTTTTTTTGTACAAGACTGTTGATTAATGGTACACAGCGATTTCTTCCTTTGTCGGAGACCACTCGTTGTTTCGGTGTTATGTAATTTAATCACCTAATCCTCACGTTTATTCTTTTATGACGAGAAAAACAACCTTATTATCGCATTCATTATTAAGTATTCAGAAATCTAGAAATCGCGGATTATTTTTAATGCAAATCTATCGACATACCTCGATTTTATTGACTGCGTAATAATGTTCGATTTTCTACAATTTTATAATTATGATATATCGTGACAAATAGATTATAGTTGTATAAAAAAAGTGGCGATAAAATAATTAAAAATTTTTTAAAAGACTCGACACTGCGTGTCACCCTCCCTTTTACTTCTTGACCATGTCCTATGTCAACCTCGGAAAATTTAGTAAATATAAGACGATTGCGATTTGAAGATCCTAAGTGAGCGTAAGCAACGAGTTAACCCGAAATTACCGGACGTATTTCACCAACATTCATGTCTTCTTCCCTTCCTCTCCGACGCCCCTCCTCGATTCACTTTCGGGCATTGTGTGCAGTTGACCTAAGCACACCCGCCACGTGCCCGTTTCTTCCCCCTCTTGTTTGCCCGTAGTTCCCGACTATCTCTTCCTCTCTCTGACTAGTCTTCTCCCGCTCGCTCTCGTTTCTCTTATCTTCCACCGAGATTAGCTCGCTGCGCAGTTTAAACGTACGCGTTTCTTCTCGCGTGCATCGCCGCGCAGCACGAACAAAGGACGAAAGCGCGAGGAAAGCACGTGGCGAGCGATCATTTGCTTCACATAAATATTCCTTTCAATTTTTTTTTTTTTACGACCCTACGTATTATACATACAATTAAATTTAGGCGTCGTTACGCTGGGTGAGGCATCTCATTTTTTAAAACAAAACTAGAAGTCAGAATTTTAAGTAATTTCCAAAGGAATTTCTATTGTTATTGGATAAATATCTCTAGTGGATCATCGCAACACATTCGTAGAATCGCATTTTTCATCCATTATCGGCACCCGAAGTGCCAACTCTCTGGAAACACGCATGTTCGTTAAATTATAGTGATGAGAGTTTCAAGGTTCAACCCGTGCACCTTGAAACGCGTGGCGCGTTAAAAATCGCTGTCCTTTATTATGAAACGTGGTCGAGAGGTTTTTTCAAGGTGGTTCACAATGCATCCTGCGGCCAGAAATATGTCCGCCGTGTACCTCTGTTGTAGCGGTAGCATCCTACCGGTATTACGTGTCTCTCGATATTATTTATTCGCTCAATCCGCGATGTATTTTCGATTGCGCGAGCGCAAGTTGGTACCAGAACGAAACGGGACGTCGAAACCTGCTTGGCTGGTAGTCACGACGTCGAACGTGACCTGGGTACATATCGAACGAGCGTTCTCGCGACTCGGTATCCACTAAAACTAACCGGGGTGCCCAGTAATTTCTTCGTCGATCCTTGAATTATTAAGATTATCGAAAGTCATATCAGTATTTTGTAAGTTTCGAGATAATCCCGAAACATTTAAATGTGCGAGCTACAAAATTTAAATCTTTCTTAGAGACGCAATAAAATAATTTCACGGTAACATCTTGAAAATTTATAATTTAATTTCGAAAGTTTTTTTCCTCCGATGTGATATTTAAAAAAATTTGGCTCGTGTCGTAAGACATACGAGTCTTGGCTGACGTTGCATTCGTAAGATTCGCTTGTAATATGAAATAGAATTCCTTTTTTTTCTGTCTTTGAGAATTTGAGACACTTCATTGGATTACATGTGCCACGTGCGAAACCATTTCGTGGTCTAGCATAACAAAGCAGATTTATTTTTGATATAAGAGAACAGCCTTCGGGAGGAACAGGATTATCAAGCTTGCGTGTTAATTTATAGGGGTCTCAAATCGCGTTGAAATATTTGAAGAGAAAAATTTATGATTCCTAAATTTTTAAGAAGGCTACGGTGCGACACGTGTGTGTTAGTTTGCATGTTCCAAACAAAATTTTTTTTCTAAAATTGCGAACTTCTGCGAGGAAGATAAATGTATATGTAAACGTTTTTTTTTTCCAATGCAAAAGTATATATACGATTTTTAGAAAATTTTTCGACAGCTTCATTATAAATGCGAACTATTTTAACACACAATTAAGAATTCTGCATAGAGAAATAACTATTTAAAATGGCAATTAATTGCGGCGCATTAAAAGAGCTAATGAAGCATTTCCATGTTTTGACAGACATTACCTTAACCATTAAATTAAGCTAAATGTTTACTGGCTCCGGTTAATCTGATGTACGCGTGACAATCAAGGCCGCAGAAACTTTTATCGACTTTTAATAACGTCACGTGTAGACGATCAAGGTCGACGCTTCGTCTTTTTTTCGTTTATTATTAAAACGCAAAGATAACAGGATTAGAAGAATCACATAATTGATTACACACAATTGTGCATTATGTACGATTTTACTTGTGCATGTTTTCAATTTTAATATTGTAACAAAGTAATATAAATTGAATAGTTTTCAATGAAAAGTGCTATGTAACTCTTCCTTGACATTAAAAAAAAATCAAATCTGCCTGTTTCATAATTTATAAAAATAATTTATAAAAAAAGATAACATAAATATGAAAAGATTTGTTCATTGACGTATTTAAAGTGTTTGAAAATTGCAGCCGAGTATTTTTTTGAAGGCACTTGCCATCATTTTGTCACGAGGCGCATAATGAGTCGATGAAAAATATCGTTTCTTGGAATACCACGCGCTCTCTTTGTCTCTCTCTCTTTCTCTTTCTCATTCTCACGTAAAGCGAAGAATATCAAGTCGCCATGCGCGTTATGCCGCGCATGTAATAAATCGGTAGCGCCGCGAGATTTATGCCCGTGACGTGACAGCACGCTAAGTACTGCGAGACTATCGAGAAATAGATGGTCGAAAAGTATGATGAGAGCACGCTCGCGCTGTATAACCGAGAACAAACGTATCCAGGGATAAAATCTTTTTTTTTTGTACTCGGTTTATCATCGAGTCCTATTACGTCATTTATATTTAAATTTCGGATTTTATTTTCTTTCATTATATTCTACGACTTTCACATTTTTATAATAATTATTCTGATACAATAATTATGTTAGACAACAAATCTTTAAAATATTTAACTGCATATACTTTAGCATGTAAAAAATTAATTAGATCTCTAATAATAAGTTCATAGTGTACTTTTTAAGTTGCTTCTGTCCAGATATGCTTAATAAATATCTAACTCAATGTTTTCCTTCTTTTCTGTCTTGTAGTTTGTGAGAGATGTTTTCTAAAATAAAGTTTAATTATTATCTTTCTCTTGTGCAGAGAGTTCAATTTATGCGTGTTCTATTTAAATCACCGAACTTCCTACTCCCTTCACGCGTCCCAACTATTCCCCCCTCCCCCCCCGAGTCAACATTGCTGCAATATTGATAATACCATACCGCCAACGCCGCTTTAACGACCGCTCGTAATTTCTGCCCGGCGGGACGAACGTTTTGGCAGCCGAGACGAGCGCGCGCGAATTTGTTCCGTCGTAATTTTGCAAGGCGAATTCGCAGAAGCGAACGGACCGACCGACCGACCGACCGACCGACTGCGAGATATCGGGCCGGCATAATCGCCGACATTCTTTCGCACGCACGTGGTACGTTGGCATTTCTTGCACGTGTACGCACTTAAGCGCGGAAGGATCCAGAATCCAATAGATATGTGTGTACATGTATGCGTGTGCATCTATATCCCCGCATGTGCGCCACGATCGTTATATACGCAACGCGTAACCCCTCGGGGTCAAATAGCTCGTCGAACACGGGTCCCTCTTCGGTCTTCTTGCCGCTGACATCGCTTTTTATACCCTGTGTCGCTTCGATACACGAGTAGGAGCGTGATTATCAGACCAGACTCGCTCGTTCAAGAGGAAGAACGCTCCGGAGCACTCGTATTCCGCGAACGTGCTTCAGACGTTACGCGAAATTTTGGCTCTTCAAGTTTAAAGTATTGGTCACGTATAAAAACATCGGCATGTTAACTTTAGTCTACGACTTCTCTATACATATGCGAATTTTGCTTGGAAGCAACTTGGTAAAGAGATCGGTGTGATTTCTAGATCCCTATCGCGCGAATTGCGCTTGTTACGTAAGTCGGAAAAATCACGTTTACCACTCGCGTTTTCGCGATCTCCCCGCCGTGAAACGCGGGCGCTAGAAAGCGAGCGCGCGGCGTAACGTCTGCCCGTTAATCGCGCGTTGGAAGAAACGAAATCCAGGTCAGAGACGTGTTGCCTCTTCCCGCGTTAATCAGCCACGCGCGACAATCCCCGAGTGGTTTCTTATCGTTCTCGCCGCTCGTGGATTTAAGCTCGTTCCATACAGCAGCACAGAAAAGCAGAAAATAGAACAACGCGAGAAAATGATAGAGTTATTCAGTTCGTCGTTTGATTAATTGTAAACACTTTTGATTAAGCTTATTTAAAATTCAGTTTTTTATCATATTTTTTAATTTATCAGAGATAGGAATCTCGAATTCGCGCGCGAATTCATCATACGAAAATTTATCATACGAGTTCGAGTATCGGACTCTAATTCTTGGTTAATTATTTTTCTCAATTTAATTTTCCTAATTTCGGTTGCAGTAATGACGTTGCAGGAATGAAGAATCATCGTTTATAAAAAGTCAAAATTATTTTACCAACCATTGTAGAACGGTCTTTATGCTGGCCGACGTGCGACGCTCGTTTCCCGCGCGACGCTGTTTGCACGCGTTCGCAGTCAGAATTTCTTCGCGATAAATCCGCGGGCATCACGAGTCTTGGACGACGGCCAAGCACCACCGAACGACTTCTCTCCGCGTCTTCGTCGTCGTTGTTGTCGTCGTCGTCGTCGTCGTCGTCGCCGCGATCGTCGCTGGACCAGTTTCTTTATCCGGTACGGCGCGGTGGCGGATTTCGAAACGACCGGTTCTCCTTCCACGAATCCGCGGTTGACTTTCGGGATGACCGAAATAAAGCCGAGCCGCGTTCGCGATATCCTTGCGAGGTTTACGATCCTGCCTACTGGCTACGACGATGCGGGTTTGCAAAAGTGGCACGGCGGGCATCCGAAAATGGGCGATGTTGGATACGATAACTTATTGTTGTAGAAAGCCAGGCGGCGAGCTTCGGAGAATGAGCGAAAGTCATTGGAAATTTTTACTGAAAATTTTTAATAACGTCATACAAATTTGGATATAAGAAAGGATATTTGCACTACATTTTAGAGGAATTCTGCGTGAATGAAATATAATGATGATAATATCACGTATTACTATTTATAATAAAAAAATTAACATTTTATGAAAAAAACGTTTGAACGAAATAATCTTTAAATTATTATACAAACTATGTCTGAAACTATATCTTACTGTCCTTATCTTCAAGTAACTCTGCAAGATATGAATGAAGTTTAACAATGGAAATACGATAACGTTATATTTTACTGATAAAAAAAAACAAAACATTCCACGAAAAGACAAACAGATATTGGAAAATATTTTTAAATTATCATATAAGCTATGTTGAAATTATATTTTACTTTCTCTCCATCTTTATCAAATATGATGCCATAATATGTATCCATTTTTACGTGATATTCTGAACCATTTAGGAAATAAACTCATGATTATAAAATCGATCAAAATTTTAACGCTGATCAGTGTCTTCGCGAGAAGACGTGTATTTTTGTACAGGGTTCACGGGGTGCTTGTAGAAAGAGTAGCGCGAAGGATTTCTCTCTTCTTCGGATTCTTCTCTCGGTGTTCCCCGCGTTCTCGCGCTCTTGGCACTCGTCGGTCAGTCGTTAATCTTAACGAGCGAAGCGGCGAAGGCGGGGACTCACTCACTCGCCTCGCGCACGCCATTATTTAGGCCGAGGGGGAAATAAAGGAAAAGAAAAGAAAACCGTTTGTGTTCCCCGTACTCGTGCACTCCGTTATTACGTTCGCGCGCGTGCACACGCTGATTAGTAATTAGCGAGTTAGCACGCGTATATATCTTATCGCGTACGAGCGAAGTACAAAATAGCTCAACTGATATCGAGTCCTTTCGCTGTCTCACGCGAAGTGCGCGGTATTATCGAGTTTCTAAAAGGCGCAGAGACAAGGCGTTAAAATTGTAAAACGTTGGAATTTGAAGTCCGGAAACGCGAGGCCGCCGGACAACCGCGGAGATTCGCCGAAGTCGAAAGTCCCCGCAAACGAATACGTCGCGCGGTGGTCTCGTGGCGGATTCTCAGGAGTCCCCGCGATTGTGGCCGACAACGCGACAGCATCGAGAAATATACACGAGACGCACGGACGTCGGGCTTTTGTCGTGATTAGTCACGCATCGGGATAGGGCCGTATCTCGGGCAGGAAAAGGCGGTCGACGCGAATTTCGTGCGGGAGTGCTGCTTGCCAGCAATGAGAGGAAGCGTGAGCGACGACGGAAGAAAGAGGGAGAATATGTGTGTGTGTGTGTGTGAGAGAGAGAGAGAGAGAGGAAAAGAGCGTGACGTATCAGGGATTTCCCCTTTTCTCTTGCGGCGGCACTTCGCTGCTTAATCCTCTTAACACGAAGAACGTATACACCTATACGTATTAGCATATAGTTGACATAAAAAGATAAAATGTACATAACAGTTATATTATTAAATGTATAAAATGTATATACTTATATTATTATATTATAAATTGATAATATATACATATATAAGTAATTTTGTAAGGAAATATAGCACATAAATTGACAAGTAACAAGTTAATTAAAAAATAAATGTTTGCATTTCTAAAATCAATCTCATTTCACGCGTGCGACGTGGGAAGAAGTTAACGAGAGGACAGATTTAACTCACGACTGAATCTCGCGAGATTTCGCGGACCTCAGCTCCGTGACTCGATCTCGCTCGTTTAAAAGATGCGTACGGGGTGGTGGCTCTTTCTCTCCTTCTCTCTCTTCTCTATTCGTGGCGTATATGACGTCGAGACGGTGTCTCCGCGTTGGCACGGTACGCGCGTTGTTTTCCTTGGAATTCGAGATGCGGGCGCGTTGTCGGTGCGCGCCAACCCGAGCGGGTGCGATACGAGTGTCGCGATGAGCGTGCGTTTCGCGACAAAGATCTCCGCTGCCGCAGGTGGTCAGCCAGAGCGAGGCGGACACGTGGCCGGTGCATGTGCTTGTGTGCATGTACCCCGCGCGGCCTGCCAGATCGAATTAAACTCGCGTAAGCTCGATTCCCGAGTCGACGATAGCGGGACTGTTAGCCCGCGTCGATTCGTCACACGCTGTCGACGGCCCGAAATACTCGCGTGAACAGAATTTGCGCGTCGATCATGCGAAAATTGTCGGAGAGGGTATCTCGAGGAATGCAACCGAAAATTTTATAGGAAGGAAAAGAATTCGATCAATGTAAGATCTACGCGATTTGAAAAATTACGTATTAATTTTTTACAGCATTTCAATATTATAATATACATTTTAGTATTTTAATATTATAATATACATTTTAGTGTAAATTTTTTAAACGGCTGATACGCGAGATAAGTACGAATAACGTTACAATTGCGAGTGTCACGCATGACTGGCGTCGACCTCTTTCGATTGTCATCATTGCGTCCGGTATCCGTCGGCAGTGATATTTCTGCACGTCGCATCCTGGATGACAAGTTTCGGGCATCCCCCGACTTAATTTTAGCTTCGTATCTCTATCTATCGTCTGAACGGATGCGTTTCAAATGTGTGTATCATTAACGCGCGATTATAAATCACGATCAGCTATATTGTACGTGAATTCGGTCGGACCGTGCCAAGAATCGCGCGCCCGTCAGATTACCACGAGACTTAGTACGAGATTCCGTCGTGCCGTTTTCCGGTGTTCATATATCGCATCTAGTTGCGCCGAAGATATGTCGTTTGGATCTGTCGGAGGCATCAAAGAGTCGCGGAATGAGTACGTGACGAGAATATACAGACAGAACTGGAGACGAGCGTGAATTTCGAGCGTGAATCAGCTGTTCGTGCATCTCAGAATTATTAAAACTTCCGCTAGAATAATTAAAATCATTTTTTATGAACAACACGTCAACCCCTTTGAAGAACGATCGAATTAATTGAAATTAATTTCGGACACTAAACGAATGTTCTCCACTCGGATAAACTTCGCATTCAGAAATTTTATTTCAGAGCATTAATGTCACTGCTAAGAGAGATTAATCTCGAGCGCGGAGCCTCTTATCGCTGTTCGAGCGGCGGTTCTTATCTGCATCCGATGGATTTCCTAGAATAACTTCTAATCCGTGGTTATATTCTCGCACTAATGAATTTTTTTCGGTGTGCTCAAGCGCAGCTGCGCGAGTCGCATAAAAAAGTTAATAACGGCGCGGCAGTGCATCAAGTGGATTAAACGGGAGACTATTGTTGGCTCAGGTGGTCGTTGCTCTGCGCACGTCTGCTTTCTTTTTCTTGCCTCTTTGTTCACTCTCGTAATTCCGCGCCGTGCTGCTTCTCTTTCTCCCTGTAAAACCGCGCCTTTCTTCGCCGCCCTCTCATTCGCTTTATTTCTCGCACAAAGGTGAGAAAATCGAATCATCGGTCAAAGGACACTCCGGATTACTGGAATATGTAGCGCGTGACCGAGTGACGTAAGCGAATCGCACGTAATTGTCACACTTGACTTATCGATAGTAATTTAATAGTACGAAATGTGTTGAATAAAATTTATGTGCCAAGACAGATTAATAATATAAATGCTAAGGAAATCAATATTATATTATGTCATAAAAATTCGTAAATAATTAGTTTTCCATGTCCGCGTTTTGATAGTCTTTGTTATCGTGGGATTATTTATGTTGCAATTTAAATTAATACAATAATACGAGGAATTTGGCATTTTAGAAAAGCTGTAAAGGCGACACACGCTGGGATCGAGCCAAAATGTATTAATTGCCTCTGAGAGACACAAAATCACATGTAATTAGAGCGGATGCGACGTGTGCCATAGTAGCGTCCCGTCGTTATCGATCATCGAGCATTATCCGAAAGAGGTCTGTGAAGTTGGCAAAATACGAAATTTTACAAAATTGATATGTCATTTAATTGTCCACCTTTATTTATAAATAATTAGTTTTTGTCCACCGTGCAAAAAAATGAACAATTAATGAGTTAAATTGTCAACTTTACCTATCTTCAGATCTGTCCTATCAGAAGGCAAGGTATGCGAGATAAGAGAAGATCGCCACAGTTACGTAAGATAAAAAGATATCCCTAAGAGATGTCGAGATGACCGTGAACACGCACAATAAGAACTATCTCCTCGAAATCCGTTCACAGTCTTTATCGCAGGTTCAGTAATGGATTTTTAATGACAACCGGGGACCTTCGGGCTGCGATACGTTCTCACGCCTACACACGCCGTTACGCTACTTTTTAGCCATTTATAAACTAATAACGGTCCTTTCAGGGTCGAGAAGTATTTTATAAAGTCAACGTAAAGAAGTTGACGCAAAAGATTGAGATCAGAACAATATATGATATATACAGTACTGCACTCTACGTTTTTCTAACGACATCTAGTCGTTTTTGCTTCTAAAATACATGCTTACGAAGTATAAATAGTATAAAATATGCTAATTACGGTATTTCGCCAAGCACTAACGACCGCCAGGAGAGGCTCGGCCAGTTCGGCTGTATTGAATAGCAGTATTTGGCGAATACACAGCTGAGAATAAAGCAACGCACCACACTTAGCACCGGCACCGAACGCAAGTGAGAATATTGGTTGAGTAAAGAAATTTCGCGACCTCGGCACGATTCGGTGTTTGTGTGTCGTTTAGCTATCCGCGGCGTGCTCACAAAGAAAATTAACCGTAGGCTCGCCGTTTCTCTTATCCTTATTTATAGCGTGTTTGCGCGAGACGCAGATCAATTAAATTAACATTATTTGTAGGACGATCGATTAGCGCGCGTATCAAACGGATCGGACGGGACGAATTATCGGACATGTAATTTATGCGTGCGATACGGTAAATGTACGCATGGATGTATGCACGGTCGCTTTCACGCGGGTACATCAGGGCTTATCCCATTTGGATATCTGCCAATGCGCCGACGGTCTAACTCTCATCAGATGCGCCTAAAATAACGAATCGATCAAGCCTAACGCGCGCAACGTTCGGCCAACTAGAGGCAACAAACGAACCGCGGAATCTTTAACATTCGATATAAAAGATTAGATCTTCTCCAGGATCAATATCGAAGATGGATTATTTGGCGTTCAAAGTAATTTCACAACTTTCGATTTTCCGGTAAAAAAACCTCGGTATTTAAAATCTTGGTAGAAATAAGATTTACTCCAAAGACTTCAGACGTCAAGCAAAGATCGTTGTCTTATTTTTCATTATGCAAAATTTAATTTACGAATAAATTCCTTCATCTTTTATATTAAATTATTCTTCTTTCTTTCTTCCAAGTTTGAAAACAAAGAATTTATTACTTCACGAAGAGTCGATGTTTCAATGTTTTCTCGTTCGTCTATTTTCACAAGAATTACATATCGTTGAATTAACACTAGTGACGCACGATCACGTTATTAGCGGGGTAAGCTTTCCGTCTCGAGATGAAACGCCCGTGCGACTTTCGCGATTCGGAGCGAAGTAGCCGATAGCTTGTTTTCCTGCGTCCAGGAAAATGGGACGTCGAGCTGTTTTCGACGGGGGATGTAAATGTTTATCGGTTGATTGCCAATAAAAACAGCAGTACCGGTGGCACGCTTTCAGCGACTTCCTGCTGGCCACCATCCGAAGCGAGCGCGCATTGGGAACCGAGCTGTGGTTCTACCATCCCGGCGAAAATCAGAAGTTAATATACGTGACAGGCAGAAACATCGACGAATCTGTTTTCTCTGAACGTGTAACGTTCGACCGGGATTCGTTACGTCATATGACAATCAATCATAGTCGATCTAAAAATTATTGACGAGAAATATCACTATTTTTTATTTTTTTTAAATCATGACTTTAAATCATTGTTATTGAGAAAGAAATAATTTTAGTTTTTAAAAAATTTCTATATATATATATATATTTTTAAAAATTAATTCTCTATATATACTATCGTGAGAGTTTTCTTATTTATTGTATAGAGTCTTTTTTATTGTTGCGAATTATTTTCCGGCTATTTAAAATCGGAGCGACTTGCGTTACGCGAATGTTGGAAGTAATAACGAATGGAAAAAGAACGAGCTTGCGAAAAGATCAGCTTCTCGCCATATTTTTCGTGTCAGAGGTTCTACAAACGACACGCGTCGCGCGGTTTATTTCGTGACGCGTGATTCACTTGCCGGCGCCAAGCAAGGCTCGTTGCTCGTCGCTTCTTTTCGTCACTTTCCTTCCTTCCCTTTGCGCTTCTTTCACTTGTACAAAATTATAAGCTATCACGGATTGCTGATGACAAATGCTTGCGCCTGCGACAACGCAAGAGATTATATGATAATGATTAATTTATGACACGGTGAGAAACTGTAAAACCTTCCCCTCTATTCGTCCTGAATGCATAATATATTATATGTATGTTAATTATAACCGACTTTTTGACAGTATGTATAAATAATTCATTAGTAAACGACGCGAACGATTTAAAAGGCGTTAGCGTTAAGTGGCTTTAGATTTCGTGACTTCGTTTCGCTGTTCTTCACTCGACGAATTGTCTCTACGCTCTTTGTTCGCTCTTTCTTGGAAAGAAATTAAACTTACTTTTTTGAACCTCGCATTCTTACGAACCAACTGTCAGTCAAAGTTGTTTCACACTCTTTGCACGGTATTAAGAACGACTTGAAGGGGTGAAAATACAGACGGCGCCTGGTAGACGGAGGGACATTCATCGTAATCTGGCAATCACCTTTCGGTTAATCCGTCTCTCCACCCTTGGCATGTTCCTCGCGTGTTCTTCGTCTTTCGGTCTCTTCCCTTTAAAAGCCCTGTCATCGTCAGGAAATAAAACGGTAGGCGAAATCGCCTACCATTAAATTCTGCAGAATTTAATGCGATGACATGACCGGCTCTTAAGAGATAATTTGAAAGCTAATTAAAGACTCGTTCTTAATTATCTATATTGGAAAGATAATCTTTTAATAAGAATGGCTTCATTATCATTTTTTTGTTATTTAATAACTTAATAAGATTACTACGAAAGTATTAGGACACTTAAATAATGAAATTTATATGGAAAATGTTATTTTATAATGTATCTCGTATTGCACATGATTAAAAAATATAAACGAAAATGTTATAATTTGAATAAATCAACGTTTATCATTTATGACATTAATTTAATATTAAATAAAATATATCATGTGCGTACGTAGATAATTTTTTAATTTATCGCAGTCTTCTAATTTCTTTTCACTTGCTGTGTCCAGAGTTTTTTTTTAAACAGACTGAAGGGTCCATCATTAGAATTACAATACAATAGTATTTCTCGTCGCAGGTACCTGGAAAGAAAATGGAAGATGCTATCTCATCATCATAATTCACAACAAAAAAACATACCGTTTCCGAGTACGGCGTTTGCGACATACTGTTTCCAAATAAACCGACAGCCCTCTTCGCTTTCTCGCGCGATAACCATCGCGAATTTACGCGCATGGGGGCGACCGATTTATCGCTCGCGACGAAAGTGATATCGCGGGCGCGCGTGAGGGTGAAATTTTGATCGGCATGTTCTTATGTCCTTATAGTTGTATGTACGACGTCGGAGAGCAGGGGACGAGAGAGTATGAACGAGGGGGCGACGCGGCCATTGTGTTGCTAGGCCGATTCAGTGACCCCCCGCGGATATTGCCCGTCGTCGAGGGTGAATGAAAAGAGAGGATACCAACCCCCGAACCGCGGAATAAATATCGCTCGCGGGGGACTCGCCCACATAAGAATTCCTAATTCAGAGGGGTGAGAGACAGAGAAAAAGAGAGAGAGAGAAAGAGAGAGAGAGAGAAAGAGAAAAGACAGGGCACGCCTTGTGTGCACGCGTGAAACCCTCGAACTTTATCGATCTCATCGCTCCTCCCCCTCCCCCGCATGGCGAAGGGAGTGGATTCCCGTGCGAATCTAGCGCAAAATCGAAAGGTGCTCATTCCTTTGTTTATGATACGCATTATTGTATGTAGCTGAAATATTTATTTGAGGGAGAAAGGGACAACGCGTTTCATATGCCTTCACAATATGCTGTTTAGTTCATATCTGCACTTTAAAGATATATTAACAACAAAAGGAAATAAGAATAATTTGATCTCCAAGAACGTAACATGAAATATCTTGCTATAAGAAGAAATCTCTGTAACAGTATATAGGTATATGTATGCTTTGATTATCGTAGCACTACTCGAAGAAAGCTCTAATTTTGTTTTGGCGAGAGGAAGGAGTAATTTTGAATTCTTTTGACGTTTTACGATTCCAAAGGCAAAGAGTGGAGCCGTATTTCGACGCGATGTCGAAAATCAGCTGAAACTCGATTGAGTCGCGAATACATAGTCCGACTGCAGCACGCTGATTTTCACGGTCAACGTGCGTGCGGCCCCGGCCAGTCTGGGCGTCGGGACGCCCGGCGCCACGTCTGCCATGTCCCCGCACCCCCGCGGCGTTCCCGGGGGGCTCATAAATTTTCTGGAGCGTGGGTTCTCCCGTTTCGTTTACCTTATCGGCGCCGGGCGAAACGCGGCGCGGCATAATTTTACACTTTTTTTCGCGTATTCGGCCGTTTTCCCGACGTTTCCAACGATACGGGGTCGATACGAATACCTTCTCGGCGAGGCACAAACAAGGCGACCGATGACCAATTGGAATTTCAATATTCAGAGGAAGTCTGCTGCAGATACAGATAAACAATGTTCAAGTTTATTCGACTTCTGTATCAATGCGACAGTGGCTATTTGTACGTCAACTATTTTTTTTTTGTATGGATTATGTAAATGTAAATGCTGTTTGTATAAGCGAATGTAAATTTTAACGAGATAAAGCAAACAGATGGCGAGATATTTTTGTTTAAGCACGACATCAAATCTATAAAAATATTGGCCTTAAAAGTCAAAGCGTTATAACGTTATTTTTAATATTATTTTCTAAATCTTAATCTGTAAAATTGCCTTTTATTTCTCTCGCATATTTTACGTATTAAAGTTTTATGTCAGGTATTTTATATCATGTATATAATCATTCTATGCACACACTCTGTATGCATTTATTCCGAATAAAATCTCACATTAATTCATAAATGCGTATGCAGATTTTGTGTACGTAGCAATCTTAATTAATTGCAAATACATAATGGATGGAAACAATAACAAAGTTCCAGTAACATGCTAATTTCGTAACGCCTCCTTAAACGGTGCGCAAACTGATCTTACGAAACTGTGCCGAGCCGCAAGAAAATGTATCGCGTATGCATATACGCTGACCTTTCATGGATATTTATTTATTAGCGCGTGCTGTTTTATTGCATTCCTCGTTGCATAATACGTGCGCTAAAACTTAACGGCGAGATCCATATCTTATGAGTTCTTCGCGTAACCTCCTGCTTTTACCGCGTATATCATTTCAGAAGGTTTCTTCCAAGATATCGATCGCGGTGGAGCCGAAATTTGTGCCGAGCGCATTCTGCGGTACCACACAGACAACGGGCAGTAAGCGCACTATTCGCACGACAGTTTGTTTTCGCGCATGTGAAGGATCGAGAGATTAAATCGCGGTCGTGGCTGCATATCGCCTGAAGGCAGGATGGACATGTCGTCCCGTCTCGCAAACAACACTCGGAGAATCGGGAGATTCGAGGACGAAGACACGTACGCACAAGTGCGCACGCATGAATTACATCCTGTAATTATGCAGCGACTAGCCTTTATCCTGAGAGAAATGTGTTTGTATGTAGCGAACTGCGACATACAGAAGTATTTATCTCGTATCTGATTGTTCGTAACGAGCGAATGTGATTTCTGAACAAATCTTGTAAATAAAATAAATGTATGTAAGAATGAGTAATAAAAGAAACATAACTTTCGTACGAGCATCCAGGTATAAATTGCAGGAAAACAAAAGAGGCTTTGAATTTTTTAAACGTAGTGAGTTTAAGGATCTATCGGAGGTACAATCTTATTGTTAGATAAAAGTTAGATAAAAGCATGAAATTTGAAATACTTGAATATCTATACCTTATGCATAGTAAATCTAGATAAGAAACTCGAACTGTAATTGGAGTCTTATTTTTACTCCTAGAAAGGTATTTTTCATATTACAAATGTTTTTTCCAACATTATTTGTGGTACTGATAGCATATTTTTGTCAGTTTATAATTTATTTTTTTAAAACTTTACCTTCAACTTTCTTTTCAACTTCACCTATGTAGCGAAGATAGTTGAAACTTGGTAGATAGTTTTATCTATCCGTATACTAGATGTACAAAAAAATTGAAAACATTGGTACCATTTCTTCAATATTTTTATTCTTCTAAACCATCTCTTTCCAAAAGAATACATGGGAAATCAGTGAAAATGTAAAATCGTTATTACTCAGCAACTGTTTAGTGGATTCGTTCAAAGTTTTTTTGCAGCACATCAGGAAGGCTAAAGAACAATCTCACAAATTTTTATCGACTTGATACTATTTCGAAGATAGCTCAGATACATCGTTAATTCAAACTAAAATTTTAATTGAATCAAGTTTATTAGACAATTTATTTAAGCAACGAGATTTTACTCGAATGGACAAACTTTGCAAGAAAATTGAACTAACGAACGACGACAATTTTCTATTTCTGTCTCGCTCTCGCACACGTCGTTTTCAACAACTACATCTTGTTGACCGCCGGAGTTGGTGCGCAAGAGTTCCCCGACTAAAATGGTCAGAGCCTGGAGAGCGAGTAGGTTAAAGTGCTAATGCCGTATGATTGCCGACGACCAGCACGATCAGCGACCAACAGTATAAGCAGCTTCGCCGCGTTAAACCGTGCTGTAGTCTACCGGGTGTTCGGAGAAGCTAAAGAATTTCGTAAAAGCAAAACTCTTTCTGAAACCACGACTTGGCTTGCAAAATTTAAGATGGATAATTTTGCAGACTTGCAGAGGAATTTTTTAAGAAAATAGAAAATAAAATAATATAATAGGTATAGAGCAGTTCGTTTTCGATATCTTTACTAACAATAAGTAATCTATGGAAAAATAGAAATATATATATTTATTCAAATTTATAAATTTACTTGTAAAATCTATAGAGAGTATCTGAAACTCGTAAAAGATAAGCATGTTTAAAATTGATTCTCTAAGGTTGAAAATCCATAAATAAGAATATCAATATTATTAATAGATTCAACAATGAACCCCATCGATAACAGATATTGATTTGATCTATCTTTCGATTATTTATTTATTAACGATTCTATTGTGCTGTAAGTGTAACGCAAAGTATATCTCACTTTAATAAATACGATCGCTCTTTATGGATTTTCTAGAAAGTGTCTAGTTGGAGATTAATTAACGTGTGGTTTGTGTCAATATCAGTCAATATCAGCAGTCAAATTGAAAGAGTTTGCGTTAACACGATAATTTTTTTTCAAAACCAAAATACACGAATTTATTTTTTTATTTTCATATAAATTTTTTTTACTAAGTATTAAAAAGAATTTTTAAAAAATACTTAATCATATGTTTAACGTAATTAATTTTTGCTGTCGATGAGTCATTAACGAAATTTTTAATGTCATTCCGCAAGAGATAAAAAATTAATATTGAATTGATTCTAAATTTAAGATATATTTAAAGTATATGAATGTTTACACCGAGAATTGAAAAGTCTATATTTTTCCGTAGATTTTTCGATGCCAAATAATAATAATAATAATTTTATTAAGTACTGCAAAGATTAAAGAGCGATCTTTTTCAAATTACTTTCACTTTTTGACATTTAAATTTTTTTCAAATAAATATTTAATTACTTTAGAGAATTAAAGTTGTGTAATGGTATATAGAGGAGAAACTAAAGAGTCTCGTAAAAAATGCTCAAGGACGGTATGTGTGGATTGTGCGTGAGACGTGTAAAACAGTTTTATGTATGATGGCGCAATTAACACGGTATGAGGGCAGATGACATTATTATTGTCGTCGTCGGCAAAGGGCGGCCGTGGCTTTTGGCGTCTGGCGGCGGCGTCTCGCCGGTTTTGAATGTTATTAAACGTAATTTAATATCTGGCTCCGACCGTTCGTAAACTTGCGACCCCTTCCGGAATTCACGATGGATGCGGTGTGGCGATTCCTATTAAAGTCTACAAGCGGCAATACGTATTTTCCGCGCTGCGTAGGCGACATCCGTCCTGCTTTCCAGAAAGCAGGAAGATTTCGTGAATTACGCAAAACTTGGTCAAACTACGTTCTTGTTCCGTTTTTCACATTAATTTGAATAAATCGAGAAATTAATCCAGAAATATTTCTGTTGGTGTTACAGCACAAAAATTTTAATTATAAATGCATATAATGTATGTAATAATGTATATTTTAATTATAAATAAAAAAATGTCAATTAATTATTTTTATTTGATATTATCAATAAAATAAGGCTAATATCGATTATTTATTTACGAAAAGATTCTACCAAGCAATGCAGTAATCGATCGCAATAAACCCGGCCACTTAACGTCTGGTAATCTGTCGATTCGTCGAAAGAAATGGAGGACAATCGAGGAATGGGCAGCAACGAGATTTCCCGGCAGCAATAAATTTCCTCTCTATCTATTTCCCCTTCCTTTCTCCCGCCTCCGCGCCGTATCTCTTATAAGTGCGGCTAAGTTTATTAGAGCAATTTCCAACACCGAACGACGGCCTGTCCGACGATTCTGGAGGGGTTCGAAAAAGTTGCGCTCGGCCGACGGGGTTTCCATGACTACCCGTTATATGGGGAGCACATAATTGCCACGTCCAGTCGCCGCAGCGATGATAATTATTACTTGCGGTTTTTAGCGATCGCGCGAATTTCAAGCTAAACTAAACTCGCTCTTTTATGAGACGTCGCACTCATTTTGCTTTCTTTATACTGCTTTTTTATGACCTGTCGCACTTCAACACTATTTAGCACTTTGCCCAGCTGTACAAGTTCTTAATAATTAACAATAACATTGAGCGTTTACCGTAAATACCATCATTGCAGTCAAGCACTAAGAACTTATCATTTTACCCTTTAATCTAATTTAAAAAATGGAAATTATGTATGTAATTGTACATTGCTAAATTTTTCATGCGATAAACCTTATAAAATATATCATTGTATTTTATCATATATCCATTGCTATAAATAAATACAGAGAAATTATTTTAATATGCCGACAATGTATTAAAATTTTTTAAGATTTCAATGAGTTTTAATTCTCGTTTCAATTAAACGTCATTTCTTGGATTTATTTGGAAAACTATGAAAATGGAAATCGTAAATTTTGAGTGCATAATATTTTTCATTTGCTCGTAGAATTTTTCGCTTGAAAGCTGCTTATATAGAATTCATTTAAAACTAAACGCACACAAAATTATCCGTCATGGTTCGTGACATCGGCTGTAAATAACCTTGTATACTCGAGGAAACATATGTGGACCGCAGGAATCTCTATATAATACGTGGCATGCTTCTTATGAATTCTTTCACGGAGGCCCCGAGGGGTAGGAAGAGAAGGACGGGGCTCGAGAACCCGCAGGAGCGTAACAACGGGCGGCTGTTTCGTAAATTATTTTCTGCGGGCTGAAGGCGGCCGGTCTCCTTCCCTCACATCGGCGACGGGGAAGCGAGAGGACGGGCGTTAAAAAGAAGGCGAAAATCGGGGTACAAACAGAATCAGCGAGAAAGGATGGCGGGCACGAGGAAGAGGAGAAAGAGCGGGTCGGGGGACATAGCGACTGTTTAGCCTTGACATTCGCCTCCCACATCCTGCCGAGCTGTCAGTGGCACTCAACCGGTGAATTTTCGGCCGCCATCGGTGATTTTTGCTCAAGGACTGAATCCCGTTATTATTCAGCTGAATTCAGATTTGAATGCTTTATAGACGCGCTAAAATTTCGTACGTCCGTACAATGAAAACTCGACAATGGACGCAAGGTCTTTGCTTGCAACTGAAATTGCTGGTTTCAATCTCTGTTTCCGCCAATTTTTGTCTTTGCTCCGTGCGTTTAAAAATAAAACCCTCAATTACTAGCAAATCGATACAGATCGATTTCTAAAATGAATTCAAGCCCGCAATGTGATTCGCTATCTTGCAAGCAGAGTTGTATTTGCACGGTTTCAAAAATAAATAATACAAAATACATGATTTTAATATGCTGCTCCATTTTGTATTTGTCGCGTGTAACTTAATGCTTAGGTTGTTTATAAATTCATAAGATATGATTAAAATCATTCTTGAGAAACACGTCAATCTTCAATAAAAAGAAACAGAGTTACCACCAGATGAAAATATCGCTTTAAAATCCGAGTAAAAATAACTTGCATAATAATATAATTTCCTATCGTGTATATATACATTTCGTTTTATTGATCTTGATTTCTAGAGAGCTAATTTCTCGCTATACAGAAACGAATGATGAAATTCGCAAGTCTTCGCGGAACTGATAATTATTCGCCCGATAAGAAATCGCTCCTGCAACCGAGCTTTAAATTTCATTAGTTTCGCTCGATATTCGATCGTTATCGCACCGAAGGTGCTAATCAGCCCATTGGAATGTAATTTCGTGATTTCACGCGAACGGCGAGTAAGACCTCTCGAATATAGCGCGCGATAGCGCGGGTGAGCGAAAAGTCGAACGCATGTATGTGCGGCGTTCCCCTTGAGACTCGCGGCTGCCTGTGGACATCGATTTGCATATCTGCATAATGCGCGCGATTCGTTTGATAATGTGCAGCGTGCATTCTAGTTCCGCGAATTCGTAGGAGAACGGCGCGAACGGCGCGCGTATGTACACCTCGAGGCGGACCTTAATCGGTTGGTCCTTAAAAGAAAACGTGCCAAGGCCGGCAATGATCTCAATAGCGAACGCGACGAGCACGATCGCACATATTATTAATTTGCATCGCGATTCACAAGCCGCGGGTGCCATCCAGATGGATTCTGCCGCTTCCATATGGTCCTTATCATTTTCTACCATCTCTGGTCATTTATTATTACGTGATATTTCGAATAATAATTTATTTGACTTAATTCATTATTCTATTTATTATCATGCAAATGTTATAATTTTTTATTGGTTATTTTATCAAGGAAGCAAAAATTTATGCGGGAGCTAAACGTAAAATTATAATAAAAATCAGGAATAATAAAAAATTATAATAAAAAATCTAATAAAATGGAACTGTTTGTTTTGCTAGAAAACACGTATTTAATATATTATTATAATGTGTAATTAAATATGTATTTATATAATTTTTATGCGCTCTCGTAATAAATATTACCGTAATAAAATATTTAATCAAATAATTTAATTTTATAATGCTTTAAGGATGCCACTACATATGTATTTTGAGTACAAACTTTGGTACAATTAATTACTCGTTTAGGGTTATTGCTCTCTTCAGTACGAGAATCTATTTTGTAAGTAGTTCTCCGCTTAGACTGAATTGCACAACGTTTCGAATTTTTCCACGAACAAGCTAATAAAACAATTTTTATTTTTATTCGACCTGAATGTTACGACACGCTTGGAACATCCACCACGTATCGTGCGCCGAAAGAGCGCCCATGGGCCGTTATGCAATTCGTTACAACGGATGAACGAGGTGATTTCGCAAAAGATTTTCGACGGGACCAAATTTGGTGCGAAGAAAATGTAAGTTAAAATAAGATAAAATAACGTACTAATTTCGCGCAATCACAGATAAAGGAATCATTACACATGCACATACGTCAAGGAATAGTTACTTTCTCACTGTGTTTCATCATATTAAATGCCATAGATAAGAACGCGAGTAGTGATAAAAATTTCTTACGATTCGTGTCATCGCGCTTAACAGTTGTGATGATATGAAGAGAAAGCACTGATCAGTGCTGATTTCTCGCTTCGTACTCTTTAAATAATGACTAACGAAATGTCAAGAAAAAAAAAACACATCCCAAATGCGATTATTTTATTCTTGGAAAATGGAGCACGTCTCAAACCGCAACAAAGCGAAGCATTTTATGTACTCATCGTTGTATTAACATCCTTTATTTTTACAGCGTTAGTGACTGCCGCTACTTCATCACCGGCATCTTATGAAAACAATACCACATGGTTATTCGTTCGTATAATGGTTATTTACCAGCGCTGATTCAATGGAGAGGAATGCGCGACTGATCGCGAAGGGTGCGTAATGATCGATGTAAAACGTAAGATCGATGTACCTGACGGAACGATTTGCATCAACGAGCAACGCCCAGAAATCAAGATCGTCGATGACGATTATTTCGAACCCGCGATTGACTCACCCGTTACGAATCGTCGCAGTTTCTTTGTTTATAAAAAATATTTAAAAGTATTATAAGTTTTGTAATGTTTATAAATAGATATTAAATATAATAAATTATTATTCAATTTGACACCATTCTCCAAATTTTTTTAATGACAAGATACTTAAAAATTTTTCAGATTTTTCGTTTAGATTGGTTACAAATCTAGTTTTAAACATGAGCACTCTTTTTCTTATTAAATTATACAATATGTTACAGCTACTTTTGAAAATATTTTGCACTAATTCTGCTTTTGCATTTTTTTTTATAAGTGTAAATGAAATTCATTTATCATATATTTGTGGAAAGCGCGCACGAGACGATTGATTTTTAAGAAAATATGCGGAGGGATCGTCGCAAAGAGAAACGCCCGCGGCGATTATTACTTCAAGATTGACGGGCGATCTTATCGTGTAATTTGCATGAAGTCCGCTTGCCTCGAAATCGACGATGACGAGTACCTATTTGATTCACTGTTCAAATGTCCCTGAGTGCTAAATGATTTCTCAGATCAATCTTGGAATCATTTATCCTCGATATTAACATCTGCCGTGTTTTGCATTATCCGCGATTTATTGTGACGTCGACCACGATGCAATAATCTTATGAGGATCTACCAAGGATCGGATCGTCCTTACAGCACGCGTTCAATTAATCAGTAACAAGCAAGAGCACTCGATATTTCATATCTCGCGCGCTATTTTTCTCGCCGGATTAAAAGCAGTAAATTATTATTTAATTTTCGGGGAACATGAGTGATTTGATCGTAATGTTTTCGAGACCCCCATCGAGCGGCAAAATGATTTCATAGCCGAGCCACTTTGCATACCGTGTTATTTAATGCTCCAGAAGGTGCGCCAGTCAAGTCGACGGTGCAGAGAGGAAGGATGCGAGAGGGGGATGCAAGAAATATAGTGGAATTATTGTCTCTCGATGCACATTACATTGTTATTAGTAGCCAGATGGAAGAAAGCCGACACGAGCAATCGGCGTTTAAATGACGTCAATCTACCTCACCTAAGATCGTGAAAATAGATGTGAAGTAACGTCGATTAGATCGCAAGGCAGCGATCTGCCGATCGCGCCTTCGCGTATCCTGAAGGCGATAGGTCCTCCTTCGCGTCCTCGCTTCCGCAAGTAAATTTATAGCTCGTTTAGATGTCCCGATACATAGGATTATGAGATATGTGAAAGATGTCATGCAAAGGCTTGCGAAGAAGTATGGTTCAGCGTCAAGATTTACTCAAAGAGAAATGAAAAATTCGTTTCGAAAGGTAGAAAAGTGCGACCTCAAAGACCCTATTATACGTCTTAGTTTTAAATCTCTGCGTTCAAGTGATAAATATCTTGTCATTCCATTTAGTCGGAATTCATATAAAATCAATTATACATATTTTCTACATATATTTTATAATATTGTTAAAATTAAGCCACACACACAATTTAAAAAATGAGAAAAGATAATCCTTCAGAAAATTACTATCTCCTATAGATAGTCTTATAAAAATCTGATTTTTTCAATTTTAAGATTAATTAGAAGAGAGCACACAGATCACTGTTACCTTGAAAGCTTCTATTGGTAGTTCAGGAAACCGAAAGTCAGACAAGGTTTCACAAATCGCGTGCAAGGGATTTAAGTACACGCTTGAGATGTGATTACGGGACAGACTACGAGACAGATTATTTCCGACATAATTAAAGACTCGCCTGCCGTGCAAGATCGTCGTTACGACGCGGCACATAATCGTCTTATGTCATTCGTCTGATTAATACGCGCGCTCGCGCGTAACGCGCGGGGTCCGTCGAACCCGGCTAGATAAAATGCAAGACGCCATCGAATCCGCTTCCTCGCGCTTAACGTCCAAAACGGTGCGCGACCTTCGGTTCACGTCGTCCGCGTGCCGAATTAATCGCATTATGTGGGCTTGTTTGCATGCACGCGTAAAAGGCAACGAGGAGTAGGCGGACACAGGCTCCGTACCGTAAATTTCGCAACCAGAGAACCCGCCATCTCCAACGTCTCCTTTCGAAACGCGCGGATCGTCGTTTGACCTGCGGATAAGCTTCATACCGTTGCTATAATTTTACATCGATTTATATCTCGCTCAAATGCGTTCCTTAGCTATTTCCTCTTTCGTGAGAATACCGCGCGTTCACGACAGCGAAGATAGTCTGTGGATTTTAATTTATTTACGCCGTCAGTATTGCACGTAGAATAATGCGGATGAACGAACATAAAGCAAAAGACTTCTGAATTTTAAAATGAAAATATTTAAATTTAAAATCATAAAATTATATTATAAATGTGAAATATTAGCATATATTAATAATAAATCAAAAAGAATTATTGGATCTAGCAATAAATCAAATAATAAAACTGAAGCAATAAATCAAATTATAAAACTGAAGCAAATAATAAAATT
This sequence comes from Tetramorium alpestre, assembly GCA_021460005.1. Taxonomy (NCBI): domain Eukaryota; kingdom Metazoa; phylum Arthropoda; class Insecta; order Hymenoptera; family Formicidae; genus Tetramorium; species Tetramorium alpestre. The sequence goes on along the minus strand of JAJVSH010000157.1, from coordinate 338,784 downwards.
GAAGCAATAAATCAAATTATAAAACTGGAATTACCAATTTATTAGATTTGTACGCGCTAGTATATAATCGGGATCTTAATAGAGTGCATTTTAATAAATGTGACCTAAGACATTCCTAAATCTTGTTGCGTTATGAACGGATGCTATGATTTCACGCTTTCAGCCACAACAGAATTTAAGCAACGCGAGAGACCCCGTGTGCATTTGTTTCTGCCACGTATAACGCTAGCATGTCGTCTTTTCCCCATAAATTTATTCAGACATCCGTCGAATAGCTCGTTGTACATACGACACGTGAATAGGTAAAGGTCGATGCTTAAGAAGCCAGATATGACACCCTCTCTCCTGCTAACCGATCGCTTGCTTCCTCGAAAAGGTGGGCGCACGATTCATATTGTAATTTCAACAAGCAAGATCCATTTGTCTTGCCGAGAGCAGTTTTACAATAAATTCGTTATCCTCAGAATAGATGCTAGAAAAGAATAAAGATAGAAAGAGAGAGAAGAGAAGAAGAGAACCTCGCTGAGTGATGATGACAATGAACCATTTCCGTAGCAGTAAAACAAAGTAATAAAGCGTTGTTTAATGCACACAGTCTATCTCGTTATGGAAACTTTGTCCTTCTCGCATAATCATACGCGAGTTTTGATTGAAGCCCAAAATAATCCTTGAGAAAAAGAAAATCGTTGATCATTCTGAACTGAAGCATCTGTCATTTTTTACGTAAATATTGAAACGTAAATCAATTTGGCTTGTAAATTATTTTAACTTTTATAAAAAAATTGTGAGCAATAACTTTTTGAAATATTTGCTAAGAAAAAATTCATTTAAAAATTTAATTTAAAAAATTTGCAAGTAAATTTCTAAGATATTTCTCGAATTGTTTAGGATGTATTGGATTTGTTTCGTTTCATTTTATTCATCACATTACTATGCATTTATTATCGTTTATTAAAATATCACGATTTTCCCCAATAGAAAAATATAAAGATTATATTCGTTACATCGTTCAACGTCTGTGAAAATATTGAATGTCTACGCTTGCTTTGGGATAATGGATGTTTGCCAATTGACGAAAAAATCACGTAAAGAGAGAACATTTTTCTAAAACGATCCAGACGTCTGTATTAGCGATTTTTCGTTTTGCTAGACGAATCTCGTCATCGATGTTGGTTTATTTAATGAGGGATTCGTCGCTGCCATCTGGACAGCCTAAATATTTATGCTATGCATCTATATTCGAAGATCAATAGCTATAAGGAAAATATTAATATTAATATTAAAGAATGCGTTAACGTAATTTTATCAAAAACGATATCCACTTCAAATGAATATCCAAAATGGACTTTTTTTACATTCGTTTCACAATATAATTTTTCATGATTTGTAAAAGATTTATATATAATTCCAAAAATAAATAACAAAGTATAAATATTTAATTTAAATATTGGCAATTCGTTTAAAATAATAATACCGACTAAAAACAAGTTATATTGTTACTTTCGATTTATTTATTTATGTTGAACATTAGCATATTTCATTTATTGAAAAAAATGCATTTAAAAAGCTAAGTTTTGACCATCATATAAATAGGTCGATGGATTTTTTTTTTTTTTTTTTAGAACGACTCTCAAACAAATGTTAGAGTTCTGGTCTTTGAAAGCGGGATCACTGATGTGAACAACCGGGAGGGTCATGGCTAGCACCCACGCCAGACCAGGTGTTTAAGATTAATAGAGACAGATCGATCGGCTGCCGAGAGAAAGGAGTATAATGATAAAATCATCGCGATCGATACTATTATCCGTTATTCCAGAATAATATCCTTCCTACAAACGCACTTTTTTACTCGATTCATAAATGTTATGTGAATTTTATCTGAATAAAATGTCATCTTGAATATTTAATCATGATAATACAATTTATAATAATTTATTTATGTATACTTCCTGTTTCACAACTTGAAAGTATCCCGCTCTTATTTTTGAATAAAATGCTACTTGGTACAAATGATAAAGAGATTATTTATCGAGGTATATTAGATATGTTGTAAATGGCGAATGAGTAAAAATTCGAAACAAGATTTTCATAGTTATGCGGCGGTATCGCATGCTGAGATCGCTAGGTTCCACTTCGCGTTAATAGCTGGTTTCTTTTCGCCCAGCCAGATTCAATCGATCATCGGGTCCAATTACTTCGAAAGTCACTCGCGGCGGGTGTTGCGTTACGCAACCTTCTCACGTTTTGAGATATTGAAAGATGAAGGAGTTTTAATATTCGATCTTATAGTGAGTGTAAAGCACGACGGGACACGGTGTTTTGGCGCTTTTTCAACAGAAGAAGAAGAAGAAGAGAGGAAAACAGATGGTGAATCGCGACGGACAGCAACGTTGTTGTTGACGCTCGGGGTGGCAATTCCCACGAGGCAGGTGGTGCGCGATTGGCGGTGCTAAATTTGAGCCCCGGCTCCGATTGGCCGTGTACGCGGCGAAGCTTAGTCACCGTTCTGCTTTTGGAAAATTGGCGCGGTGCCGAATTTCTGAAACCCTCGCCCGAAGGGTTTCGCCTGATGGCTTCCCTCTTCTTTTTCTGCTGTCACCTCTTTCCCTCCCCTTTCGTTGAAGGAATCATTGATTCACAGCAAACACGTTTGTTTTACGTGACTTTAGACTAATTGACAGATAATATATGAACGTTAAATCTTTAACTTCGCTAATCAAGAGCTTTTCTTCTACAGTTGAAGATACACGAATCTAAAGAAACAATATGATTTTTTAAGCTGAAGATATAAACATTCGAATATGCCTCAGTATCTTTTTTAAGGAAATGTCGATTTCAAATTGAAAAATATGAATAAAATCAATAACTTGTATAATGATGCACGATAATGGATGTTTAAATAAAAATGAACGATGATGAAACGAAGATACAATCTGTCGCGCAAACTGTCCCACCGGCTTATCCGTCTATTTTTAATCACTTTTTAGTCGCGCTAGCCGTCGCGTCTCGCCTAACGCGGTGGATAAAGAAAGAAAGGGACGAGCAGCCGCGAGGCTGCCTCGCGATTGCAACATCGAGTCCAGTGTTTACGAGAGGCACGCTGCGAAGGCTCTCCGGCTAAAAGGGTCAGTGAGCCAGGGTCACCGTTTCGTATCCACACGGCGCGGCGCGCCGCTCGTGTGAACGTTATTCCTATTGCGGGTACGCATTGTACGAAGGCCACTCGTTACACGTCGCGTGAAGGTATCCTCGACTCACAAAGGGAAAACGATTTATCCCGAGATGCTAGATGGAAGCACAAATTTGATACTACTCGGCTCTTTCGAAAATTATTACGTGAAAGTGCAATTGGGAACTTCCCCACATTTCCTATTTAGAAGTTCAAAAGTTTAGGATTTTAGCGATTTCTGATTTTCTTCTTTATGAACTTAAAAAAATAATCTTACAACTGCAAAGAGAAATTTTAAATCAATCTAAATTTAAATCATCTAAATTTTTAAATCAATTTCTTAAAATTTTTAAAGTATTATGAGATATAGTAATATATGAGTGAAAAATTATCACTATTATATCATAATTTATATTGTATAAATATTGCGAATATACTTAGTAATAACTAATTATATCTATTAAATCGTGAGACTTCCATTTTCGGCAATCCATTAATGATTTCGAAACCGGGCCATTGACTTCGAGACGTTAAGTACTGTCGAAAGAGCTTGAAAAGGCGTATATTTGTGCAATGGCGAACACGATAATGTCGACTCGGGACAATGGTGAAAGTGGTTCATTGTTGCCTCTCGAATCTTTCGTTTCGCTATTAATACTATCGTTAAGGGGCGCGTAGGAGGACACACCATTATTCACAAAATTGCTTTCAATTCGGAGGAAGAATATTGTTATATTCACGAAGTTTGTGAAGAAATTAACGTTATTTAAAGTTTCCGCATTAACGTTTGCTTAAGCATTGCATAAGCGCTATATATGGAACTGAGATTTGTATTTATAGCTATTACTTAAATCTCATCTCGAAAAACCGAATAAAATATTATTTATTTATATTTGTTTATTTTATAATGTAAGAGATTCGAAAAAAATAATGGGTATTTCCTAATGGGTAAATTCCTAACAGTTCCTCTTTTTAGCTAATTGTTTAAATTATTTAATCATATATCTTGAGTCATTCCTTGAGGAAAACTTTTGAGTAATGCATAATTTTTTATTATTTCATAATTATTCATAATTCATTTTATTAATTCATAATTCAATTGAGATTCGAAAAATATTAAACACATATACTTATATTGTACTTGAATTGCTATAACATGTAATGAGTGTCGAATTGACTTTCAAGATTGATTTATCAAATCACACCACATTTCAAGTGTGGTTTTAGTTGAGTTCTTCAGCAGAAACGTGACTATAAATACAAACCTAAAAATTACGACACTGAATAGTCATTTCATCTCCACTAATCTGCAACGTATATCGTAGTTTTCAATCGATCATTTTAGTCATCGTCTGAAATTGCGACTGCTGTGAACAAGTGGATACATAATTGCGCATTATACTTTGCGAAGTGAATTAATGTTACAGCGCAATAACAAAATGCGCAATGAATTTCTATTGATAACATAAATCTTGCTTTCTGCGCTGCTCTTATATGTTCAAATTTGTTATATTTGTCATATATTATAAAAAAATAATCTTGATCTCTAATTTTCTAATAAATGCATCGCTTGTATATTTTTTTATCCTAATTAATAATTAATTTTATGACGAACATTACATCGAAAAAGAATAATAACTTCGTGGGATGTTTTTCTACGAATATCGCTCATGAAGCATCTGGACGAAAGTTTGCGAGACATTGCCGATTTTATGGTTCACAGACATAGGCAGGCAGAAACGTCAAAAGAAGCTGAGAACCGCTCGTGTGGGCGGTTCTCATGCGTCCCTCAGTTTTCTTCTTTCGCTTCTGGGCGTTCGCCAACGATTCCGCTTTTTCTCGCCTTCTTCCCGATTCTCGCAGGATCGTGTCTCTAGTTTCATCTTTCAATTTCATCGTGAGCCGATTACGATCTCTCTCCTCGATCTTTTGGGAGAATCGTATTTACACTAACTTAACTATAGACACGAAGACACGACTTTATCTCTCAATATACTTATTTTTCTGTAATATTTTATATTTCATATTTTTTTATTTTTAGATGTATTATATCGTTTAATTGTTATTTTGTAACATTTAATAAATAGATTTTTTAATAAATGAAAGTCTCATGGTCGTTTCTTGACGTTAGTTTTTCGAAGAAACGTAACATTCGCAATGGCGTTAATGTCTGGCCCGTGCAAGATCACGAATTGCATAATGTTGTGTCATTAGACTTTCCCCGAAAAACAACGTGTCTATAATAAATTCCTAGCTGTTGACACTGCGAAACTGTATAGCAAGACTTATTCATCGGTTTATTTTTAAGCGATTTCTTTTGTATAACCGCATGAATTACATAAGGAGCACTTTAAAGGATGAAAACTGCCCTATGGTGAGATGACTTTCGTACGTAGATGTGCAAATGTCCAAAAATAAAGATTAATATTCATTTAATCTATTTTAATTTCATTTCATTTTAATGTAAATGTATAAATTTTATTTTCATTATCTACTTGTAATTATGTCTTTTTAAATTTTTATTTTACACTATTAATTTATACTTGGAACTAATAACGAGGTAAAATTGCCGGGTCATTGTAATATGCAAAAATCTACATATATTCCTAGAAGACCTTTCATTTAGCCATTAACCATTACCGTGGTCACCGGATTTCGTGTTTAGCGATAATAAAAGCGCAAGGTCGACCGAGAAGGGTCAACCTTGTCATCGTCGGATAACCAATTACATCCTCTTGAAATAGCACCGATACAGGATCACGTGTGGCTATTAATAATGCTGTAACGCACGAGACTCGCATCGCTATTCGATGTCAACCCTGTCTACGTTGTAGAAATTTATGCTAATTATTTATTGAAAATGCAACGAAGCAGATTTTGTTGAGTTTTAAATAAATAATTAACATAAATGTTAAAAATTATCAATACAGTGTCTAAATCCCGATAATCTATTTTAAAATATATATTATTAATATAGAATAACATATCTTTGTCAGTAAAGAGTTCTAAGCTTAGCACAGTAAAAGTGCGTTATTTAAAACTATCAGTAAAAGTGTGTAACACAGTAAAAGTGTGTTATTTAAAACTATCTATGGATCATGATTTTTAAATAGATCCCGAAAGCTATGCAACTTTTACGATATTAAATCTTTTAATCGGACAATGAAATTTTTAATTTTATCAACGATTTACAGAGCGAAAAAAATTTCAAGTCAAGCATTAAAAAGATTGAGAGCTTTAAAGTACATTGACCTCGCCACCATGGTGCCCTCATTAAGCAGCTTCACCCCTACCGTCAGCCTTTTTTCATGCTGCCCGGTGTAACCCCTATTGGAGAGACAGCTGGTCGCGTGCTGACCCCCATGGCGGTGTCTACTAAAAGATCTGCTCGAGCCCGGCTTCGGCATCTATAGGGTGACGGAAAAATCAATACTAACTACGAGCCATCAAGTCGATAATCGATAAACCATGTTGTTCTATGCTTTGTTATAATAGCATATGCTTATTACTTCATACATGTATATGTATATACAGAAAACAGCTGCAACTCTTCGAAAGCGTCTGGTATTCGCGCGATTTTCGCTGCAAACCTACGAAAAACGGAATGGCACGAGCTAATAAACGCTAGTGCGCGTTGCGAGAGAAAAATAAGCACGACAATTATAGATCTTCCTACGCGATCGATCAGTTTATTCGTTGTGAAGCGAAGGCCGTTGTTTGACATACCTAGAGAGAGAGAGAGAGAGAGAGAGAGAGAGAGAGAGAGAGAGAGAGAGAGAGAGAGAGAGAGAGAGAGAGAGAGAGAAACGCTGCAAGAATGTTTAGGGACCTAGTGTATTTTCTTCTCTTCTTCTCCCGCATCGAGACCTGCAACAAAGGATTCGGGTTGAGACGGGGATCCCTATATGCTATCAGCATCATTAATATATGTACATCAATTTCGGGCCCGACGCCCACGTGTGAGAAGCGTGGTTAAGAATTTCAATGCGCGCCGTATATTCCCGATCCTTCTTTCTCTGCGATCTATCTTAAATGCTGCGTCGTGGCAGCAATCAATCTTGATCCTTTCCTTCTTGATAAACTACAAAGAAAAAAAAAGATAAAGGCATTTCTTCATACATCTTGTTTATCTTCTAATGATTTTCTATAAATGACAAGAGAATAAAAAGAAAAACGTTAATTATTTTCAAATAAGAAATTCCGATTAAAAGATTGTATTCTTGTCTATATCTATATCGCATTCTTGTCTAATCCACAAATATTTATCAATATTTAATTATATAATTATATAATCTAAATAAGTTAGGGCACTGAATTAAATCCGGGAGTTTTAGAAGTGATTTTCCATATTTCTCGCGTAGACTAGAATAAAGATAACTTCTCTTTTTCAGATCCCTTTGCTCATTTTTTATAGGACACATTCGTGAATACAAAATTAAGAGATCGTACATACGCAAATTCGAAACCGGTTATTCGACACGCTCCTCTCGCGACGGAATTAATAACAGAACAGAAGATGGAACGAAGGTCGATCGAGAGAGGCCCAAGAAACACGCGAAGAACTGTCGCGTCAAACGACACTGTTCTTCCACGGATACAAAGTGCAGAAGCAGAACACGCGCGTTATCGGATAACGAGCCGCAGAGCACGTTTCATGCAATGAAAAACGCTGCTTTGAAATAATGGTCGGTACTGCAAGATCGAGCGCATGTTCGGAATATCAAACATTCGATTTGCGGTCAGTGAATTTCGCGTCTTTTTCTCTTTCAACTAGGGCCATCTTCGAACAGTTAGATACTTATGATTCGATGTACATCGCAAATATACTTGTAAATATAATTCGCAGGACGACCAAGTTAGTTGCATTTTATAATAGAAGACTAAAATTTTTATTCTTTAACAGTAAACAATTATAAATAGATTGCCCCCCAATGCAATGTAGGTACTCTCTCGTTTTTCTCGGAATATAAATAAAATAAAAATCAATATAAAAATAAAAGTGTAATAAATGTAAAAATAATGTAATAACATAAAATAAGATTACGTCAATGAAATTATTATAACTTGTTATTAGAATAGAATGGATGTAATTAAAACCAAACATGGACTTTTTTCTTTTTTACACGGGATTGAACTTTATGCGTGAGCCACGTTGGATGCGCGGTGTAGAACGACGATAGAGTACAAAACGATACAAACCGTTCTGGTCATTTTTTTTATTCAACAGACGTGCGCGAGCGAGAATAACGCAGCACCGCGCAGAATATTAACGAGCATATCGGTCGTTTCTGCATAGTTTCTGACGTACGATTTATTCGCTCGTGTTTTTTGTTTTTATTATATATATA
>JAJVSH010000157.1:304003-330187 GCA_021460005.1 Tetramorium alpestre | reverse complement strand
ATATATATACACATATGTATTTCATGTGAATGTATTTTTTTAACACTATTGACGTATTTATCACATCTAATTTATACGTGTTTATTAGTGCGTGTTTTCCTATTTTTTTAATAATTTTTTTGTCTTATCTCGTGTACATATGCATTTGTATTTTTATGTGAATAATCTTTTATTTTGAAAACAAATATTTTGTGTATGAAAATATTATATTTGTTATTACATTTTACTTTTACATACTTTAATAAATAGTTTAAAATTAAGAAAAATTAGATTCTAAATGTCGGAAATAATTTTTTACATAAAGTATGTAATTTGTTAGTGACAAAACGAAACAAAGTGCAACGTCACGTAGATACCGACAAGTTCTCTAATAAATTGCGCACATACGCATCTACCTCCCAAGCGTTTTATTCTGTTGGCATGTTGCGAGCATGTGCGCGAAATATTAATCGCGGATCGCTAGATCGCCGCCGCAGGCATTCATACAACCATACGCATCACAACACACGCGCGTTGCATTAAGTTTCCAAACCTGTATTTTTACATATTCATTTATTTACCTTAAGAAAACATCGCATCTCGACATCGATTGTCACAGAAGGTAAAAAAAATTATTTTTTTTTAAATTATAAAAATAGCTCCTTTTTTGCGTGGGATCATTTCGTTTGCGCCATTAAACTCGCAAAAATTTGATGTTATTCGACATTACGTGAAATACATATTTTTATGTAATATTATCTTTCTTTGAAATAATTGAACCGTTTCTCAGTCGTATTTTTTTTTGTGCGAGCCGAAATGTCAGTGAAGGGGCGCCGCACGAGTTATACAACGGGGGGGCCACGCTTCGCCGACTCGTCCCCCGAAGGTACTTCCCAGGTCCGTAACTGCCTAACAGCCACCCTCGATGTTTCGCCCTAGAACGGCATTAATAATTTGGTATCGTCTTTCGGAGAGTTCGTGCGATATATTTCGGTAGAGTCGTAACGCCGGTTTACTGCGACTCACGTTAATAATTTTCCATTCCCTCTATTCCCCCTCCTGTTTTCCCTCGATTCGGTCCGGTGATTTTATTTACCGTGATCTTTACGATGCGTGCACTTGTATCGCGTGCTCTTGCAAGTTTTAAAATTACTTTCGTTTATTAGAAAATTTTAAAGAAGAAACGTTGCATCGGAATTACTTCATGATTGATTTATAATAGTTTCATATTATTCTGTATCCAATTAAGTTCTCTACTTCAATGTGTAATATTAACTCATTAATATTTAATTATATTTTATACAATTAAATGTAAAATTATAAAGATTATCATTAATTTTGAATATTCAAAGTAATTCGATAAAATAATACATTAATTACACGAATTTTCTCTTAATGTCGTGAGTGCTCTGATTATTCGTCGATACGTTCCTGACATGGATGCACTTACAGCCGAGAAACCCTCGCCCCGTACTTTACAGAAGCTACCAACGGGGGTCTCGTGGCACGTATTGATTTTCATCCACCCCTCGATGCGGGGGCCATTCGGTGACTTCGACGAATTAGTCGTCCGAAAGAATTGCATTACGAGATTATGCGATTTGAGTGTTCAAACTCATTTTGTCGCGTGTATATACATATATATATATATGTAAATGCGATGCTGCGTCAATGTGAGACACTTTGCAGAAATTTACATTGTAATGCCATAGCGCATTTATCGAGGGGATCGAAAATAATCATTTATGAACGTTATAAACAAGTTTGCTAGATGATTCGATTCGATGGCCTCTCGTTAGTTCGAAATTTCTTCAAAGATTATGGTATTATAATTTTCGTATAACTTTAACGACATTTGACTCTTGAAAGATAAATTCTAAATTATTCGAGCGACAGTACATGTGCAAACATATCGAGTGTTTTAGGGGCGGGTTTGGAAAATATCCAAACGCGACAGCCATCAAAATTATGTTAAGTAGCTCCGCCTTCTCGTATCGCAAGGAACAAAGATTTTCATTACATCACTTTGAGCGTACATGCCAATTTTATAAGTGACAATTGATAAACATCTTGTAATAGCTTCTGCAAAAACGATGGATAACATATTTACGTCAATCGCCACAACAAAAACATGGCGAAGCTATTCATTATCTCGATACTTTATAGTAAGGTAGCGATCTCGCAAATCGATACGACTGCCACGATAAAACCTGCACGTGTCGTCATAATTGCTTCCTGGTTCAGAGTCGAACGCGGGGCACGACACGCGAATCCGTATATCGTCTTTCCTCGATGTAAACAAAACGAAATCGTACGAGCCGTGCGCTAACTCCGCGAGCCGTGTTTTACGTAAGACGTCCGGTTTGATAGATTTACAAATACCGCTGGCAAATCGCGCGGTGGCGCGATTACACCGCCAGTTACGGTGCACCTAAGAGCGAAAACTTGTAGAGGAAATGATTTCATTGTGCAACCAGACCTTCGGGATCTCTCAACTCAGAATAAAGTAGTTCAGTCGCTCTTAGCGGCGAGGCAAATTGCGATCGATCTCGTTATGCAAAGACGGAATAAATTTCAAATGGACAACGAGAAGCGATTTCGAAAGAACTTTCTACAACGTTGCATTCAAGTTAAAATATGATAAGTAAATACGATGAAATCTAATTGAATCCCTCTAACTATCTCGTTAAGCTCCAAATGAATTTGCAAGAGACGACATATAGCTGAAAACATGACAGTACAATAATTTTCATAACTTCCAAAATAAATAATATCGCCATCGCATTCGTCATTACAAATAAATGAATAGCGTCGCTCGGAATTATTTCGGGTATATATTTCGTGGTAATAAACATCGCTGATCCTACGCCCTATGGCGGACCTGGCGAACGGAACAGAAGGAGATCCCGTTGGCACGACTATTATGTAGGCCGGGATTTAGCGCCAGCACCTCTGAGAATTTTCTCGTCCCGCCTGCCAAAGGGATCGCATTCTACGAACGCTATAAATCGGCTCATGCAGCCGCCGACACCGACACAGATATTATCTCAAACCGAAGTACCCGTCCGCCATCTTCGTTCCGCGAAATCCGCACTTCTAGATCACGCTTCTAGATCAGCTCCAAATCGAGCGCGACGTCTCGGTCGTGCTCCGTTGCACAATTGGATGTTGCATCGATCGAATAACGATCAAACTTGGAGCGATTTTGAACATTATGTTTCATCGTGATATTCGACAAATCAATGCTAGCAAAATGTTTGACCGCTTCTTTCAACTTTCTTATATTTTATTCGACTCTCTTTCGACACTGAATTTAAATTTCTGTAATAAATTGTACATAAAATATTTATGTTGTATATCATGCTTCAGTCTTCTTTCTTTCGAAAACTTGAAAGCTGAATATTTTTACATAAAAATTTCACAGCGTAAAAAAAATTGTAAAAGCATAAATAGCAAGAAGTAAAAGAGAAATAACTCTTACTTTCTATAATTTTAATATATTATAGAATAAACTAAAAAGTAAAATATTAATTGTAAATCTTTTTTTATGAACTGTAGTGATAAAGTAAATTTATTGAATTTTTTATCTTTGAAGTTATCAAGTTTTTATCATTCCTTGGGTTCTTAATTGATGATACGAGTGCACGTATTTACTCCATCATAAAAACGTTCAAAGAAGAACGATAGCTTATTTATTCAAAAAGCAATGTAACTCTCATGTTTTTCCTCTCCACCCTTTCTCTCTTTCCTAAACTAACTATCTTGACGGCAATCTTCATTAGATTAAACGATCGACACGTTTCAAGGATCGTAGGCGTCCGATCGTCGAGTATATGGAAACTCGAAATGTTGAACTTGGTCGATACCAGTTCGCCCACGTAGAGGATCGCGGATCTTGCCGACCAAATTCGACTCGTGTTTGCTCATCGCGAACGATTTCCGTATGTTCTCGCGTCAAGAGCCCACGAAACCGTGCATTTTCGTCGCGAAATTTATCGTTATTTTACGTTATGCTCTCCCGACGACGATCGCATTATCACGAGATTTCCTGGTACTGCCACCGTGTCGCACACACATGTCTCGAGCCTCCTACACGAGAGCGCGACTTTGCGATCCCACGTATCTGTATTTTCTCACCGTATTACACGCCCACCTGCCTCCTGGGAAATGAACGATTCGAGGAATTGTACGCGCAGTAACTCTATTTGTTAAACATTTATATCAGCGTTTAACTCGCATATTATCATTTGACGTAACTGAAAGTCACATGGGACCTGATAAGTCCCAATATACAATTAATCATGCAATATGCATGTTAATCCCCGCAAACAATGTGAATTTTTAGGGATAAAATGTTCGCGCGGAGCTCAACTGCGCATGCAACTTTGATGTTTGATTGATATTCGCGTTGCAAAATGACATAAATGACACTTTATCGGTCGCGCTCGTTATTGTGCAGCTCTGCGGATATCTGCGAATCTATCGTCACAATGTTGAAGCGATGCGATTTTAATGAGACCTTACATCATTGCGAGTTGATCGCGTATCGCGCCGTCCGCGCGGTTTTCCATCGGGACGGACGTGTCTCGTGCGATCGTTAAGCGCATTACGTAATGCGAGGCGTTGCGGTTACATTACGCGTTGCAGCGACCGCGGAAGCTGACGATGAGCTGCCACCAGAACTGAATCATCCGATCGATATCGCACGCAGCCCCTGCGACGCTGCGTGCATCACGCTTCTATTAATTACAAGCTCATTAGTCCCACCCACGCAATTAGAAACGTGCAGGCACTGCAGGCCCGTATCCGCCTACTCCCGCCGCGAACGCTGCCTCTCATTTCGTCTTATTGTCCTCATCTTTCTCTTTCGCTCTAAGGAAGGAAGACGTCACAAACTACATGTGAACCTACGTGACGTCACGGTCGTGACGCTGTAATTCATGTGTAATATATTTCCGTCTACAAGGTGTCCGAAAATCCACGAGCTTTGACGAACTTTCGAAATGACTTTTAAAAATAAATACCATTTTATTTAGTTTATCTCACAAACAAGTTTTTTTGTAAAGACGCTTAAAGTTTCCTTGAAGACTTGATGCTCTTTTTATTTTAATGGCACCTCTTTTTTTAGGCAATAAAAACGAGTTTAAAGACATGTGGCACATATATTCTCAAGGCCGCACGAGATAAAAAATAAAATGAATGTTTATCTTGGAAAGGCATAAATTTACAAGACATGTAATTTGAACTATTCTCTGGAATAACAATTTCCAATCATTTTAGACTCGCAAATTTCAAAAGGAATATTTTTATTGCAGTATTAGAGGTTTTAAAACTCGCAATTATAAATATTATTGCTGTTTATTATTGTTAAAAAAATATGCAAATTAAAACCGATGTTGTATAATTTTTAATGCCTTATAAATATTTTTAGATATATGCAAGAGACACCTCATAACAGAAATTATATTAATTTCTCTACATATAATAATAATTAATTGTCATAAATAAAGATACCGTAATAAATGTATTAATTTTCTTTTGTTAAATATAATAGTTTTCTAGTTATTATATAGTAGATTTTCAAATTCTTCCAGTATCAAGCCGACTTTTTCATCTTGTATACAAATGCACATATACAAATGCATGATACATATACACGAGACACACACATTACGTTGATCACACGTTCTCGCGGGTGAGTCACTCGACTCAGCAAGAGGAGACGCGATGACGTACCCGTTGATACGTTGCACCACTCGTAGATGCACGTAATATCGAGAGAAAGAGAAGAAAATGCAAGCTGGCGAAAGGGTAGGGGAGACCCAGGACGAGGGGAGAGCGTAAAAAAGAAGCAAAACGAGACGCGAAACCTGCTGGGCGTTGCAGGGCGATGACGCCGCACTCTGTTTACGGCAGTGACGTAGATCAGTTATACGCCACGTACGCGTGAAACGTTGTTCGTCATTACGCAATGCGAGAACCTACCTACCGTGACGGAATTCCATGACCGGCTGATCGGGCGTTTTGTCGTACTGCTAACTAGAAATGCTACTTCTCTTGTGACAATCCTACAAAAATAGCTGAGGATTGATAGGAACAAGTTCGCGAAATCGTGATCACCAAATCTTTGAATAAAAGAGACACTTTTTTCAATTTCTGAAAACAGAGACAAAAAGATGAAAGAGAGATTGAGAATTTAAAAATCTTTAAACATTTATAACTAGGAATACGTATATTGTATTTTAATGTCAAGATAATTTGATGTAATTTTGAAAAAATAAATGTTGCTTCAACGGGAATCTTTTTCATTTAAATCAAATTATTTCATAATTAAAAAATATTTAGTACAACAAATATAATTGTAGAATTTTCTAATTTCGATAAGAATGATGTTGTCTATCATACAACCGAAATGAGAAGTAGAAAAGAGAGCTCGTTCAATTCAAACTCAAATAATTATGACGTAGCTATGTTTACCGCGATAACGTATTGCCGTTATTCATCTATTACATAATGCAGGCAAATGACAAATATACCGTGAAAGATATTTAAAACGTATGATTAATATGACACAACGAATTATCTGTGAGCCTAAACAATTCCATTTCTAGACTTTTAATTTCTTAGCGCGAATTGATGAATAAAACATTATATGATTGATAAAACTCATGACATTTGCAGGTAACATCAGCATTTACAATCTTGTCAATATAAGAAAACAGAAATAAGAATTTTCGTACGAACATGCAAGGCCAAAGAGCGATAACGATTAATAGGAAAAACATTTGCTATCGTCGTGGAATCCATTATTTTATCTGTGTTAAAGATACGGTATCTTTGATACAATGAAATTTTATCATACCGCATTATAAGTACTTATGTAAAAGAACTTAATTGCTCGGTATCTCGATTCGGTACTACGTAACGCATTAATTAAGCATTAAAATTTTTTCCTTTGGTTGAACATGAAGAAAATTTATATATTTCGTTCCTTTTGAACAAATGAACAAAGCAATTAATCGCACGCGAAGAATGATAAACACAGACAGATGATTGGCAGTTCGTTTCTTATCGGAGTGTCAGCTGTAGAGCGTCATTTAATCACTGTTAATGTGTTAAAAAAGATGGAGCAGGTGCGCATCGCTGGTATGCACGCGCGATACTTGCCATTCGATATCGTTTAAACATTGTCCAAAACATTCACAGGTATTTGTTTGCACAATCGTCACAAGTGACTCATTTATCTGCGCATTTGTGCTCGCTAGATACGCGTCGCTCGACGAAAATGCACATTTCGCGAAATTATCACGGAGCAGTAACAAATAACAGACGTCATCTCGATTAATTTTAATTACTTCGCGAAAGAATTTAGTTTGATTACTAATGTCGTTTTTACAGCTCGTTTCTGTGACATGTGATGTAATTTAGTACCGAAAACAAACAGTGAAGATCTATGACACTATTGCCAATAAAATTATGCTAATTCAGGCTAATTCTCAGGCAATCGTTAAATCATCGTTGATTATTGTCGTACATTAATTTCGAGTCTAGTATTAATTAAATTAAAACTTAATTGGATTTTTAGATCGAGAATAAGCATTATCGCTTTGTTAAAAGTTATTTAACGAGGCAATCGATTTTCTTTTATCTCTACATCGAATAACATTATTTTATTCGTCTCAAGACTTCTGTCCATCTGATCACGGAAGTCGGATCATCTTGACGCGGAATTTTGAACTATGTAAATCAAACGATTCGATTTGTGAAAGATCACCTTCAATTGATAAGATGTCGTTCGAGCGATTCCTGGAAGATCGATTTCTCAAACACGTGAATCATCACTGGAAGCCGGAACTATCGGCGTTACAACACCGGTTTATTGTAGATTCTGAACAGATTCTGAATGAAATTTTCTCAGAAGCAACAACAAGTAATACTTCGTATAGTATACTACGATCGCCTTTCATTCATTCGTCTTGACTTCTATGAGAATGACGAAAGTACCGGCTGTCAAAGGTCATCTGTCTGTGAAGCCCGAAATAGCACCCCGAAATGCGAATTTTTACAAAATTGATATGGTATTTGATTATCAAAAGTATCATCGCTAAAACGTATGCTCTGTAAATTATATCTAAATCTTTTTATTTAAAAAACTGGTACAGAAACTTTAGTTTTATAATGTAATTCTTGAAATGATAGCGAGATGAGATACGATAGAAGATCACATTCGCGTGCACTTAAGTACATCCATGCTTTTATGCATGTTATTTTACTGTCGATATGTTGCAGTTACACGATTTCATCGATTGGCTATTTCTCTTAACGCTGACCATTAGAATTGCACCGTGCATTAATCGATACAAAGCCTTACATACAACTATCATAAGTGTGTTCGATTATTTCTGTCGTGAAATATTCACCTCGTTTTGAATAAACAATAAATTTACGTATAAAATTCCGCCATCGGTTAGGAAATTAATAATAACTGAAGAACTTGTGGAAAAATTAAATTTTAAATGAGAAAAGATTCAGTTCGTAAGTTACAATTAAAGTAAAATATTCTTTATCTAATTAGATATCTATTGTTAAAGTCAACTGATATTTTCAAACAACTGGCTTACACTGCGGATTACACTTCTCTTTAGTCAAGGTTTATTTTCCTATAAATGTTCACGGCTGAAGAAAATGCTGATTGTGAATGTCGCATTCCAAGACACAAAAGAATGTAAGGCTTTAGCGAGTGTCGGATGGAGTTTCAAATGGATGAAAAGATCGATTGGGGTTTTCCCATTGAAAACGAGTGACGCGAGTACCAGCGAGGGAGAGAACCGTCGAACGGTCCTGAATGAACGGACGCTCGAAAAAAAAGTAGGTCCGCATGTTTTCTCGGACGGTGAGAAGGCGCGCATACGTTCGAGTGTGCGTATATGTCGACTGGTATGTGAGTCATCCAGGTAAAGACGGCGGGGATTGCGAGGAGCGATCAACATTCTCGGAGCAACCCCATGAGTCACCGGGTCGCCGCCATCCCCCCGTTATTGCCTACCTGCTAGCACCACCTGTTGCTACATTCGGTTTCTGGGTCGACTTTAAGTTTTAACCTGTGTATTACCCCACCTGAATCAACCTGCAGGATCTTCACACACACATTAGAGAAGAATAAAAATTAATGCGCTGTTCGATGACATAAGAAAATATTATTCAAGAATTGACGAGAATATAAAGAAAATTCCATGAGGATACAACGAGAAAAATCACGATTGTAATTTGAGCAGCGAACTAAAAAACCCAAAATAATGGATCCAAATTATTGAAAAAATATCGCAAGAAATATCTTAAACTCAACTTATAATTTCGTTGAAAATTGTAATTTTAATTTTGGACAATATTATATTACGCATCTCACACATGTGTGAGGGACCAACATGTAATTGGATGAAGTAGTTCGCGACGCTTCACGGAAATTCTCAACTTTATCACCGTCTGCTTTTTTAACGACGAGAGAGACGTCCCGTTCACGCGACGGCGCGTTTGGTGGGCGGATCGATGACCTTGAATCTCGTAACAGTGACGCTATGAGTCACGTTACGAATCGCGACTTTCAGAAGTCGGAGAGACGACGATCATTGCCGGACGAGGACCGAGTAGTTTCCGGAAGAGGAGATTTCCCCACTCGTAAATTATCGTGAGTCATCCCCCGGTCCACATGCACGGAAATCCGCGAGAAGTTCAGTGAGTTAGTTTCTTACTTTGCCAATTACGCAACACAGCGGCAAAGTTCAGCGATGGTGGGGGATCGTTTCTAGCAAATCGCTTCTCGTTGATCGAACGAGATTGCACAAAGTTTTTGCGCGATTCCCTGAATCGTTTATTTGTCTCCGAGATAAGTTAAATCCGACTCAGGGATTTTATCCAACTGGCGTACGTGCGCGGCATGAAGTTATCAAACGACTATACGTATATTTTGTGATATTAATATACGATTGATTCTCATAATACTACGTTATGCATTTTATTCGACAATATTATTTCTGATTAACTTCATTAAGTCTAATCTATTTTTACTTCATACATATTCTATCATTATCTTATCTAATATTGTTATTTTTTAATATGTTCTCTCTATTTTTAGATATTCTTTAATAATTTATAACAAGATAAAGGGTATATCCATATCTATTTTTATTAAATATTTTTAATGGAAGAATGTTGATTATCTTATTTCAATTGCTTTTGGAATCACTTCCTTAAATATATCGTTCTCACGTTGTAATTATTCTGATACATCTTTATCAAGGATTTCCTCTTTTAAAAGATGGGAATTAAAAATTGATCATATAAATTATTCACAGACACTTAAATAGACTAATGACATTCGATTGCGCATTAGTCGCGAAGTATAAAAGAAAGAAACACGTGACCCAATGCGAATAGCAGATAACGCACGTGGCGTATTATCCGAGTATTATCGCGTTCGGTTTGCGTACATAGTAAACGGAGTTGAGTCGATGAAAATAGTCGTTAAAGGCAACATTAAAGATCGAAGTCTTTCCATGCAACGGAGCGTGAACGTCGCATTCGCTTTAGGCGTTCGTTTCCCTATCGCTAGTTTAAAGTCGATTGTTTGCTCTCAAGATAAGCGCGACAAACGGGTGGACAGTCCAAGACCAGTTCTCTCGCGTTCGGTACCGATCCCGTAGAATGCTTTTGTGTCGAATGTACAAAGTACAATTACGACATTGCGGCAAGACGCGGTGACCTATTCACTTGTCTGTCAACCATGAACTTTGCGCTAATCATCATTTGTTGCCACATCTTTTTATAGTTGTATCAATTGCACGCATTAAAGAATTATAGTTAAAAATAGATCCGTGACTAAAATATATAAAATATTTTACAAGATTGACTTATATCGGAATTCCGTTTAAAAGATATTCCTTAATTGTTTATAAATCTCGAACTTCATGTAAATAAAAATCAACATATAGAAATTATTTGACGGAATATTGCTTTGCAATTTGAACGTAGAAAATTCGTAGAATATTATATAATAATTACGAGTATACTCAAATGTAATTTTTCAAACAAAGAACAGAAAATAAAATTGTTATAAGAAATAAAAAATAAGTTCTCGCGATTCTTCCATATCAAACATACATATGAGTCTAATTCCTATTCTTATTCTTCCTGTTGTTCTTAAATTGATTAGATTGTGTATCTTGCATTTCTGCAAATATTATCGCATTATCACTTACAAAAATGTATATGTATAATGTGTAAATGTATGAGTATTGAGCCTACAGTGTGTTGAGCTCAGGTTCGTAGATTCTCAAGTTCTAAGTGATTATGCAAATTAGTCATCTCTGCGGAAAAAATGGTAACAGTTTTCTTAATGATAAATATGAAAAAATATATAATATTGGAAAAATATTATTACAGTAGTTGCGTCAGACTCATTGCACCATCTAACGTTGCGAGTGCCAACTTTATGCTGCAGTTACAGATTCCTGCAGTATCTTAATTATCAGGATTTATTAATATTTACATAAAAAATAGAACAATTTTTATAATTATTACTTTTACAAGGATTAAATTTAATAAAATATTCTAATAAATATAAATGTAACTTTTTTCTTACATTTCAGTTACGCCTTTTAAAATTTTTATTGTATGCCTTATTCATAGTTCAAGCAGCATTTATAACTTAATAAGAATTCATTAATTCATAAATCAAAAATTTATTATTATTTTTATAATTTTCTAGAAATGTTTCTTACATTATTGTATTGATTATTATTATATTGATTATTGAACTGTAAAAAAATTAGAAAGCACCGATATAAAATGTCGGAAGTTTAAGCAATGGTTACTTATTTATTGATGTTTTTACATCTTTGCTCTTCCTTTTAATATCCTAGTAGAAAGGATTTCCATTTTTTATGAAGTATTGCGTTAATCTAAGTGATGGTTGGATACTATTTCCTCTTGAGAAAGGAACAAGTGAGCTAGAAAAAGAGAGAAAGAGAAAGAAGAAGGGAGAGAGAGAGAGAGAGGAAAAGAGAGTAACGTAAATAATTAGATTTCTTAACACATATGTTACGATTCTTCTGATTGCATTCCGTACTACGGAAATGAAGCAAGAAGATGAATTATTTTATAGTACATAACTATTAATCTTTTTTTTAAGTATTCGTTATTAAACAAGACATGTGAATTATATCCATATTTAAGTTTCTTTTAGCTTATGCAATGCATTATATAGAGTATTACTAACTTTTATTATAATTTAAATTCTTTGTTATTTTTATGAAATTATCTTATGAAACAATATTTACCTTGCTATAAAATCATATTTTTATCGTTTTAAATCTAAATTTCATTACAATTTATCTTTTACATAAAAGTAATTAAATGTCTGTTGTATAAATATTTATTTTAATATTAAAAAATTTAATATTTGACACAAAGATTGTACATGATGTAACAACTATTCATTTTTTGTCAAGAAAATAAATTTCAAAGAGAATTTTACAACGAATCTCAACGTTGCTTTCTATGATAAAATTATTAGACTCGTTTTTTATTAAGAAATTTAGAAAATTAATCTATTATATTAATCTATTATATATATAAAAATTTTCTAAATTTTAAAAATAATTCTCTATAAGATAAGTATTATTTCAGAATTAAAAATTCATATGAGAGAAGAAAATTCATCCTAAAAACTATACATATATTAATTTATTTTTCGAAAGTTAATGTCGATCAAGATTTCTTTTTCTTTGCCATATGTGTACGAATCTCATCTTGAAGGGGCATTTTTTTATGTCAGCTGTACATCAAGAACTGCCACGGGTCAAGAAGGTGGCTCCGATAGAAAGTCGTCCACGCATGAAGTTCAAAAATAGAACGACTTGCGAAACTGCTCCCGAGATGCTTATAAAAATGAGGGAACATGAATAACATTGCGTATGCATGTGATTTATCTAGTAATGATATCCTAGTACCCTGCTACGCAGAATAAATCAAAAACAATAATTATTCTTAATTCTTAGAGAATTGATTACATGAGTCTACATTTTTTCACATTAAAATTGTACATAGGTCATGCAAATTAAATGTGAATAAATGGATAAATAAATTATATACAAAATGGATAATATTAAACAAGTTACAGTTTGTCACAAAGAAACTCTTCTTCGAATTGCTCGAAGAATTTATAAATAAAAGAAAGTACCTATCGAAGATAATTCTTACGAATTCATTTTTATAAAGACAACCGAGATACGCTCGTTAAATGCATCACGTTTTGCCAAGCCCTTCAATTACGACGAATCGCAAGAAACGCGGAACCGCGTCAATTACTTTGATTCACCGCGTGCGATGTTATCGCCTAAACGACGAACATATCGCTGATAGGATCGTGACGACGTAATAACAGATTTCCACATCCAAGGTAGAACTGCCTCGCAGTCCTTTCCCCTATTCTCTAAACGGCGTAATCTTTGCCCAATTTGTTCTCACGACCTGTCTTCGTGTACTAGTTATTTAGATATAATCCGCGGCGCGTTCCGCCACGCGGAAGAACGCAGATGTGCGACCGATTTTTTCGTGACACGTTCATGGACGTCGACAAAAACCTAACCCATTACACCTGTGCTAATTGCGTCTCTCAAGGAGTGCCTAATGAACTAGCGAGAGTAGAAAGTATGGATCGTCACTCGTAAAACGACGCAAAGGGACTTTAAAATAGTTAAAATGGTAATTTTACGAAAAAAAGAAAGATAATGAGTTCTTTGTGCAAAAGTATTTGTGGAGGCTGACTTACTTTAATATTGTCTCTTTTTTTTTGCTTGTATAAGAAATATCCAATTATTTTCCTAAGCTATGCATCGCTATAAAAATTATTCAATTATTTATGTAGATAATAAGGCACAAAATTTATGTTTAAAACGTGAAAAATTTGATTTTATTACAAAATATGGGTATTTCACAAGATGATTTCAAAACTTAATGATGATCTTAGTTGAACGTGTCCAATGAATGCATCAAATTTTATTTAATTAACCCAAGTCTGCGCGCATCGTCAGTTACTCCGTTCAATACCAATGTAATTAGAAGTAAATGATTTTGAACCAGATCGCGCTATTAGTTCGTTGGCTTCGCGGTTGTGCGATGAGCGCTTTCACAAGAGAGCGGAAATTACGAAATTTGCGTTAACTTATGGCAAACGCAGCCAGCCTTCGGCGGGGAAAAGTCTTGGACGTAATGGTATCGATAATTATCGAAACATGCGAAATTAAGCAATGGATCATTACACGTGCGTCTCGATTCATCGCAACTTGTTAAGATACTTACGCACCGTGAACGCATCTACTCGATCGTAATCTGTGCAAATATTCAGCTCTCGATTGCTCGATTGCTCAAGATTGCTCGAATTTCACTCACTTTTTTCGTAATATCCATAATAATTTATTTTTCAGGATGACTGCGTCAGAAAATCATCACTGAATGCTTACACTTGTGTGGACATGGAAAGGAGAGTTCCATTTTATCACTTTAAAAAAATAAATTTAAAAATCAACGTTTATGATTATGGATATAAATGAATGCGAAATAATTCATGGTTTTAAATTATCAGCTAAGCGACACAGCCATTATTATAATTTTGATGTCATTGTTAATTTTAAACATTAGCTCCCCCATTGACGTCCAAAAATTGACGCCATCTCTCAATAATAATAATAATAATAATACACGATAATATTTCTTAACATCGGGGCGAAATGCAAAAGAGAAGTTGCTTGCGATGATATTTTGCTTTCGGTTTACTTACGATTTCTCAGCGAAGAAAGTCCCCCAGCGTGCAACTTCCCTTTCATGCTGCATCCATATATACGCGAGTTGCAAACAGGGTCACGCCGATGAAAGTCAATAATAATACTTGTGCGAGCAAATACCGGTGTCTTTCTGATTTGCATAAGCAAACGCTATTTTGCGGACGCTACCAAATGTTAATAAATTTCATCTTTGAGCTCAGACGACCGACTGTTATCTTTGACGACAGGACTTTTTTCCTTGCCTTTCGCTACTATGTCGTTACATGATTATTTTATGGGATAAGAAAACCGTCTCTTTCATAGGTATTCTAATGTCTTCTGTTTCCCGCGGCTTAACCTGTCGGGTATTATACACAGCTACTTCGTCATATTCGACCTCGTCGATTGCAATTCCGTTAATGTCACGGCACAGTATTTTGCGTGATCTATATCCTTGTACGGACTTTTCTCGACTGAATAAAAGACTCCGAGAAATGCCTGAATGGATCATTCTAGTGTTTTTTTTTTCTTTTCCGCAATAAGATTTGTTCGATTTGCAACGTATAATCATAACAATGAGTTGTTTAAATATAAACTCCATTTCCTACATTTAACTCAAATGTTAAGTCTGATTAAAACTAATTTTAATTATAAGGAGCATTGTAATGTTTCGATTTTATATTAAAAAATAATACATATAATTAAACTGAACATAATATATAATTATACTAAAAGCGAGCAAATATTACAAATGTAAGATTATCAAACTTTCCTTTGCGATCAAAATTTTCCTAAAACTTTAGAATCGCGAACTACCTTGAGGAGCGGCAAGTTGGCTCTTTGTGGACGACTACGTTTCAAATGTTATCACGAATAATGCGTACCGCGAGAGCAACGTGACGCAAGATGAATCTTTTTGCCGATCGTCGTTTGCCATTAGAGCGAACGTAACTCGCGCGAACGGTACCGTTCTGCATGAAAGCGCGGTAACGGCGATCGTAAATGGTTGCGTTTGCCGTTGTTGTAAGTCACCCGACGAAGATGAGAATCAGCGAAAGGGACGAGAGCGAGCGCGAGCATCACCGTCCGCTCCAAGCAGCATCCCGCCGCTGTTACGTGAGAATGCAATGCGTACCCACTGACCGGCTTCACGTAACTTTCCGCGACAGGCACGGATTCTCGCTTTATTACGATTTACGCATCACATTCGAGATGTAAAATAAATCTCAAAATAAAATGAGCATCGACTACAAAAAATTAGGATATTATCTTTATCTTATCAATTATTTCATCGAATATACAATTCATAATAAATTTGAAAATAAATCAGAATCAATGAATCAATAATATCCAATTTAAAAGTATAATAATAAGTAATACAAGTAATTTATATGTACATTTTTAAAGTAAATTTTAAATGTTTGCTTTAAACGCGTTCAAATCTGTCATTAACAAGCTCTGGGACACCCTGTGTATCTCGCGTGTCATGCGTAATTTCGCTCATGTCAACGAAAGTAGGCTCTAATTTTAACGTAATAGCTTGCGGTCTGCCACGTAAGCGCCCTTCCTTCCGCCACAAAAAAAAATACTTAATTAATCAAAAAATTTCGCTCCGGGGAGCCACGTGAGTGCTTGTTCTTAATTAAGATACCGATCGCTGACCCGTTATAACGCACGTACGAGCGAGAGGCGATCCGCGGCCTCGAAAAATCGCACGCACCAGGTGAAAATGGCGTATGATTTACTGCAACTGGTCACTCTGCGCTGAGAGGAAAGCCGAAGGTGGGAGAGACGAGATCGCCGGTTATGCAAAAAGCGAAAACGGTCACGTGTATACGTTGCGAACCGAGGCAATGTCATCGAACTTATATAATGTGTCGCCTTACTTCGATTACACATAGCCCTCCGCGCGTATCGGATTTAATCTCTCACGGATGGATCGCGGTGTAACGCCGCTTTCTACGTCTCAAGGACCGACGACTTCGATATTCTTCGAGCCGTATGATGAGGATTATCCGTATTTGCATATTACTTGCAATTTTGAGTAATGAACGAGCAATTATTTGCTGAGTGCCGGAACACTTGTCTGGTAAACGCTCTCTAACAGGTTCTCGACTAGTAGCAACGGATGGTCCATCTTATGGCCTTTAGATACTCGCATTAATTAGTCTAATTAGTTTGAAATGTTCGATTATCTGGTAACAGAGAAAATCTGATTCGTACCCACCGGGACCATCGACTCATCTAAACGGAGAAGCGTGGATGCTGGATCCTCCACGTACGGAGAGATTCCGGCGAGAGGCGCGACCCGCGCGGAATTCCTCATCACGCGAGGGATGGCCCGGCCGCTCGTAGATAGGCGCAGGTGAGAGGGCCCCGCGAGAAGAAAGGCAAGAGGTCCCACGATCAGGGATCCCTACCGCGCCGGCCGGCGAGGAGCCGCGGCGACGGACGGGCCCCGATCGAGAGGAAGAGCCCGTCGAGAGCTGAGTCGAGTCGAGGAGATCGCGTCGAGGTGCGCAGTGCATCCGCCGCCGCTTTTCACGGTGGACGAGCGCAATCGGGGGGCCCCGTCCGCCGCAAACCGCCCATGCGACACCGAACAAAATGCCGAAAATTAGCCTGCGTATTCTGTGTAAGTGTCCGCACGCGTGTCGAGTCCGGGCCCGCCTCGTGTGGGAACCCGGAGTCGAACGTGCCCGGCGATCGGCTATCATGTGTCGATCACACGAGTGATAGTGTTCAAACTCGCGCCTCTTTATTTTGATCACGTGTTAGTTTTATCGCCGCAGACAGGTAAGGCAAACCGGGCTATGTATGTTAATCGACGCATTCGGGCACTCGATCAGGATTGAATAATTTTTTAACGACACGCCGATCACAGCGGACAGCGACAGTGAAATAACGAAAGCGAGCGCCGGAGATCGTAAGTTAATTACATCGATGGGAACTCGATGACTCGATCGGCGATGGAACGAATTTGTAAAAAGTTACCGCAGGCGTGTGATATGGGATTGTAACATATTTTTTTTTAATTCTTTGTATGATGTTTTTACACGATTATTTAATAATAAAAAAATCCTGATACCAATTAAATATTTTATCAACCAGTAATGTTACGTTTTAATTATTAAATATAAATATACGTTTCATCCATTTGTTACATTTTATTAGAAGATAAATGAATTAACGGTTTCAATCAATGCGGAGTAGATTTCTCTGTTGCCAGATAAACATACTAATTAGAGTTGTAAATATTAAAATACGACTGTCTAGAGACTTTTGAATTAAAATCATTAAGATAAGAAAAATTATTTGAATAAGAGATTATTTCTGACAGCTGCTTTAAAATAGTAGACTTTAATGTATCTAAATGAGCCATCGATATATCAAAGATTTCCATGCTATTTCAGAGTTCGCGACTAGAAATTTAAAATTATAGTATTTATATTTAACGATAAATATACATTTAATAAGAAAATACAGTTGCTGCAAATAGATTTGATCTAGCGTTATGATCGAAGGCTAATTGTGAGAGAAAAACTGAAGTCATAAAGTATTCATGGTACGATTGAAGAATTTAATTTATGAACATCTTTACTCTCCTCTACCTCTCTATCTGTTACACTCGCGAACATTACGCAACGATCTCTCAACCATTTTCGCATCGGTAGCAAGTTTAATCAATCATCGACGAGGACGTCTGCGATCTAGTTATAATTGAGAAAATATAATTTATCCGCGTTTCGCCGCGATGTTCCATTCATGCAAGCTCAAGATGACGTTCACGTAATGTTAGGAAGAACATCGAAGTAACACGCTCATAAATTAAATCTCTCCGTGACACTAAAGTATTACGCACATCAAAATTATTACGTTTTTTTGTCATGATTTCGACAATCCGACACGGTTACGTGTAATTTACAAATGCGCCGTGTAAATTGCAGAAATTGCCGTGAAGAATTTTATTGCTCGTGTACTGAAATACGTCGGCGCTTTGATTTAATATTATTGGACGTGTAGCTCGTGACGGATGAATAATATTACATGGATGCGCTGACTACTTAATGAAATCTTGTCCATCCCGAGTTCATGGAAATTTTCTGATCTTGAATATGCCTTTTTAAAAAATATATTGCAAGGTTCTTTAGGAGGATATCAATGTAATTAAATTATGTCTGTATATTTTTGATTATTATATTATTGATGATTATATTTGATTTCAATGAAATAAGATACAAAGATATAAATAAACAATGGAAATTACTTTTTGTTTAAAGCTGAATTGTACGCGATAAAAAAAAATTAACTTTCAAAGTACTCAAACATATGCAGAATTAGAAAGATATAGATAGCTGAAATTTTATTAAAAAAATTATTATTGTCATTTTTTTATATCCATTATAAAGTATTTGCTGTCCAAATTTCCAAATATAAGTAAGATATCTTTGCTCGATGCAAAAAGTTGTCAGTAGTCAGCGGAATTGATTCGAACAATTGTTTCAAGTCATGCCGTGAAATACGATTCGGTCTTGAGTCAGCGACGCAAATATTAAAAGAACGCTGTTTGCGAGGACACTTTCGCCGCCGGAAATTTGNGCTGCTAATTACTCGTCTCGTCTCGTCGAGTAATTAGCAGCGCCGCAATCGCAAGTTACTCGACATTTTCTCTCGGAGGTCGCCCCGTTCCACGCGTGCATATCTTTTGAATCATCTCGTCATTAATTTCGCGATGAGTCAGGCGGAAAATAATTCACGGGCAATTTCTCGCAGATCGAGCGATTTGTAACACACCGAATAAACTCGCTCTATCACGACCACCGGTCTTCGTCGTGCTCATTCCTCGTAGCCTTTGCGTCCTTTTAATGCCATTGAGAATGGCAGCACAATGAGAGAGCACGTGCGTTTAAGAACATCACACTATAAAGTGGATATTGTCGACCCGTCAGCCTTTCGAAGGATTTCACATGTTGCTGACTACGGATAATGACAACGAAATTACGGAGGACATCGAGATCCGACAGCTTTATATGGCAGACGTGTAATAGTACATTATCAAACTATGCGCTGTAACTAATATCTTGGCTACGACTCTTCTAAATCGCAAACATTTTTGGTCAGGGGAAATCTTTATTATACGATTGCAAAAACACACGAAGAAGATGAAGGATTTTTAACATATTGATTTTAATAAATCTAATGTTGCAATCCTACTCGAGCTAATAGCAATTAATATTTTAAATCTTTTCACTATTGAGTTCTTATAAATACGTTAAGAGAAATATCGAGAAGACAAAGTTGCACATTGTGGCCAGAGAAAGGTGACTTCATTGACGTCATCTAACCGATCAGAGCGAGAGCCCTCGAATCATATTATCGTGCCCACATTGCATAATATTAAATAATATTGTATAATTACATAACTGCGTTATATAATGCTATGACAATTATCTCGAAGCTACGCTTTTCGAAATGCCACAGAAAGTGTCCACCGAATCGCCTTTTCAAGGCGAACAATCTTGCTCATTCGCGAGAAACCGAGAAACGTCGTGATAATATTACGGAATGCAGCATCAATCATCTAAGCGCGAATATGAATTATGAGAGAGAATCGAACTCTTTCGCCGCGATAAATCAAGCGAAGAGACCACGTAAGACTCGCGTTATCTTCGTGAAACATTCGGGTTTCTCGGGATCAACTGCCGAGTCGTGACGACGATGATCGTTCATGGTCAGTCGTGAATTAAGATCTACCTTGCCTAACCGATTGTAGAGCGCACGTTGGATTTCAGCGCGGCCTCAAAAGTACCTAACCGCGAAGATGTTCTTTTCCAAGCGACCTTTCACGCCACGATCGTTCGGTTACGAAATCGAAATCGAGCGATATTCAGTGATCGGCGCTTCACGAGGATGAATCGAGGAGTTGGTATTCATGGATTTATTGTTTGAATACCAGAAACACCGAGATTTTCCCCTCGCTCATTAATGCGAAAACTTAATTGGGATTTCATTAAAATTTCTTTCTTTTGAATTTTAATATATTATTATTAATATTTGTCTAAATTTATAGTCGACAATAAATGAAAATGATTCTGGTATTAAAGAAGCTTGAATTTTATGTTGTAACATTTTAATCAAATCGTCTAGTTCTTTTAATAATTTGCCGCATAATCTATAATATTCGTTTAAGCACATCTTTTTCGCGAGTAATCTATAAATTCGTATACAGGTCTCGTGACGGCGATCTTGTGCATCATTCAACGAAGTCTGGAACATGGAATTCCTAGGAGGAGCTTCCTGTCACGCAGAGCGATTGATGGAACTAGAGGAAGGTTCGTTTTTGCTAAGCGGTTTCTTCCGCGCGCGAATTCAATTATGCGGCTTAATTAAATCCATTCGCCTTTGCAGGAAGTACTTCGACCCGAATGAGGACGGTGCGTTCGACAGCTATGGATCCGCGGGTGGACAGTACGATCCATACGATCATATAACGGGTAAGTTAACCTTTTAAACTTTAAAAATCTTAAAAATTTTTTTATACTCTTCCAAGAGAGATATTTATTATTAAATATATTTCTTTCCTATCCTTATATTTTCTACAATCTTGTAACTTTTAAATCGCCACCTTTACTTGTATCTTTATTATTGAATGCCTTCCTTTGTGATTGTCTTTCAATACTTTCATACTTTCGATTAAGGTGGATACCGCCTTACTCATTTGAGCGTTACATAATTATTTTCCCCTTACGACGTGCGGAATTCTTATGGCGCAGTTATCTTTCCATTAATCCTACGCGCAACGACGAACGGAGGCGGCGATAATTACAAGAAGCTTGTCGATGTTGTAGTTGACAATTTTATGAAAATCATAACTTGAAACTCCAGTTAATTTTTTGCTACCGTAAAAAGATTTATCTTACTCAGAAGGACATTGGAAATGTCTCGTTAAGTGCCGTTGTGAATGCGGTTAAATGCGCGTGAATAACTATTAATTTGTGTCGTTCTCAACGATGCGCACGGATCGTTACTTACGTGAAAGGTACCGCGACGTTTATATAAAAACCACGTCGCGGATAGGTCATGAAAAACCTTACTGATTATATAGATGCGGCAAATTGCGAGACGTTATCTGTCTGAGCGAAATCTTAAATATCACAGACGTAGCGCGATCATCGCGGCCTATTTTCCGCGACCTTGATCAGCGATCAACGATGAAGCTCGATACTCGTTCTTAATGACATTTCTTTTAATTTTTTTTTTCTTTACATTGAGCGATAACGATGTTATTATCCGCTAACTAAACGTTATATTAATCACCGATCATTTGACTCTAAGTATAATCTCTAAGTATAATCATTGAACTAATATTTCTTTTCAAGGACTTATATAGGTTCTTTTTATAAATTCATATTAATTTATAAGAAATTTTATAAGAAATCAGAGAAAGGTTCATGATGATTATGCTAATTATTACGGCTCTTTAACAATTGTAGACCGTGAAGATAGCTCGTTTCTATATAGCTCGTTAACTTGAAAATAATTTCTAAATGGCATACTTGATTTGCCGTAGGGTAATGAATCTGCTACCTCTCGCTCTTTCTTTCTCTTTCAGATCTATCCGACATCAGAAAAAATGTGCCGGGTGAGCCGGGGATCGATTATCCCGCCTACACGACATTACCTCAGACAGGATTCACGTGCGAAGGACGTTCACGTGGTAAATATACGTGAATAAATTATACAGTCGACTCATCACATGCCATTTCGCTTATTATTATGCATTGTGACATCTACAGTTTTGCTAAATGCAACATTTCTATTCTACATGCGTGAAATCATCAGCTTATCTTTAATTCAAAAATGCCAAATTTTTCAACTCGCATTATAACAATATGTACATATCAATATATATTTTTATATTTATAATAAATACCAATAAAGGTGATTGATAAATAAATGATGTGATAACTTAACAAATGTAATAAAAACAAATAATTTTACATACATAGATGTGTTGATTAAGATCGATAATATATTTAGACTTTTTGAAGTATTATAATTCTTAAATTTCAAAGAATATAGAATATTTTTATACTATGGTGAGATATGGGCTTTTACAAAAGGTATGTTTAAATAAAAATTTTTCGAACGTATACTTTATTAAGTAAAATTATTAGATAAAATAATCAGATCCGTTTCGTTCTTTGTTTCCATGCAATAGTAATAATATGTATGTAATCAATATTATACATATTCTAAGATTAGAAATGATGCATTAATCTGTTCCAGCATTATTTAGCAATAGATTTATAAAAGATATATTAGTTTTCAATTTTTTTAATTCTGTGATAATAATCACAGAAATTAATTAGATATCGAAAATAAATAAAATACTTTTTATTGTTGCACTTTTATCATCATTGCAGTTTTAAATATTATACATTAATAATTTTTGGATATTAATTTTTCATGGTTCTTTAATAGTTTCTAATATTTCACACATTTTTTATTTTACATATAACTAATATAATTTTTATAAACCCATTATTATAAGATTAAGATAAAAAATAATTAAAGACTCACTGAAGATGCGCAGCAGCAGAGTTATATACGATGTTAATCTATAAAATATAAATACATCCAATTTAAGTCTATGCTCAAAATAATTAAAACAATAAAAAATAATTGTAGCATGGATTAAATTTTTATTTCTTTAACCCTCGCTTGACGGAGTGGGGTCCTCAGAGGATCCCAACGATAAACGTCTATAAATTGGAGAGCTTTTATACATTTAACGTCAACACTTGTCTACAAGGGTTTTTGGGGTCGCTGATTTCGAATCTAATGTCGAAAATGCAAAATTCAAAATGGCGGATCTAAAATGATAGACCTAAAGTATCCATATAAATGTAGAATCACAAAATATAAAAATTTTACACGAAAATTTTTCTAAGAGTTTTTAGGGTCGCTAATTACAATGTCAAAATTCAAATTGACAGATGATCCAAAATAACAGACACTATTTATATTATATAATATATAATATAGACAGTGTCTGTTATTTTGGATCATCTGTTAATTTGAATTTTGACGTTATATTTAACGACCCCAAAAACTTTTAGAAAAATTTTCGTGTAAAATTTTTATATTTTGTGATTCTACATTTATATGGATACTTTAGGTCCGCCATTTTGGATTCACCATTTTGAATTTTGCATTTTCGACATTAGATTCGTAATCAACGACCCCAAAAATCCTTGTATACAAGTGTTGACGTTAAACGCATAAAAGCTGTTCAATTTATAAGCGTTTATCGTTGTGATCCTTTGAGGACCCCACTCCGTCAACGACATGACAAAATGAGTCTCCGTCAAGCGAGGATTAAACAGACGTTCGATAAAAAAAATTACAATTTAAGAAAAAAATATGAATAAACTCATAAGATCTAATAAGAAAATTTAATTCTCGTATAAATAACTGAATTAATTAAAATAGTCAGTTATATAAATATTTTACTTGTCTCTCTATTAAAATGTCAAGAATACATATCATATATTAAATGTTTTTAAATATATTTCGAAATAATATCCGAAATACTTTATGCGAACTGCGTTACGCAATAACACAAGATGCCAAACGGTGTAAACGCGACTGTCGCGCCAAGATAAACGATTTATTCCGCAATCATATAAGCAAATAATGAATTCCGCGATAATGATACGACAACGTTAAATGAAATGTCATTAATAAAATAATGATATTCACCCATGGTTGCTCCGCCGGCGCCCAATGCCTCCCCGGGCCTCCTCCTCTCAGCCGTTGCTCCGTTGTGACACACACACTCACTCATACCGTTTCACTTGCGCAGCACGACTAATTGCCAAACAACAATCGCACGTTAATCGCCGATATGAACGCGCGGCTACTTTGCACCGGCACTCCGTACGTTGACCGCACGCGACGCGCACTTCGTTGCATCACCGATCGGCGAATAACGTGAGAAACGCGCGTAACCGCACGAAGCCACGATTCGCCACGTTCCGCGACGGAAAAGTCTACGGAGGGAATTCGTAAACCGCGCGCGGCCAACTTCACGCGGTCACCCGCCCCCAGTGAGAAATGATGATCGAAAAGACCTCGTCGCGATATCGATTTGACATCGATTTGACCAACCATTTCTCACTGGGCCTAACTCCACCCGCCAACTCCACCCCCCCTCCCCCCCGCTAACCTAATTTTCGCAGCGCCTTCCGCGCTCGATACAACGACAATCGTTCATCTTTTGCTTCGGGGCTTACAATTAGACTACTGTCGCATGCTACTGTAACTCGAATGCGTGAAATTGAGATACGTGCTTTGAAATCGAGATCAATTATCCGCGGGACGCGACACTCGGCACTCTCGGCGGAGCACGATCGTCGCCTCGCGATTATTCGCGGCGGTGGATTCTGAGCATAAATCTTGAAATATACATTCCGACGGACCACCAGTATTTCCGCGTAATAAATTCATGCCACGAGGTCTTTAATTGTCGAAATGCGCCCTGATTATGACTGTACTTACTGCTAAACGCGTCGCGACGCCGCTCGACTCGGAGTCCCGTTCCGTATTCGCGACGTAACTGCGTAACGACTGAAATATTCGAATGTAGCGGCAACTTCACGGCGACGCCGCGCGATGACGTGCGTCGAATTAGCGAGTGGCTGCCTAAAATGCGTCATTAAAATCATTAAATCACGAACTAAATTATTAAATATACTCGATATATTCATAAATTTTCAGCATTATTCCGCAAAAACGTCGTCAAAGTACATTGATATCGTTTGAAAAACGCAATAATAAGTTAATTCTAATTTAAACATATTTGAAAATACACGTGCCGCGGTGTAATGTGTAATAGAGCGATACTTTATTCTCTATTCTCGTTCTTTATAGGTTCGACTTCTATTTTCGTACAAATAAGATTCATGAGATACTTATTTCGACGGACAATCGTCGTCTCGAACGCTTACGATACGCTTGTGGCAATGCGAATTATCTTTCTGGCCGATATTCCCTGACTATTCGCAACGCTCGTCTCACGTCTCGTTGCGAGGCGTCCCGAGGGATAGTGTGACACGCACGGCGCGGCGCGTCGGACCACGGACGTTGACAGAGTCCCACTGGCCTTGGCGCGCAACAATAGGCCGCGTGCACGTGTATGTACATACACAATACGTGTGTTACCGTATTTCGTAGATCAGATATGCAAATCGTCGCCGTAGTTTAAGTGCCTTTTCATGCAGCGAATTTTTCGCTGCGAATGATTTTGAGCGAATAGCGAATAATTCTCCATGAAGTAGTGAATTATTCGTCGCGAATAAGCAAATAGTATATGAGTGAACAT
>JAJVSH010000157.1:196156-303511 GCA_021460005.1 Tetramorium alpestre | reverse complement strand
ATAATGTTGCTATTTTCTCATAACTTGATTTGATATTCCGATAAGTATGACTTTAGCGAACATTCGCTAAAAGCTGAAAAAATCCAGCGAACAGCGTTTATTCGCTGGCGAACTGCGAATGACTACGTGACCTCTATTCGCAGCGATTTTTTCGCTACATGAATTGGCACCTTAACGTATCGTAAAATCAAACAGGCCGAATATTTCGTTTTCAGCACTTCAAATCGATTTTCGAGAATGGACTATCACGTATTTTGCTTTCGTTTTGCTTTATGAGCGTAATAATGTGATAACGTGAGCATAAAATAACGATTAATTTCTCTCATCAATTGAAATTTTTCGTTGAAAATATGATTAAGCAATTTACATAAGAGCTATAATTTTCGATTAATCAACTTGTTAATATTGATTGCTACAATATACTTTCAATAAAAAAAGGATAATTTGCATGTGACAAATAAAATTTTGTACGCATATGTAAAATTTTAATTGTTGTAAACTAAACGTGTAAATTTAATTATTCTTTTTAAACAAATCGTCGATTAACTAATCTTATTTCAAAAGACTTATTTAATTACAATCTTCATATAATGAATAAAATTTATTTTTTTTTCTATTTGGAGAAGTAGACGTATCAAATTTTTACATTTGAGAAAAGTAAAATTATATTACTTTAATAAATCAAGATTCTAATAAATACGATTCTAATGAAGGAAATGAAATTATTTTAAGTAAGTTGTCATTTTTTTTTCTTTCATAATCATTTATGAAAACTCCATTTCACACTTGCAATTTTACAATCATCCATCACTGTAATTTCTAAATTTTATTCTAAACTTTATATAATCATATTAACTGCATGATGTATGATTTCACGAATGATATGTCATAGTATAAAATTGAGAAATTGAAACCCGATGAAATCATTAATGTAATCCTATTTTATCTGACAAGATGTTTAGTCTGAAATAAGATTTCTAAGATAAAAAAAATATACTCTCAGTGTCAGACTTTCTATTACCGGTTTTCTCAATAAATCGAACGAAGAAAACTACTGTCCGATTATTGGTAAAAGCATGCGTTATGTCTATAGTTTCATTTTACTTTTCTTCGATATTGCTGCTGAAACTCGATGTTTCAACTACGCTGACCGCAGACATTAGATAATCCGAGAGAAAGATGAAGTGCACAAAAGGAACATCGCACGTTGACGAGACTACGTACAGTTGTTACATAAGTGAAATCTACGTATTTATTATCATACATAACGAATTTCTAATCCCTGTGAATATTCTCATTGCGCAGCCGTAATCTAATTACTAAATGCATTATTATTCATTTTTTGCAAATTATTTTTAATGTTGAAATGAAAGATTAAATATTTACTTCACCTACTTATACTTAATGCTGGCAAAGAATCTTGCTTCAACTTCGTTTTTAAATTGTTTTTAGTCAATTATATAATTATATCCTGCAAAAGCAATTTTGTTCAAAAATTAATTTTATATTAAAAATATTGAAAATAACTTTTACACAGAATGTTACAGAAATAATACAAATTTCATTATTGCAAGATTTACAAACTTCGCTTTTGGAAAATATTATAATTATTCATAATATAATTTTTAATCGAATATTATAGACTTAGAAATTCTAACGAATCTGAATAAAAATTATAAATTATAATTCGAAGATCCGCTTGTGTACGATTGCTCAACAGGTTATTACGCCGACGAAGCGGCCGGCTGTCAGGTCTTCCACGTGTGCCACGACGTGCTGGTGTCCTCCTTCCTCTGCCCGATCGGCTCGACTTTCAGCCAGAAGCTGCTGACCTGCGACTGGTGGACCAAGGTCGACTGTTCTTCCACCAGAAGATACTTCGAAGTGAATCGCGATACCTATCAGATTGACGACGATGAGATGATTCGCAACGCATATGCGATGATCAGTTTGCAGGCTTCCGCGGAGGCTGTCACCAAAGATGGCTTGGTGGATCCCGACAGCGGTGCCAGGATCATCGACTATTCCACGCTCGGTGGCAGAAATCCGGGCGTGGTAGGTCACACGCCCGGATTTCGCAGGATCACGGATTACGCGGCGGTCGAGGCGACCGGAAACGATTTGCCGAGTGGATTCGAGGACTATCCTCAACAGGACGCGCGGCAAATCCTCAATTACGATCAGCAGAATCGCAGGGCGAACACTGCGTATCAAGGCAAACCGCATTTTATGGAAAACAAAGGGCGTTCGCCTTATCATGCGTCTGCGATCATTCAACACGATTATCAGGATCGATCGGGCGATAACGAGTTTCAGGACGACTATCGTAGACCCGACGGATTCACCAATCGCTTACAGGCGTCCTACGCGCCTACCGTTCCCACTGTTACCACCACCACTAGAAGATTCTATTCGCCTACAGTCCCAACGACCTATCGACCTTCCACATTGGCCTATAGCAAGCTGGATCTCATGGTAGATAGCTCCGATCATCTTTATGCGCATAGCAAAAGCCCGGTGACCCCTCCCACGATTACTCATCAGAATGACGACACGAGAAAGATTGATTTGGGAGAGAGTGAAACAAGACACAGCGGTCTAAAGAAATCGGAGAACGCCTCGTCACCGATAACGAATAAAGACGATCGAAGAAGCGACGACGTTCGCTCCAAGAATGACAAAGTGCGTCTCGATTTCGAGGAGACGTCGCAGACGAATTTCAGGATCAACGTAACCGTTGCGATTGACGAAGATGAAGTATTTAAGCAGCAGAACGACAGGCCGGTAATCCAGATTGATAGAGAAGATAGCTTGGAAGATATCGAGACGAAAGACAGTATTGGAATCGCTCGAGCGCTGAATAATCCACTCGGCAGATTTATTATACAGAATCAAAATCCTATATACCAAGTGTCAAAGGACGAGCGAAAAAGTTTGACTACTCCTATTCCATTGCAGACGGTTCTAAATTATTCATCGGGATCTGAGAAAGTGGACGATGTGAATTCATCAGATATCCTAGAAAAATCGGACGTCTTTAATGAAACGAGCAACAATCGACCGACGGAAGATTACGAGGATATTACAAGCACGACCACGAGGAGCTTCGGCGACAGAACGACCCCGCTGCTGAAATATTGGGAACAAAAAGACATTGATGACGTGCAAGCATCAACCATACCAATGACAGCAATAAATACAACTGAGAAAAGCGTTGATGAGATTAATAGCGAAATTACTGCTCGTTCTTCATCTAATAATAGCCGTCTAGCCGAGGATCAGAGCTCGTCGCCGACCGGATCGATCTCCAACTTTAACGACGAGTCTGTACACAAAATAAATCTTAGTTTTGAAGCTCCTCCTCAACCAGCGCAATTCTTAAAGCCTCCAGTGGAACGTTTCCTTATTAACGTTCCTGATGACACACGCTATACGATAACTGATGAGAATTCCAAGACTTCTTGGAATTCTGAAGTGACCACGGAGATCCCACTATTTTCCAGCACACTCGCCGGAAACAGCGAAGATCAATCGCCGATATACGATGAGGAGCTGATTGATTACTCAGATGAAGGTTTTTCGGAGACGCCTAATCCACGAGTTCATTCAACCGCTCAGTTCGTCGAAGTATCCACGTCCATTCCATGGCTCGTTTCTACATGGCACGATCGATCGATTATCAATGTTCCTGTAACCGACATCGTTCCGCCGATAGTTGACTACAACGATGGCTTCGGTGATTTTGTCCCGCCAAAGGAACACTCGTACACGGAGCAATTTGATCACACAGAACTCGTAGATTCGCAAAAAACGCAGAATCCTCCGACAATCTCGAAGAAGAACGACAGTGAAGCGGATATCTTGGCGCAGTACAATACAGGATTCCAATTCACCATTAGAGACGCTATCAGGAGTCAAAAGGAATCAAAAACAAATTCAAGATGCTCTTCGCTCTCCAATAAACAAGGAGGACATTGCGAGACGAGTTCTGTCACTCCCGAAACTTCTGCTTCTACGCCGAGTGTGAGAGAAAAGACACTTTCGGTTGGTACGACGGCGACTACGAAGATTCCAGGACAATTAACTTTTTCGAGTAGCACGAAGAAATTAAAATTACCTGAAGAATCGGTGACACCTGCTCCTGATGAATCTTTGACAACTACTGCGAAATCTTCGATTAATATTGATATTGATGTAGAAGACTTAAAGTTAAAAGCAGTTACATCGAGAGACGTGTTAGAGAAAAGTTCTGAAGGGAAAATAGAAGAGACAGTGGCCACGACAGCGAATAGTCTATTACGCTCGATCCGTCCGGAATCCTTAGAACAAATTGAGGAAGTAATTGAAAAGCATGATTCTCCATTTGAAGTATCATTCAAGGTAAAAAAAGAGGAGGATCTGGAGACGACTGCCGATGATTTTATCAGTCGACTCATCGCTCAGCATCAGCAACCTGCAGATTCTGTCTTGAAAGATGAACTGGATGATTACGAGATCGTCAAATCTGTGGAACCGGAAAAGGAGATCGCCAGCATTTTGCAAACCCCGCAAATTTCTGACATCAATTATCATGCCTCTTCAGACAATGCGAATAACAATAGTTACGTTGCTGAAAATGATACAACCAGTGAGTTTAAGCAACCGGATTCAAATATGAGCATGGTGAGTCTTCTTCAACTAATGGCAGAGTTGTTGAAATTAGATCGACTACCACGACCATTTTCGTCGAAAGATTTAAGTAACATAGAACTAAAAGATTCATTTAATCTGGATCTCGATGAATCGTCGTACGACACAGTGACTCCACCATTGAATCCGCAAACCAGAACAACATATAAAAATGTGAATTCCAAGGCATCTATTTTCGACGATA
Source organism: Tetramorium alpestre (assembly GCA_021460005.1). NCBI lineage: Eukaryota > Metazoa > Arthropoda > Insecta > Hymenoptera > Formicidae > Tetramorium > Tetramorium alpestre. The sequence continues at coordinate 298,638 of JAJVSH010000157.1, read as the reverse complement.
CTACATTGAAGACACCCACTAGGTTTACTGAATCGAAAGTGTCACAAAATCTACAACTCAATAAAGTATCATTCGTCACAGGGAGCCCACGGTTGGATCATTCACAAATCGAAACGACATTCGGAAATGTAGATTCCAAGATATCTTCCTTGGATGACACTTTGAAGGCGTCTATTAATGTTGATCTTACGCCGCCTCTTGATACTCCTTCGAGAGTCAGTCCTAGTAATGCCACAGAACAGAAAACGGACCAATCGAAATCAGAAAGCAAGGTCGCACAACCACTCGAAAAAGAAAAAATCCTAGAACAATTGACAGAAAATTTCGGGCAGCCTCTTTATCGTGGTGATTTGATTACGAATCGTAGACCACCACATGTCTTCGATCTGCCGCAAGTACAGCGGAGTTTGGATTTCGAGACCGGTTTACCGATAGAAGAGAACAAGCATGCAACTAGCGAAACTGAAGAGGAAAGTCCAATATCTACGACAACGATGATGACAACGACGCAGAGAGTGACTACAACGACGGAATCCGTGAAGACTACTGTCGAGACCGAGTTTGTTCCTTCTCTCGGATTCGCCTTAGATACCAATGAAGGTCGCGAAGAATACGTTCAAGCGGTCCTTGGAGGATTGATCGTCGAGCACACCAGCGGTAGAAATGAATCCAGCATCGCACAAAACGAAACTCCAAAAAATGAAACTTTGGAAGCCGAGCAATGAAAAAATTCAGAAGATGTTTAAGAGATCCCTGAAAAGTATGAAAAATTAGAAACGGTTAAAACCCTTGGGATGTTTTTAACGATCAATTTTATCAATGTCAATTATAATTGATTTTTAATTTTCTTGTAGAATTATAATTAAAAGAATTAACTAAACTTGGCCATTAATGTTTATTATTCAAAAAGAGATATAATTTTCTTTATCGATGAAGCATAATTTGAAGCATAATTATAGAAAAATTGAAAATATATTTATAGAATAAAACTATCTTTATATATTTAAATATAAATATATTATATTACTTTTCAAGTAAATAGTGAGATGTACAATTAAAAATTTATATTAACCTTTTGTCTGTATTAATTACAAGATTAAAGTTAGTTAATATAATAAAAAATTACATATTTACGCATGTTTGGACTCATGCATATAATTATTTCTCGCACGTCAAAATATAATATATATTTCCTAATGTGACCATATAGATAAAACATTAGACGTTGTAAAATGGATTTTATTGCTGGTTTATTTTCAGTAATGGGCTTCGATAAACACTCGTAACGTTTTATAAAACGGAGTCTTGCTCAGGTATAAAAGAACAGTGTGTATGTGTAACAATGTGTGCATCCAGTGTGATTGCGGGAGAACGTACGTAACACTGCGAATTGAATATTTTGTATCTCATTTAACTCCAGGGTTCCACATTAATATTTTTAAAATTAAATCTCGTTATATGAATTTTACTGTGGTAATCAATAAATGCTCCCTTACCCTGTATATACTCCTGCATCGAAAGACCGTTTACTCACCATGACAACGACAACGGCGTCAAAGCGATCAAAGTTTCTCACCGTGCAGTATTCTTCAGAGATTCAATCAAATCGAGAAGCATTAAACACTGAAGTACAGTAACGAATCTGCAATCAGTTGTAAATAAAACAGTGTCAATCTTTTCAAAATAAGTTTTAAGAGACTACAATAATATATTATATGTATAAAACATGGGCAAAATAAAGCGTGTGAAGTATGATCCTATTATTTCATAGTGAAAGATTAAAGGTTATTAAGCATTTTGATATAATTTATTTTTAATTAATTCGTAATAATTGAAAAAAATTAATATTAGCTATAATAAAGAAATTTTAGAATTTATCAATGATTTATACATATAAATATGGAGAATAACGTTGAAAAAGAGTTGGAAAAGGGAGAAAACGAAGAGAAAAGTTTAAGCGATAAAGATGACTATGATAAATCGTCCATCTCGCACATAGACTATCGGTATGTATAGAATTAATAACATTGTCTGCATTATTCTTATTCATGGAGCTTGTGTTATTCTTGAAATTTATTAAACAGCATTATTTCTACTAAAACAGAATAAGATGGATTCGCGATCGAGTGTTAAAGTTTCTCGGACTGACGGATCAGGAACATCTTTTCGACAAACTCATTAATGTAATTGACTTTTCTTCATACATAATTTAAAAATTAACTAAAATAATATCTATTGTGTCTTTAAATATTAGGCGAATAATCGATATTTTGAGGACAAATTACTCAACTTTCTTATATTAGACTTGTACGAAGTGACAGATCTAGAAAAGAAGCTGATTTTCTTTTACAAAACCTACATCAGTGAAGTATTTCAGGAAGAGGTCTCAGTATGGGAAGAAAGTAAGATAAAATATATTTTTAAAAGAATAATGAAAAATAGCGTGCGGCATTTTATCATATTGTTCCTTCTTATTTAGACGTATAATTTGTACCTCATTTTTTTAAATATAAATCTTAAGACTTAAATAATCTTAAAATTGTAATGTATTGTTTATGATACTTTTTATGTATCTTTTAATCAGACAAACGAATAGTTTTGTATTTAAAAATGTTTTTTAACAATGTTATGAAAAGAGAAACTCGAAGAAAAGAAAAAAGATAAAAGACTCGCAAAGAAAGGTAAAAGAGGTCAAGCTAAAGGTAGCAAAGCAGATACCAGTTCAGTCGCTAGTCGCACAACAATGAGTACCAGCACACTGCATACGCCCAGTATACAAGAATCCAGCGAAGAGGAAGAAGAGGAAGAAGACAGAGAGCAGAATGGCAGTGGCGATTTTTCAACATACTCTAGAAAAAAGGGAGATTTGAAAACCGCATCTCTTGGTTAGCTTCGTTCTAAATATCATTACCACGTATATTCAGAACAATTTGGATGTAGATTTTATTTACTAAAGCATATATAATGGCATATAATAATCAATTGATTTCTTCAGATAATTCCGTTTTTGTACCACCGCTTGGAGAAGAGGACAAATATGTTTTGACTAAGGTTAATTAAAAGCTAAATAATTACCACAATTACATCTATCATTTATGGCCATTTTTAACTATTAATTCTGTACGTAGTAAACTATTAATTCTGTACATAGTAAAAAGATCAACCTTTCACTAAAGATAGAAAAAAATTATTACCGATTATTAAGTTTAACTTTGATTTCATCAGTGGCAGCTAATTTTATGTTAACCAATTTGTTGTCTCCTTCGTTTCTAGTTTCAGTAGGCAATATAGTTTTTAGGAGACAATACAGTAATCGAATTTAAACATCAGTTAAAGCGTACATTGAGTAACCGATCGTAAACTACACGATCTACGGCAATTGCAGAAAATGGTGGAGAAAGTCCGTCAGGTACCAGTGCTTCACATGATATGCGGCCAAATAGACGGCAACAGAACCGACCTGCAGGATGTCACGTTCTTCTATTTTATGCGTACCAGTGATGAGGGTATACCTTCCTTCGATACTTATGAAGAGTGCCTGAATGAGATCACGAATTATGTGGTGGTCGGCTCGCTTGACAGGAACTTCTTGTCCTCTTTGAATAGAATACTAGTCAACGTAAGCATCTGATATAATTGTGGTCGTTTCTGATTATAATAAGTTTCACTGGTTGGATTATATTATTCATTACTTCTTTTTTCTTCTACGATATTCCAGTAAATTATAAATTATGTACATTTAAGTCATCATTTTTTCGTATATAAATTTTAGAATTTCTTATATACACATTAATTGCAGAATTTTGTCTTAAAAGCACAAAAATTTATAAATATTTTAATATCACAAATTTAAGAAAATAATATTGGATAAGCATATTGAAATATTTAAAACTAAGATAACTTAATAATGTGCAAAAAATAAAATACTAGGTATTTAAACCAATGGTGGAAAATCAATTCAGAACGCCTGATATTCGCGAGCAATATGCTGTGGACAACAGTGGAAAACAGAAGAGTGTAGAAGCAGTAAGTATACCTATATCGAGAAAATAATACATTTGTGTTATTTCAAATCTCTTCTTTATAAATATATTTGCTTTTTTTCTCTCTCTCTTGTATATCACACATTTTTATTAATTTAGATTGATAATAAAAATAAATTATTAATAATTAATTTCAAGATTCTTATATTTTATTAAAGCGATCAGTGCTGAGAAGACCATCCGATTTCGTGACATTTTCCACTGTAGCAACTCGGCAGGACCTGGATGTAAAAAGAACGGGAGATGATGAAGGAAACGCCACAATCTCCATGTCTACCTTACAGGACGAGATCCCAAGAAGTAGGAAGCAAAAGTCAAATTTAAAAGGATTTGCTAGAAAATCCGAATCATCCATTTCAGACTCCAAGTCTGGCAAGTCTGTTAGTTTGAAGGAAGTAAAAAAAACAATGGACGAACAAATCAAGAAGGATATTTTAGATTATCTTGACAATTTAATTGAGAAGACAGAGTGGTTAGTTTTATTTTGTTTTGTAACAAAGTTTGATAAAATATTACATTCTTCGTTTAATAGTGATTTTTTTCTTCTGTACTAACAGCTTCGTGATTTTAATGATGTAGGACATTGGAGCATATCGAAGGCGATATCTTGCTGACAATGCCAAAGATTTCAGAACTGGACGATCCTGCTATAACAGACGATATGTTACTGAAGAATAAGGAAATTGTTGAACAAATGGAAGAAGTAGTTATGTCATGGGAGAAACATATACAAAAGGCAAATAATTTAACATTCTTAATAACTTTCTCTTTCATATACTTTAATTTTATGCTTTTAAGTTATTTGCAATACACGCAATATCCTAATTGTCAATCTTAAAAATATGATGAAAGAATATCAATAATGACGTATTTATGAAGACAAAATAATTTGCTTATAAAATAATCAAAAGTTACATTTTAATAATAACCATATACATATTACATTTTACTTTATTATCACTCAGATAATGGAATCATACGAGAGCAAAATACTTCCGGGAAAAGGACCAATATCGGAATATCAATACTGGCAGGATTGTGAGACTGGATTAACGATATTGGTTGAACAGTTAAAAATGCCCATTGTTAAGAGGATTCTTGCTCTTCTAGAACAAGCACTCTCACCAATCGCCTCCAGCTTCCATCATTATCGGACTGAACTCTGGAAACACTATGTTGAAGCTAGAGATAACAATAAGTTTATTCAAACGCTATTGAGATACTTTAAGGTAATCATAGTGATTTAATCATTATTTATCATAGTGAAATAATCATTTATTTTAATTAGAATATTATTAAAATGTCGAGACAAATATTTTTGGATATATTCTTAAATTAATTTTGAATATTTAAAAACTGTACAGATATTTTATAGCTTTTGAACAAATATTCAGAAGTAAAAAGTTTTTCGTAAATTGTAATTCAAGAATGAAAGTAACTAATACAATTTTATTTTTAAAATATTAAAAATTGAGCAATTGTAAAATGACAAAATAAATCTTTGCTGAAAAAAGTCAAATAATTAAAGAATACGCTTCTGAAGAATTCTCGCAAATATTATTTTAATAATATCTTTTGATTATATATTACCATCGCAGTTAATTACCGAATCAGATTCATTTGAATCTATATCGGAATGCATCCCGTCGCTGATGGAGGGTTTGCGAATGCTCTGGGTGTTGTCGAGTTATTACTGTCATGAAGACAAAATAATGCTATTGATGACTCGAATATCGTGGCAGCTTTGTGAAAATGTCAAACAGAATTTAGCGATCGTCAAATTGTTTAAAAAACCTTTAGAAGAGATTCTAGAGAAGACGAGCATGGCCAGCGCGATGCTGAGACAATGGAAGCGATTATACCTGAAGACCAGACAGGATATCGAACTGTCGGGGAAAGGAGCTCGCTGGGAATTTGATCAGAAGCGTCTCTTCCAGAACACAGAGTACATCGCCGAGGTGTGCAGTGATCTTTACAAGATCGCCGATGTTTTGCAAGACTTTTATAATATCTTTGGACCTGATCTGAAGTCTATCATAAACGATCCGGCGCAGATCGACGCTGTGGTAAAACGAGTAGGAGCACTAATAGTGCCGATCGAAGAAGCCGACTTTGACATCTTCAACGTGTTCAACAAGGAAAACTGGGAGGCATTGACCGCATGGTTCTACGAGCAAGTAACGTTTTTAGAGGATCAAGCCAAGTTCTACATCAACGAGTGCTTCACGGTGTTGATCAACGCTGAGAATGCGCTGGAGATGTTGCTCAAGTTTAAGAACATGAAGACCCGGGCCGCTATTCAACAGCAGTTGTTCCAAAAGTTCGACGTCATCATGCAGCAATTCAGTAAGGAGATCAACATTGTGGAGAACATATTTCATCGTGGCAAACGGCACGCACCGTTGCTGACATATCATCCACCGATGGCGGGAGCAATCTTCTGGGTGAAACAACTGTTCCACAGACTACGCAGGCCGGTGTTGATTTTCCAGGAAATACGCGAGCTGAAGCATAGCGAGATAAAAATGCTCGCGTTCAGTCAATACTACGATCTCGCGAAGCAGCTGAAAGATTTCGAAGAAGCGAAATTCAATGCGTGGCTCGATAAGGCATTGTTGACGGTGACTACCGTCATGAAGAAGAGCGTGTTAAGGATTGTACGCGTAGAACGAGATCCTCCAGCCACTTTAACTTTTCTGGAAGAAGAGCGAACCGTGAAGGATCTCCAACTGATGATAGCATCGAAAGTGAAGGGCAATGTGGGTTCTATCCTGTCAACTCCACGTGAATCTCTGCTGAAGATGGGCGTAATATCAAAGCCCAGCGCGGAGCTCGAAAGTGTCACAGACTCTAGAATCGTTTCTATGGCGCAACCACGACCGGACATAAAAACTGATGCTAAAGGATCTTCGTCAAAGAATGGCAAAACCCCAACTGTGTCCACCGATAAGCACGACGCTCGCGCGAAAATTACCTGGCCAGAATTCATGAGTGGCGCCATTCTGGTGGAGTGTCAGCTGCGATTTCAGGTGAACTTTGATTGGGAGATGTTCGAAGTCATCAGAGAGGCAGAATTAATGGAGCAATTAGGCTTCGAATTGCCTGTAGCTATCAGGGATATTGGCATTCAAAAGAATCGGCTGAGAGCGGATATCGACACTACTACGAAGATGATCAGTCAGTATAACGACATTCTGGACACTTTGGATAGAGCGGATATACAACTTTTGAAGCAGACTCTAGAGGATGTCGAGAAGCACATTCAGCCTGGAGTAACACGGTTTAATTGGAATTCCTTGAGCATCTCAGATTATGCAGCTACTTGTCATAGAATATTGAAGAACTTAAAATCTATTGTCGAGCAAGTCAATCAGATTAAGAAAGAGCTTGATAACCGAATAGAATCTGAATTGCAATCGTCTCATTTGTTTTCTACTAAAAAAGAAGTCGCAGAATCAGAGATTCTCTTGCCTTGCAAGGTATCACGTTAATTTCATTATAAATTTTCCTTTTATAATACAATTGAGGATTTATATCTCAAATATAAATTTAAATCAAAACGTATCGTATTTATTGAAAATAAATAACGAATATTTTTTTTATTGTAAATATTGTTTAAAATGGTCTTGTTAAATGCAATATCTAATTCTTTTTTTTTATATAGAGTTATTTCATGGAAATAAAAAATCGACGATCTGAACTGGTTTCATCAATGTCAAAGACTTATCAGTCGATTAGTCCAATGCTTGTGAAGCTGGAAAGCTTAGTGTTGGGTACTTCTACTGGCACAAGTTCAGCTATGCAGCTCTTATATGAAAAATACGAAAAGAAAATCTTCACTGCCTTTATAATGTATATATCTTTCTTGTTAGTAAAAAATGATAATTATATTAAAATCAATTCTTTGTTTCACAAAATGTCATCTTATCTTTTAGATGTATGGTAAGAAACATGGAAGTTATAAACAAAATATTAAATAACTTTAAACCAATCTTCCAAGTAGACGCATTTTTAATAACATCCGAAGTAATATTACGTCCGTCGCCCAGCGAGATCTATAGCACCATTTGTTACGATGTGCGAGATTTGCTTGAAAGACTGAAAGTCTTTTCTAGATGGATGAATGGAACTTGCTTGGAGTGCAAACCACAGAGAAGGGAGCACTCGGAGGATTTAGTCACTTTCAGTTTCTTCGAAGACGTGATGTGTGTTCAAGTTGAGTAAAGATTTGCATGTTAAATTTTATGATAATTTAATAATAAATGTATTTAAGCAAATTTATCAGCAATTTATGATTCAAAATTATTGTAGATAATTAACGAGCTCGTGAAAGTAGTTCACGACACGGCGTACAAGATCTCGACGGAATGCTCGCGATATCTATATAGATGGAAGAAATACAGCAACTTGTGGTCATTTGACAAAAATCTAGCTTGTGAGAAATTCGCATTGACGAAACCTACGCTTTTACAATACGACGAGAAATTCACGTTTTATGAAGGCATTCTGGAAGAACTCGAAGATATGTCGTCCTATTTCGACATTAACAGTGTACGGTAAAGACATCGACGATTTAGTATCTTAATTCTATACAAATGTAAAATTTTACATATTCTCTCAACAAGAATATTAATAAAAATATGTAGTAGAGTAGAGTCATCAATACTGGCATAGACCTTCTAAAGCGGCATCTTCTTATTTCTCGGAAACATTGCACTGTATGAATACCGTTTAAAACATAATCTGCTTAGGTAATCAAAGGTGCAAAAATCCATAATTTATACATTTATGGCTTTTTTCTATATAAAATCTGATAAAAACGAATTCTTCAAAAGTAAAAATAAAATTTGCACGATTTTCTCTTACAAATTGGATAATTTAAACAATAAGGAATGTATTATTGATAATATTAAATCATTTTATATATTTGTAGCTTCCTAAAACTGTTTTATTTATATATATATGTATCTGTTATATTTGCCTCGTAGTGCAATTTTAAACATAAAATTGCTCTTGTAGCGTTAAGCGGTGTATATTTTTTCGTGAGAACAGATCATAGGTTTAAAATTGCTTTTATTCTCAAAATGTTCTGTTCTAACCTTCTAATTTTATAAAATTAGTTGTTTAATATATAAAAATATATTTTACTACTTAGTTAAACAATTTATTTATTTTTTTCTCTTTCATATTCTTTTTTCTCATAATACGGTTTAAAACATAAAATCGCTGTACAACGATACATTTCTCAGTAAGAATAAAAGATATAGTAATATAGATCTGATAATATCACCAAAGTTGGCAAGTTTTATCTCACTGATTGTAGCCTTAAATACATGTTCCAGATTTGGAGCCTAATTTCTCAGACACTCTTTTATGTTGCGAAAATATTAAGTATGTACAAAATATGAAATAGTATTATAATGACTATTATACCATTTGATAAAAGATACTTTCTAGTTTGTATTTCTGCTATCAAACTTTTACTTTTAGCTTTTGTTTAAGAAATATTGTTAAAAGAACAAACTGATGTACCGGTATTGATGACTTTATTCTATATTAAATTGTCTATAATCTTTTCCAATTTTTTCCAAAGGCTCAACCTGAAACAACTTTTATCAAGCATCGAGCGTCAAGCGAAGGAATGGAAGCAAATTTTAGGGAATTATCTTCTGTCTGATACCGTATTAGCTATGAATCAATTGAAAACTCAAATCGACACTTTTCGCGGCGAGATCGAATTGGTGGTTACCGGACTGGACCGTTTTGTGTCGATCATGCAAGCGATCGCCGATGTGAGAAATGTGGCGATTCAAGTCGAGGTGCAATTTCTTGGTTATCAAGAGTGCTTCCAAACTATGCGCGCCCATGGGATTGTTTTTCCCTCATCAGATGAAGCGATGGCGTACCAACTACAACACGATTGGGAGTCATTGTATCTCGAAGCGCTCTATAGAGCTTTGACTTTAGAAAATACCAGCGACAAATTTTCGGAGCTGACTCAACAACAGATCCTGCAATTCTTGTTCGAAGTTGCAATGTTCGCCGAAGATTTTGAGGCGCACGGCCCTGGAAGCATCGGGGACGATCTGGAGTTGGGATTGAAGAAAATGGACGTACGTAAAAATTTAAGAATTTATTATTATTTAAGAAATTAAAGAAAATATTCATAATACAATTGTCTTAAAAACGTTTTTCTAAAAAATTTATCTCATTTTGATGCTAACTTTGATTATTTTTTTTTTAATTTTTCAAATATTACTTTCGCTAAAACAAAATTGCAAATTAAGAGATTTCTTATTTGCAGGAATATGGCAAATTAATCAACGAATACGAAGAGACACGGTTGGGTCTGATAAAGTTAGAAAATTTATTCGAATTACCATCTGCCGAGTACTCAACTCTCCTCAAGATTAAAACAGAATATGAGAGTATGGAGATGCTGTACAATCTCTACAAGGAGCAGAAAAACGCACGAGAGGTTTGGGCGAAGACTCTATGGGTGAATTTGAATCCCCAGCAGCTCATCGAGGGTATGGAACATTTCATAAGGGAATTCCGACGTTTGCCAAAGTCCATCAGAAGTATGAATGTCGGCCATGCATTGGAGATCAACATGAGAAACTTCAAGAACTCGGTGCCGCTCTTCATCGAGTTGAAGAACGAAGCTATGCGCGAGAGACACTGGCAAGAGTTAATGAGAAGAACCGGACAATATTTTGATATGGACCCGGACAGGTGTGCGGATGATGAATAATTATACAACCGCTAATTATATGTGCGAATAAATGAACAGCCTGATAGAAGTTTTAGTTGCGAAGAAGATAACATAAGATTATATATTAAAAAATATATTATGTATCAAATATGACAATTGCGAGCATTTTTGTATTTTTTATCATGTCAAAATGTTTTAATTTGTATTATTTTTATGTGCGTAGAACAGTCACATTAATATGCGATATTTAAAGTACATATACACGCGTATCTGTATTTTTTAATATTTGCGTACATGGTAAATGTTGACGTTATAAAATACGAATTATGTTTTAGAATAATAATTGTACAAAATATGTGCGTATAATTTTTTAGTTAAATTAACAAGTATATTGTATATTATTTTCTTATTTTTTTATTATACAAATTTATTGTTATAGATTGTGACAAGAGACATAATCGATCGTTAATGATCACAGTATAAACTCACTTAAATGCATTAATATTTATCTCATAAAAATATATTTGATTATATAGACATTTTTTAAGTGCTAAATCATGGCGCAAGAAAATTTTTTTACCATAGAAGGGTAAGCTACGTAATATGCTCGTCTTGAGTACGTAAATTATAGAATAAATGTTGAATAATTGAATATTATTTCAGATTCACTTTAGAAAATATGTTTGCTATGGAGCTAGGAAAGTATCACGATATTGCGCAAGACATTGTGATGCATGCTGTAAAAGAGCTTACGATAGAAAGAGGCGTGAAAGAATTAACAGATGTATGGAAATCCATGCAATTCAATGTAGTGAAACATTATAAAGGTATTCATCGAAAACTTAAGCATAATTATGCTTATTAATGGATAAATAAATGCGAGATAACCCTTGAATTTAATTAAGCTGGTATTAATAAAATAATACTTTTACTCATAAAAATAAAAAAATAATTGTAAAGAAGAGATACAATTTTATGATTTTTTGTCTTCTCAGGCACGGAAGATCGTGGCTTTATTCTTGGACCACTCGACGAATTGAATCTGATGCTTGAAGACAACATGTTGACCGTGCACAGTATGGCAGGCTCGCAATTCATCGGACCGTTCTTCGACGTCGTTCAAAAATGGGAACGCACAATGCATACGATCTCCGAAGTTCTGGAAGTGTGGGTGGACCTTCAGCGAAAGTGGCTGTATCTCGAGGGTATCTTTGTGGGCGGCGACATTCGCGTTCAGTTGCCGGATGAAACGAAAAGATTCGATGCTATTGATCAAGCCTACCAAAGAATTATGACTGATACATCAAGGCGGCTTAATGTCTTAGAATGTTGCATGTTTCACGGTATTCAAGAGAAATCAATCTTAATTATTAAAATTAAATTTTTTTAATGTAATAGATTATACAAAAAGAATAAACTAGAAAAATTCAAACAAATTAATTATGTATTTAAAGAAAATTATTTATTTGTTAAATATTCAGGCCGAAAAGCTGAGTTTGAAACCATGATAGCGGCCCTCGAAAAATGCCAAAAATCTTTGACGGAATACTTGCGCAACAAACGCATTATATTCCCGAGATTCAATTTTATTAGCGACGACGAACTGCTGAGCATTCTTGGCAGTGGCAGTCCTATAGCAATTCAGAAACATGTAGGAAAGATATTCGATAATCTCGATAAATTCTCACTGGTGTCAGACATCTCGGACAGTTTGATGGCTACAGCGCTCATATCTTGCGAAAGAGAAGTTATGGATTTCAGAAATCCCGTGTCCACAGAAACTCAGATTGAAGCTTGGCTGAGCTTGGCTGTTGAAGAAATGAAGAGATCGAATCGATATCTAACAAAGAAAGCGATCTACGATTACGGCAAGGTTTATATTAAATTATTACACGCGTTACTTTCATTTCTCCGTACATAAAACTTTTTAAATCAAAATTTTTCTGTCTTTTTCTTTGTTAATCTTCAACATATTGCTTAGAGATAATTACTGATTAGGAGATTGAAATTTTCTCTTTTTTTGTAAATTGCATTTAGATTTTTATGTAACAATAAAACTACGATTGTAAACGTAGGTGCGAAGACCAAGAACAGAATGGCTACTCGAGTTTCAAGGAATGATGATTCTTGTAGCCAATCAGATATGGTGGACAGCAGAAGTCGAAAATGTCTTCGACAAGATATCTCAGGGGGATAAACGCGCAATGAAAGAGGTAATGCACGCAAATTATGAATATAATTTATATCATGTTAAAATAAAAAAAATTCTTTTTTGTATAGTATTTACAACAACTCAACACTCAACTTGACGAAGTGGTGACACTAATGGATACTAGTACGCTTACAAATAATGACAGAAAGAAAATTGACATGGTTTTGACTATTGACGTTCATATTCGCGATATTATCGAGGGGTTTGTTAGAGACAGCATTGTGGATCCTACAGAATTTGAATGGGAGAGTCAATTAAGGTAATTTTTATTGTTTGAAAATCTATAGTCTTTGAACAGATAGCAGATACTAAATGATACAATTTTGAAGCTTATAATAATTTTATATAAAAAAATATTAATAGTAGTATTTTTTATAAAAGTATTATTTCTTTTACAATTATTATCTGTAATGAATTATTTTTGTTTGTATACGTAGATTTTACTGGGTTCATGATCTGGATAATGTATGGATGAACCAATGCACAGGCACTTTCGAATACGGTTACGAGTATATGGGCCTTAATGGTAGATTGGTTATTACGCCTTTGACGGACAGAATATATCTCACTATCACGCAAGCTCTTTCGATGCACTTAGGTGGTGCACCGGCAGGTATGTAAAACATATACACATGGCAGAATTACAAATTTTTTGAGTATGAGTATAATAATTTCTTTCTTTGTCGATTTTAAATATGGTCCAGTCAATGATGAAATAAATTTAGATACTATACTGTAATTATAAAGGCAGAGATACATTGAAAAAATGAAATATTATACAGATTATACAGAAATAAAAACTATCAGAGCAAAATTACTTTTTTAATTTGTACTCGTTTCAATGGATTTATTTAATGGATTCAGTAGCCCAGAATATTGCATCTTCTTAATTTTTAAGGTCCTGCTGGAACCGGAAAGACCGAGACGGTCAAAGATTTAGCAAAAGCTTTAGGACTCTTATGCATCGTAACTAATTGCAGTGAGGGAATGGACTATATCACGATCGGCAAGACTTTAGGTGGACTTGCTCAATGCGGGGCATGGGGCTGCTTCGACGAGTTTAATCGTATCGACAGATCTGTTCTCTCTGTTATTTCGACCCAATTGCAAATTATACGTTCAGCATTGCAACTCAAAGCTCAAAGATTCACGGTATATATTCCATTAAATGTCTGATTTAAGTTTATATTATTCTCTTCTTAAAATATAAGTTTGTTAAACATTATATGATTATATTAATTTCTTCGTTATTTTATATAAAAAAGTTTTATGACATAAATTCTTATGTTACATATATTTATGATATATTTATGTTACATTCTACGACAAAGTGACAAAAATGTTTTTCAAAAAAGTTTGAGGATCAAGATATCGTATTGGACTCGAAGGTGGGAGTCTTCATTACCATGAATCCATATGCTGGTCGCACGGAATTACCGGAATCCGTTAAAGCCCTCTTTAGACCAGTGGTCTGCATAGTGCCGGATAACGAGCTAATCTGCCAGATCAAGCTTTTCAGCGCCGGTTTTCTAACGGCGAAGTTGCTGGCGAAGAAGATGACTGTTCTCTATAAACTGGCAAGCGAGCAACTCAGCAAGCAAACGCATTATGACTTTGGCTTGAGAGCCCTTAAATCAGTGCTTAATACGGCTGGCGAGCTGAAGAGGACCTCCGATGATTTGCCTGAGAATGTCGTGCTGATGAGAGCCCTTAGAGACATGAACTTACCTAAGTTCATATACGACGATGTACCGCTGTTCCTGGATCTAATTAGAGACCTTTTTCCTGATTTAGATTGTCCCCGAATGTGCTATCCAGACTTTAACGAGGCGGTTGAGGCAGTATTAAAAGAACATGGCTACATTGTATTATCTGAGCAAGTAAGTAAATAACTTTTCTAAATTTCTAACGTAATGCATATGCATATCTAATTATTTATAAAGTAAATTTTGAATTAAAAAAGAGTGAATGAAATAATTATATTGTAATCGCTATTCACAGGTTGATAAAGTCATTCAATTATACGAAGTGATGATGACCAGACATTCTACGATGGTTATTGGTCCCACCGGCGGTGGTAAGACGGTGGTCATCGAAACACTCTGCAGGGCACAAACACACCTCGGTATACCCACGAAACTGCACATTCTGAATCCTAAGGTGAAAAATAATTAATTGCAATAATTGCAATAATAGCATTATTAATTTTTGCCTTTAATTAATTTTAACTTTTTTTATAAATCAACACATTTCTTGATTTGATCAAGGCTTGCACTATCATTGAATTATATGGAACGCTAGAACCTACGACACGCGATTGGATAGATGGCCTCCTGAGCAGTATTTTTCGCGAAAGTAATCGACCACTGGATCCCGGCAAAGATGAACGGAGATACATACTTCTTGACGGAGATGTTGATACACTGTGGATCGAAAATATGAACTCAGTAATGGACGATAACAAGCTATTAACTCTGGCTAATCAAGAGAGGATCAAATTGCAGAATTACTGCAGTCTGCTCTTTGAGGTAGCTTAATGCGATGTAATATATTTTAATATATTGTAATTTAAGTTTTAGAAACAGTGTTGTGCCTCTCGACGCAACAAGGGAATTTTAAGATTCGTTCCGCCTAAAGAGTTGGAACTCAAGGAGTGCAGATAGGGTATCTTCAAGTTTCTTAGAAAACAACTAGTTATCTTGAAATCACAGTACTTGTATTTCTATAAATCGTTACACTTCTTGAAAAACGCGACCGACGATAACTCTGTGTCGCGAGTTACACACACTGTAAAAAATTTATGTAAAATTACATTTATTATAGTGGGTAATTTGAGACCTACTCTAAATTGTAAATTTACAACTAAAAATTGAAAATTTTTGCGTGTGTTGCGGAGCGCGCTAGCGAGAGCGCGCGGTAGAGCGAGATGGAAGGGACGAGAATGAGCGAGAGACAGCAGGGATAGCGTTGATCGGACGACAAATAATACGACACTTGAATTTACGATGATTTAACCCATTAATGCCCAAAACGTCGAAAATTTTAGTAAACTTTTGACCCTCATTCTCATCATATATAAAAAGGAGAGGAATTCATTACTAAATATCATTTCCTATGTAAAAAAAAAAATAAGCTCAAACTTGTACCTTTTGCTCTTGAAATAATATGTTTGAAGATGCAAAAACTAAAAAAAAATTATAAAAATTTATTTTTCAAACTATGGACTTGGAAATATTGGAAGGAGGATTTTTTCCGAAGTAAAAATCTAACTGTACTACTCCACTACTAAGAACGTCCACAAGTACGCCTTTGATTTTGTAACTCGCCGAAATTTACAACACAATTTTAACATAAATACGAAGATGGCAGGTGAAGACTGTTTTCACAGATTTCTACAGAAAAACAAAGAAATTACAATTAGAAAACCAGAGGGTTTATCACGGTCCAGAATTAACGGCATGCAAGAAGAAAAAGAATTTTGAGTTGTTTTCAAACAGTTTGTCAATAAAAATTGATTTATGTTAGTTTTTTTAGAAATATATGATTGATCCGGTTCACTCCGAAATTAGAGGCGAATTGGATATTTCTTACTTTTTTATTTTTTATTTGTAGAATAAAAAGTTTTATAATTATTATTGATTTTTCTAGCTTATACGCAACCCAAATGTCTATTGATTATGAATTCTTAATCAAAATTAACAATATATGTGTTCAACTATTATTTTTTGCTCATGGAATAAGTGATTCAATTCGCCTCGGTCTACCCTAGTTGGATACTGTACACCGTTGCGCTGTGGCTATCTCATATTATTTATGTTTAGCTTATGGGATGAGTTCTTCTATCAGTTCTTCGAAGCTTATGGGATGAGTTCTTCTATCAGTTCTCCGAAGCTTACTTATTTCAATTGCTCAGCGTTTTTGACATCTCTTCTCGTTGCTGTTGCTTAGTGCGTTTTTAGTTGTCCACGGTCTGTCTCTCTGTGCGGTGTGTATGGTATTCATTAAAAATGTGTATTCCTTGTTCCTATTTAAAAGATATCAGGGATGATGAGGAGAGAAGTTTAGAGGGAGTGGAGGATGAAGAGCCTCTCGAGGAAACTGTACATGATTTCGTTCATGATCTCATTGATATGGTTGACATGGCCGATTCGAACTCCGGCAATGTCGAAACTCCGGAAACTGTAGAGGACGACAATGAGGCGGGCGACGAGTCGGGTGAGGAAGTCCTCGATGCAGACGCAGATTTCGAGCATGTTTCGGACAATTTTGACGCTCTTTCAGAGTTTGAATTTGAGGGGATATTGTATGACGAGCTTCCCGTCGCGCGTCGTGACTCGGACAATGAGGACATTAATCGAGAAGATTAGTGTTTTGCTTTTTTAAGTGTTTCGTTTTAGTTTTAGTTTGTTTTTAATTTTTTTAAATAATCTAAGTGTTTTTTCTTCATCTGCATGGATTTTCTCTTCTTATGGTGAATTTTGTTTGTTTATTATTTTTATTCGCTTATATATGTTTATTTGCTTATATAAAGAAAATTAGGCACACACACGCAAATAGGCTTAAAGCCTATTTGCGTGTGTGTGCCTAATTTTCTTTGATCCATTTTAATTGTGTAATTCACATCTGAGTTTTTCTGTATTATATATGGGCCAGTGATCTCTTGATCTCCCCCGATTCACGATTAGGCGAGCGCTTTTATAATGCCATTTGTCGTGAATTTTGATGGAGCGATTGATTCTTAATCGGACCATACATAGCCAAAGCTGTGTCAATCGCGCACGGTCTTCGCGGATTAAGTTCGACGTTTCAGAAATCTTGCATTTCCGCTAGTCCATGGCGTGATCGTTGCTATGTGGTCGAAAATGCAAGCTTGCACTGTGGTAGCTTCTGAGCTACAGCATTGCTTGCAACTAATTTTATTGTTGCTTTTTATATACAAATTATAGCATAAATAATTTGACTGTGACTTAATAATAAATTAATAATAATTTAAAAATAAAATTGTAAGGATAACAAATTTAATGAAAAGAAGATATTTTTAAATAATAAATTGTTTCTTGCGTTGAAGGTAAGTGACTTGCAGTATGCTTCACCTGCAACAGTTTCAAGAGCAGGTATGGTCTATGTAGATCCAAAGAATTTAGGCTATCAACCATATATGGACAAGTGGATACAAGCTCAAAACAAAGCCGATCAAGAATTTCTTCGAGGAATGTGTGAGAAATACGTGCACAATTCACTTAAGTTCATTACCGAAGGAATATTAGACTTTCAAGCAGTCGAACCGCTTCAGATGATTATTCCGCAAACTAAACTAAATATGGTAATCGCTAAATTGATTATCAATTTGTTGGCAGTTATGATTGTAATAACGATTAAATTTATTCTGCTATATTTGCAAAAGAAAATTTGCATGAGAAAAAAATGAAAATTGTATCTTGTTTAAAAATTTTTAAACTCGATCACTAATTCACTTTTTCTATCGTTTCTTATAAAAAATATCCTTTGATTTTTTTAAGGTAACTCAATTCTGCTATGTATTTGATGGCTTACTCTCATCGTTGAAAGATGTATCGGCGAAAAAAAAATCAGAAGTCGATCGAGACGAAGAAGAAGAAGAAGAAGAAGAAGAAGAAAACAATTTGTTGGTGACAAAAGAAGAGCTCTGGGAAGCAATGTACATTCAAGCGTGCTACTGGTCGTTCGGCGCATCTATTGTGAATGAGGCACGCTTCAAATTTGATGAGTACATAAAGAAGATAAGTGGATTTATACTAATGCAAGATACACCCACTAAACTGGTGACCGCTGGTAAGTTTAATAGAAAAAAATTAATAAATACAAAAAATAAATATCAAGATTGATAATTATCAATATCTGATTGATGTACCTTTTCCTATTGTTAAATGATAACTAGTTACTGAAAAAAATAAATGTGTACGTTTGCTCAGCATATTTACCTGTGTCTTTTCCAACCATCTACGATTACATATTGGATGTTAAGAAAAAAGCTTGGATAGCATGGAAATGGTTGGTACCAACATATTTTCACGACAGACAGAAAAACTTCTCGGACATCTTAGTTCAGACGATTGATACTCTGCGCACCACGTGGTTCATAAATCTCATGAAGAATCTACAAAGACCGGTACTCTTAGTCGGAGAAACTGGTACATCGAAGACGGCTATTATTCATGAGTTTCTAAGGAACTTGAATCCCGAGAAATATGTGAGTGAAAGCAATATTGAAAAGATTCATTTAATAACTGCTAATTAATTAATTAATTCAAATAATTTTTGCTGTAAATTAATAGATATAATATTCATACGAAAAAGTGTAATGAAATGCGAATATTTATTGTAACATCAAATAGGAACAGCTTCTACTTAATTTTTCCTCGAGAACCACCTCGATAGATGTACAAAGGAATCTCGAATCGGCAGTGGAGAAAAGGTCGAGAGAGGTATTTGGAGCACCGCCCGGGAAAAAATTAATAGTCTTCATCGATGATATGAATATGCCAATTGTTGATATTTACGGAACCCAGCAGCCTATCGCGTTTCTTAAATTATTGTTCGAAAGAGGCGGTTTTTACGATCGCGGACGCGATCTAAATTGGAAATATTTGAAAGACATTTGTGAGTATCCTATGCAAAATGAAAATGCTTCTTTTAGAAATGTAAAACTGATTTTTTTAAGAAATAATTTTAGCAAAATTTCTATACAATTTTACTGGATTTTCATCTATTTATTGATATTAAGAATTTAATATATGCTTATAACATATTTGATTAATATAATTATATAATTATATAGAAATCTAATCATACACATATTGATGTCTTACGAATGCACTTTCTACGTAGATTATTTAGCAGCCATGGGAGAACCCGGTGGTAGTAGGAACGAAGTCGACCCGCGATTCATCTCAATGTTTTCGGTTTATAACGTAACTTTCCCAACAAACAAAACGCTCGAATACATTTATACGAGTATCTTATCCGGACATCTGCAAACTTTTACGGAGGCAGTTCAGTCTATCGCCGGTAGACTCGTACAATTAATGTTGGAACTTTACGAGGTAATTCCACGATACATTATAGTATTACTTCTTCAAATGAGATATTAACAATATAATGTTATTCAGACAGTTAGGAAGGAATTACTGCCGACACCGTCCAAATTCCACTATATTTTTAACATGCGGGATCTCTCGAGAATCATAGCTGGATTGCTTCAGAGCTACCCTGACTTCTTTCCAGACGTAAAGCAGTTTGTCAGGCTTCTGAGAAATGAGGTCACCAGAGTCATATGCGATCGTCTCGTTAACGTGCAAGTAATAAATCCTCTTCTCTCTTTTTTGTCCGCTAAAGCTTCATTTTTAAACAGTCTCGTTATTCCAGGACGAGAATTTGGTCATCGAGCAACTAAACAAAAAAATACGAACCTATTGGGAGCTAGAACCCGAAGTGATTCAATACAGTTTAAGAGATCCGATACTCTACGGCGATTTTAGGAATGCGTGTAACG
Source organism: Tetramorium alpestre (assembly GCA_021460005.1). Taxonomy (NCBI): domain Eukaryota; kingdom Metazoa; phylum Arthropoda; class Insecta; order Hymenoptera; family Formicidae; genus Tetramorium; species Tetramorium alpestre. The sequence goes on along the minus strand of JAJVSH010000157.1, from coordinate 278,137 downwards.
AGGATGAGCCTAGGTTTTACGAAGATCTGTTGGATTACGAGGCGGTTTACAACTTGTTTCTAGAGGTTCAGTTTTTTTCTTTAAATTATTTTTTTCGATTATTCTTTTATGCTATATTAACAATCGATCTATTACTCTTCAAGTAATCTGACTATTTAATCGAGATGTTGAACAATATAATATATTAGAAAATCTCTTTATGCCGTTCACAGATTTTCGAAGAATACAACGAAAGGAACAGAACTAAGCTTCACATGGTCCTCTTCAATGATGCGCTTGAGCATCTGACCAGAGTGCACCGTGCACTTCGGATGCATCGCGGTCACGTAATGGTCATCGGTATAGGTGGCAGCGGCAAGAAATCCGTGATAAAATTAGCATCCTTCGCCGCCGGCTACCAGCTCTTTCAAATCGTCCTGAGCCGCGGATACAACGGATCGTTATTCCGCGAGGACATGAAGAATCTATATAACATAGTCGGCGTGGAGAACAAAAAGGTCGTGTTCATGTTCACGTCCGCCCACATCAAGTATGAGAACTTCCTCGAGTTGGTGAACAACATGTTAACAGCGGGCTTCGTGCCGGCTCTCTTTAATGACGAGGAGAAAGACACGATCGTCACGTCTTGCCGAGATGCAGCAGTTAAAGCAGGCTTCGATGTCTCAAAGTGAGCGGACATCCGTCTTGTATTTTACAATTTTGCTCTTGAATTTTTCATCTAATTCTTAAAATATATAGGGGAAAGTGGTCTAAATCGGCCCCTTGTTTAAATCGGCCACTCCCCATTTCATAAAAACCACAGCACTTATCATCATACAGCCAATAGTGTAATTAGGGGCACTATTGATAGCTGATTATTTGTCATTAGTTTGACATTTATCAGTTAACATTCTGCTTCTATGTGAACCAGAATTTTATATTATAGAATATTTTGAGCAATTCTCATTTCTATTTATCGCATTGAGGAAAATTTTGTTTTTCTGGAAAAAATTTTTTTCATTGAAAACATTTGGAGAATTTTATAGATACTTACAAAGTGCTTTTATTAAAAAAAAAGGTTTCCTGAAAGCTCTTGTTGTGTTCACGAAATTCACGTAGGTATGAGAAATGGGAGGGTTGTCTAAATCGGCCGTAATTAATGGTTGCAAATTGGCCATCCCTTTTTTATTTTGTTTTTAATTTCAAAACATCAAGAATGTTTTTCAGAGTGTTTTATTTTTCTTATTGATGAAATAATTTATTTTTTATTTTTTTATTATACAAACAAACGTATTTATTATACGAAAATGTTCCTGAAAGCTACTATAAGACGGAAAATTCTGAATAATTTTGATTTTCACTTATTTCTATCAGTTTTGTAAATCATTTTCNGTTTTGTCCNGTAGAAACATAAGGTTTATTTTTGTTAANAGTTTCTTCAAAATTTAATATGTATGTAACTATTAAGTTTCAATAAAATTTAGATTTAGTACAAAAAACTGCCTAGTTTTCCTTTATTTCTTGAAAAAATACGAATAATGTTGAAAAAATTAAAAATTTAATTGAAAAAAGCGATAAAAATGAGAGTGGCTGATTTGGACCATGGGGATGGCTGATTTAGAACAGGGGGCCGATTTGGAACCATAAAATGCACTTTCAGTTTTTTGGCCATAACTAAATATGGATATGAGAGGATCCATGGTGTCTTCGGCAAAAAGTTGCATAAATGTTTAGACTTTCAAAGGNCTTTCAGTTTTTTGGCCATAACTAAATATGGATATGAGAGGATCCATGGTGTCTTCGGCAAAAAGTTGCATAAATGTTTAGACTTTCAAAGGTTATTTTGTTTTTAGCAATAAATATTCATTAAGAGAAATTATGATTAAAAAATGAAATGGGGGCCGATTTAGACCACTTTCCCCTATTTAAAATAAAATATTCTTGACTCTAGGAAGAGCGTTTGGTCGTACTTTGGCAAGACGTGCACCGCGAATTTACGGATAGCATTGGCGATGAGTCCATCGAGTGATGCTTTGCGGACGCGTTGTCGCAATTATCCCGGTTTGATTAACGACACCACCATAGATTGGATGTTCCCGTGGCCACAACAGGCTTTGATCGCGGTAGCGAATGTTCTCCTCAGAGATGTAAGCAAAGGCAGAATGATGAAAGAACGTTCAAATACAAAATGAGAGATCTTTTTTTTCCAGAGTCCGATCGTGCCACAAGAATACAAGGAAGTAATCGTGAATCACATCGTGTACGTACATACATCCGTATTGCAATATACGATGGATTTCACGACGAAACTGAGACGACAAAATTATGTCACGCCAAAACATTTCCTGGACTTTATTAATACTTATTTGAAGCTATTGATGGAGAAGAAGAACTTCATAAATTCGCGCTGCACTCGTCTTTCTGGAGGTAGTTGCAAAATTTTTTTACGAATTATCTCTTATTATATGTACTTCTTTATTAATAATGTAACATCAATAGATTTAATAATATTTAAAAAAAAATTTATTTTTCTTGTCTTTTACTTTTACTCTGAAGAAACTATATATCTTTCAATGAAAGAGGCAAAGTTTTCTATTTTTGTACAATAAACATTTTTTTATTTTAGGACTGCAAAAAATAGTGGAAGCTTCAGTAACTTTGACGGAACTTAATAAAGTCTTGGCTGTGCAAAGAGTCAAAGTGGGTGACCAAACGAGAAACTGCGAACAGTTGCTCGCGTCTATCGGTGAAAGCACAGACATCGCGATGAAGAAAAAAAATTTGAGCGAAGAGAAGAGGAAGGAGATTGAAGATAAAAAGAAAATAATTGCCAAAGAGGAAGCTGAAGCCAGACAGGTCTTAGCTGAAGCCCAACCGGCTCTCGACGCGGCCAAACTTGCATTGAACGAACTTGAAAAAGCGGATATCACCGAAATAAGGTCATCATTCTGGATTAATTACTGTTTTTCTCTATTTATAGGATTTGATTATTGTACAAAACTTCTCTGTTCAAATTTCTAAGATGTATCAGATATCTAATGTTGAATTTAAAAAAATTTGAAAGAAAGGCTCAATAGAATTTTAATCAGAAAATATTAAACTTTAAATTCATTAAAGAATCAATAATATAACAAATTAGATCCTTCGCCACTCCACCCGAACCGGTGCAGATTGTTTCGGAATGCGTTGCGATACTTTGGGGCGCCAAAGATGTGTCATGGAAAGGAGCGAAAGGCATAATGAGCGATCCTTATTTCTTGAGACACCTACAGGAGATGAACTGCGATCTGATTACTCTGCGGCAACAGCAAGCGGTACGGGCGCATTTAAAGAAGTCGGACAAGCTGGATCAAATGCAAGTCATCAGCAAAGCGGGATATGGTTTATATAAATTTGTCCTTGCTGTTTTGGATTATTGCGCTGTTTTCAGAGAGGTATTTATAAGGCTTTGATAATTTATCTGTTAATTTCTGACATAAAATCTGACTTAATCTCCATTTTTCTTACTTCTGATTTTTGTCTTTGTATTTCGATATTTGAAGTTTTATCTTTTATCATAATCTACTTTCTTACTATGTAAAAATTTTTGCAAAATTAATTATATCTATGCTAATAATTTACTTTTGACTATTTCAGGTGAAACCAAAAATTGATAGAGTTCAGACGCTCGAAGCGGAATCTGAAAAAGCCAGGCGAGCATTAGAAAAGGAAGAACGAGAATTAAAACGATTGGAAAATACAATCCAGGAATTAAACGCGAAATACAATGTCGCAATGATCGAGCGACAAAATCTTCAGGATGAAACAGATTTGTTACAACGACGTCTTTCAGCCGCCGATAGGCTTATCTCTGGATTGTCTTCTGAGAATGAACGGTGGCGAAAGGATCTCGAGATTCTTCAAGACGATATGGAGAAGATTACGGGAAATTGTTTGCTGAACGCGTCTTTTTTGGCTTACAGTGGTCCCTTCTCCTACGAGTTTAGAAATGAAATGTACAGTGATTGGGAGAGGAGTATCTTAGAGAAAGAATTACCCTTATCAAAGCCATTCAAGCTTGAAACGCAACTAAGTGACGACATTGAAATTAGCAAGTAAATAAGATTGTTACATTCATCTATAAAATAAAAAACGTATAATATCTATAAATCGTATAATATCATAATATCTAAATAATTAAACATATAATTTTTTCTTTCACATTTCAATTTAAATTAAAATTTTGAAAACGCTATTAAACTTCTAAAAATTAAGAATGAAAAAGAGCGTTGTATAAATTTTAATAATTATTCGCAGATTAAACTATTTTATTTTTTTTACCAAATGTGTTCATATAATATTTAATATAATTTGTAGGTGGAATTCGGAAGGTCTTCCACCGGACGAATTGTCCGTGCAAAACGGCATACTGACCATGAAAGCATCCAGATTTCCGTTTTGTATTGATCCCCAGCAACAAGCGTTAAATTGGATAAAGAAGAGGGAGAATAAGAATCTAAAGATCCTCTCCTTTACGGACGCGGATTTCTTGAAGCAAGTTGAATTGGCTATCAGATACGGTCTGCCTGTGCTTGTCCAAAATGTCGACGAAGTTGATCCTATCTTGAATAACGTCTTATCGCGAAATATTCAAAGTATGCTATAAAATTTAAATAAATTCAGGGATCAATATAATTACAGTGCGCGATACTTAGAAATTGTTTTAATTTCATCGATTTGTCCTTTAGCTGCTGCAGGACGAACTTTCATTATTCTCGGCGACAAGGAAATAGATTATGATCCGCGATTCCGAATATATTTGACAACGAAAATGTCTAATCCAATGCTGGACCCTGCCTTATTTGGCAAGGCGGTTATTATTAATTACATGGTCACTACAGCAGTGAGTTGAATTTATAATACAGCTTATAATTATGATATAATTGTAAATAACTAAATCATAATATTGTTACTATTATATTGATAATTTGTGTTTTATTCAATGAAACATTTGCTTTTCTTTAATTTAAAAGATTGTCAAGCTCCAAATTCAGGTTTTACATAATAAATTTTTCTGAAATGCTTCTTTTTAGGGTTTGGAAAATCAGCTTTTGTCGGTGGTAGTAAGAACTGAAAGGCCGGACATCGAGGAACAACGTGAGACATTAATTTTGGAGATTAGCGAGAACAAGAATCTGCTACAGGAATTGGAAAACAGTCTCTTACGCGAGATTGCTGTGGATCGAGGCACTATGGTGGATAATATTGAGCTAATCGAGACTTTGGAAAATATCAAATCCAGCGCTAATGAAGTAATGATGAGGCTATTGCTCGCGGAAGTCACTTCGTCTGACATAAACAAACTTCGTGAAAATTATCGTCCGGTGGCAGAACGGGGCGCAATTCTATTCTCCGTACTAGTCGATATGGCCACTGTAAACGCCATGTATCAGTATTCTCTAATCAGTTATGTCGAGGTGTTTATTCACTCGTTGAAGAGATCATTACCGGATCCAATGGTCACCAAACGATTGAAAAACATTATTCCGATGCTGACAAAGAACGTTTACAATTACGGCTGCACGGGCATCTTCACGCGACACAAGTTGCTCTTTTCCTTGCAAACTTGCCTAAAGATAGAGCAGAGTATAGGCAACGTAACTCAGAAGCAGCTGGATTTCTTCACCAAGGGCAGTAATGCGCTGGAGAAATCACCTAGAGCGAATCCTACGAGATGGCTACCGTTATCAGGTTGGGAGGACATTTTAAGACTGGCGAGCGATTTTTCGGAAAAATTTGAACAGCTTCCGGAAGAGCTACGAGAGTACGAGGATGAATGGAAAAAGGTAAAAATTCAAAACTGTGATCTCGAATAATTTAATGTATCAATTTATTCTACATACCAATTTAATTTGTTTTACGTTTTTATAATTGCACGCACATTTTTTGTTTAAAACTTTACTTAAAAAAGTTTAAATAAGTCTTTGAATTGAATACTATTTTGTGAGGAACGAGGATTCATCTTAAAATATAGGATAATTAATTGAATAATTTTTAGTGGTACGATTCGGATACGCCAGAATTGGAGGAACTTCCTTGCGACTATAGCGCACGATTGACATCATTCGAGAAACTGATGCTGATACGCTGTTTCCGCATAGATCGTGTCTATCGCGGCATAATTAATCACATTACCGAGATCATGGGCGAGCAATATATCACGCCACCTCACATGAGCTTCGACATGATTTTCGAGAAAAGTACACCGACCATGCCTACAGTTTTTATACTAAGCCCGGGTTCAGATCCTACTTCGGAGCTAATGAAATTAGCCGATCGATACGGCTTCGGTGGAGGAAAGTTCAAATATCTCTCTCTCGGTCAGAGTCAAGACAAGGTGAGATAAAGGAATAATCAAATTCATATTCATGATAAATTGATTTAAATGTAATAATTTAATTAATGCATTCTAATGTTGATGTTGCGTTAATACGTCGTATTTAACTTTCTACATTTGAAAGAAGTCACGTCTAACTTTCATGTAAAATTTATTTATATATTAGATCGCGATGGTATTATTGAAAGCAGCAATGACGAGAGGTCAGTGGCTGATGCTCCAAAATTGCCATTTATCACTATCTTTTACGAAAGAACTGGAACAGATCGTGGAAAACTTAGAAAAGCCCCATCCCGACTTTCGCTTGTGGCTCACTACGGAACCTACCCCTAATTTTCCAATTGGAATACTTCAACAATCTCTGAAAGGTATAACGAATCTGTATAGTAGTTATACTTTCTATTTTTTTACTGGAATTTATTTGCAGTTGTGACGGAACCACCGAGTGGATTGAAGCTAAACTTGCAAAACACATACTTCAACATGCAACCGCAGCTCTTGGAAAGTTGCCCTCATCCTCTTTACAAGCACTTAATTTATGTTTTAGCGTTTTATCATGCAGTTATCCAGGCAAGCAAATATTTTACGTAATAGCATGTTTGAGCCTCAGAGCAACTTCAATAAAGTACTCTTAATATTGCAGGAGAGAAGAACGTACGGTAAAATTGGATGGAACATAAAGTATGACTTCAATGAGTCAGATTTTAATGTGTGTATTATTATCTTGGACACTTACTTGACAAAGGCACTGGCAACGAACGAGTCTAGAATACCGTGGAATAGTCTCAAGTATTTAATTGGTGAAGTACGTTCGAATTCAACAATCTTAATATTTTTTTTTGCGAACAAATCGAATTAATATAACTTCTTTTTATCATCAGTCTGAATTTTTTCACGTAAATTTCGAACTCATATGTTTTATGCTCGAAAAAACAGGTAATGTATGGTGGAAGAGTGATAGACAGCTACGATCGTCGCGTCTCTTACACATACATGGACGAATATTTTGGCGATTTTCTCTTCGACGAGTTCCAACCGTTTCATTTTTACAAGGATGACTTCGTCGACTACGTAATACCGCCGGAAGGAAATCGCGACAGTTACTTACGATTCATCGACAAGCTTCCGCTGGTAAATAGCCCGGAGGTGTTCGGGCTGCATCCAAACGCTGAGATTGGATATTTTACGGACGCAATTAAGAGAGTATGGAGGCATCTTATAGCGCTTCAACCACAAACCGGTGCGAATACATTATACATACTTTTTTCGCTTTATTAAGCACTGATTTTATAACATCGATCGTAACATTTTATGGCAAAATTATGGTGTAAAAATTAAATACACTAACAATGAGATATAAATTTTTAAATTCGAGTTTCCAAAGTAAAGGATTCAAAATAGATCCAATTAAATATTAAATGATTTTATATTAACAAGTTATATATTTTTATTGCTATTATTTTGTTCTTAAAAGAAAAATTTTGTATCAGTTATTTTCAAATATATCGTAATTCTCAATTTTACAATTAAAAAATTATTTGTAGCCCGCTCGGATAAAAAGAGTAAGTCGCATTATTGAATTTATTTTCTGTAAATTATGACATTATATAAAATGATGTTAAATTCTTAGCCGTGAGTGTCACCGGTATCAGCAAAGACGAATTTATCAATAATGTAGCGGGGGAGATCCTGACCAAAATACCCGCGCCATACGATATTAATAAGGTCAAGAGAAATTTTGGCGTGGCCGTGACACCGACCGCGATCGTTCTATTTCAAGAATTGGAGAGGTTCAACAAATTAATAGAAACGATTACGAGGACGTTGACTCAACTGAGAAAGGTCGTTAAACCTTCAAGATTAAAAACTTGCAATCTGTCATACACATAGATTTAATTTTTAACTGCAATCTGTCATACACATAGATTTAATTTTTAACTGCTTAATATTTACTAAAGTAAATAATTGATTTCATATTTAATAATTGTTTAATTATGTATCATCTTGCACAGAATGCATTTATTATTTTTATAAAAATGCAATTTTATCAATTATACAATGATTTTATGTTATATAAATTTTATTACTTAGAAATTAGCATTAAAAAAACGAGCCTCGAACTTTTCGTAATATATATGTAAAATTTATGTCTTTTTTGTATTTCTTATTACAATATAGTTTTAAATTCTTTTCAACAATTCTGCTAAGTTTATTAACAATTAAAAGGTGATTAATATTTAAAATAAAATAATTTTAATGGTATAGGCTATCGCTGGTGAGATTGGGATGGACATAATGCTGGAGAATATTTCCGTGGAACTTTATAATGGTACCCTGCCACAAGAATGGGCCAGATTTGCGCCAGATACGCGAAAGAATCTTGCCGGTTGGATGGATCACTTTCAGAAAAGGATAAACCAATACACAAATTGGGTGCGATACACAAAGCTTCACCAATCATTATAACGCTACTCTACAATTTTGCATATTAATTTTGTAATTAGTGATACTTTTTCCTCCCATTAGTCTGGTGCGAACGAACCCGTGGTACTCTGGTTGTCCGGATTGCATGTCCCGGAAACTTATCTGGCGGCTCTGGTGCAAATGGCTTGCCGCAAGAATAATTGGCCTCTAGATCGTTCTGTCATTTACACGACAGTATCCAAATTTTCCAAGCCCGACGATGTAGAAGAAAGACCCGATCAGGTGAATCCCGATGACATTTGCTTTATTTTTCATGATGTTTTATTAGAATTATAATAATATCGTACTATATTCTGCTATTTACATTTTAAATAGGGCTGTTACGTGTATGGATTGTACTTGGAAGGAGCTAGGTGGGACATCGAGGAGCATCGCTTAAAAAAATCACATCCGAAAGTTCTAATTGAAGAACTGCCAATATTGACCATCGTACCTACTGAAGTTCAAAGATTGAAGTTACAGGTATCGATTTCACTTATCCATTTCCACAATTATTATTAGAAAATATCTCGTTACGTCTCGCTATTGTAATTTTAAATCAAAAGCAGCCTTTCATATTTTCAAATAATTTACAATTCCTGTGGAGAAATTCCAGATCATAAAATAGATAATTACGTTTGTTGCAGAATACGTTTAAAACTCCCGTATATACTACGTCAAACCGACGAAACGCTGTCGGTGTTGGTTTAGTCTTCGAAGCAGATATGGCGACTCCAGAACACATTTCGCATTGGGTACTTCAGGGGGTTTGTCTAGTGTTAAATGCAGATTAAAACGATTCTCGAGTAGTGCTATATTTTTCAGTATATTAATGTATTTATTAATCAATAATAATTATATAATGTATTAAACAATTATAGCATGGGGACATACAGCTATTACTTTTAACTCGTATTTTAAAGATTATAGAATTATTTAAAGATTAAAAATTATAATATTAAGATTAAAAAATATAATAGAATTGTATTATAATTCTATAAATTTTTATCATGCATGAATAAAATGGGAGAAGAAAGGATAGAAAACGTTGGATTCGAGTTTATCTTTTTAATATTCATTGATCTTAATTTTCGAAGGCACCGTTATATAAAATTACAATTTCCTGCAGAAATGCTTACATTTATTTTGTATAAATGATATATTAGTCTTACTTAGCGCACAAGCCGCGATACTTGAGCTGTGGTAGACACAGATTGTAAAACGAGCTATCGACGAAGTCATTCAAATTTTGCCACTTCACCCACTGATCTTTTTTTAAGTGTTCCGTACTTTTCGCTTTTCCGACAAAATGTGGATCCACGATTAACAGATATACGCTTCCATTTCTAACGTGTAATCCTACTATACATTTGCTAGAGCAGTCCATATCTCCGCCCATCATAATCGGACTGCCAAATTGCTCTAAATGTCTTTTAATGTTATCCACTTGCTCGATCAATCCCTTTCCACTCGAGACGTGAATTATTTTGCTTAGGACGTCGTAAAGTTGATTTATAACAACAGACACCTACAAAGCATTCGAAACGTCAGATCCTCTTAATCAAAACCACGATACATGCGAAGAGACTCAAGCTTACTTCAAAACTTCCTATCCATTCTCTCGACCCAATAAACGTTCTGTCTTTATCCTCCACTGCGACAAGGGTCTCTTGTATTTCATTAATACTTGGGACAATTTTTTCTAAGCTCTCATTATTTATAATCCATGAACAGATAGTTTGCAGGGTCCTATATCCGCATCCCCAACCCTAAATGTAAAAGCGTATTTCAATAATTTGAAACGAATGAAAATTTTAATTGTAATTATTCCAATTAATCACCCTATCATTAAAACCATCGCAACCATAATGCCAATACTCGTAATCTCCTTGCATCAAAAATGTTTCGCCACTATCTGGCAAGGGTAAATTTTCGTGAACGTTTTTCAATAAATTATTGGAGTAATTGGCGCTCATCTTTTCCATATATATCATTAAAAGAACCTAAACAAATACATTATTTATTTAAATAAAAGTATAATTATTGATTATTAAGTTGTTGGAATGATTTTAATAACTAAGAATTTATTATAAATCATGGAGTTATATTTTTACATGATAAATTCATAATTTTGGAATTATGAAATTTATAAATCGCCCAACTTCACAACCATGCTACGTCACCCGAACGTCACCTAACCTATTCAAACGTCACAGTCAAGGAAATTCAACGACCGTGAAATCCCAAACGAATGGAAGCAATCATTTTCTCGTTCCGTCTCACAAAAACAAGAGCACAGTGAAAACGGCCGGGCGTGTATTAATTAGTAACTCGGTGATGAGCGGCTTGTGGCGTCACCTGTCAACAACGTCGGGACGCTGTTCCGCTTAGGCGTCGTGTGACTCCGCGGGATGGGATTTAATCGGGAATGCGAAAACGAGGGGTTTCGCTCCCTATACACTCGCGAGTGAATACTCCGCTCTCGGCTGGCTCACATTAACGCCAAGGTTAATTAACACCGAGGACCGAGCGCTGCGCACCGATCAGTAGAATGGGCACTGGGATCTCGTAGCGAAACGCCGATTGAGAGCGTGGAACGACAGAGGAAGGGAAGGGATTCACCGAGCGTGGGCGAGAAAGAGAGAGAGAGAGAGAAAGAGAGAGTGGGAGCCCAAGGGAGATAGCTGGCGAGGCGAACGGCAGAGTGAGAGAAAGAGTGAGAGAGTGAGAGAGCGCGCGGAGCAGACTGGAAAGGCGGAAAGGAGAATTCGCGTCCGTCACGCACCGAGTGTTCGCCTCGGCTGGCCGGGCTGGAGCGAGCGCGCCGTTTCCCAGGGAGAAAATGAGAGCGACGTCCTCGTGCTCGGTAAGCCGATTAACGGCGCGCGTCTCATCTAATTAGCCAAGTCGGCTGCGAAGTGCGACCTGTCTGCGCGTCCCCGTGGTCGGGGCCCCCCTTCGTCGCGCGATCGGTTTGACAGCTACACAATAGCCAGGCTATTTATCGATTTCTCACGCCGTCCTATCGACCGCGTGACTCTCGTGCCCCTCGTGCCCAGGAGGAGGCCTCCCCCGCGAGTTCCACGCGCGCGATCTCGTCGCGTCCGCACTCCGCGCGCCCGTCGCGCGAGCGGAACCGCCGCGGGACGCCGACGTACCTGGCAACGTTTTAGGTTATGTTTCCGGCGCGAGACCCTGGCTTGCTTTGTTTCTCTCGGTCTCTCTCGCTCTCGCGTCAGCTGCACTAGATAACGCGACGTTTGGAGTCCGTGAGTTCGTCGACCGTCGCGGAACGTCCCCTAGCTTAGCGGACGAGACGCCGTGATCGCTTGACGTTTGTTGTCATTGTTTTGACGTTTCCTTGTCTTGCCCGTGCAGTGAAACTACAGGAGGTGGATCGCGGCGTAACGCTTGAGAGGGCAGGAAATGTACGGCGCGGAGAGGGAGGAGGTGTCTGAAAGTTGGCTGCACACGTATGACCTGAGCAGTACGATGATTCCCAATGCGAGCACGGCGATGGACGACGAGGAGCACTTCTGCAAGCTCATTCTGTACAAGGAGATCAAGAACTCCAGGTAGGAAAGCTAGCGGTGGAACGACTCGATCTGCGATCCGGATGATCCACCGATTTGTATTTTGTTCTCTACAGAGTGCGAATATGGGACGTCATCATCCTGGTGCCGAATCTTCTGTTCCTCCTGTTCATCGCGATGCGATTCAATAGGGCGAGGCTTAAGTTACGTGCAACGAGTAGCCCGATATTTTTAGCGTTTTACGGTCTGGTCATTTGTAATGTAGTTATATCAGTGGTGCGCTGCGTCGTGTCCATGACAGTCAACGCCGCGGCGACGGTCGGCGGTAAGGCCGACAAAGTCCTATGGGTCACAGTGAGGTTTTTTCTACTCTCCACCGAGATGAGCGTACTTATATTTGGCCTGGCGTTTGGTGAGTGACGAGAGTTAGAATGAAAATAAAAGGAGCCAATGGGTATTCTGTTTAACGCCCACAATTCTGTCTTTTAGGTCACTTGGACAGCCGCTCCAGTATTCGTAGAGTATTACTCGCGACATCCCTCATAGCGTTGGCGTTCACGATCACTCAAGGAACCCTGGAGCTGGTCCTGCCGGATGACACGTTTCATATTCCCAGCCGCGACTTTTACGTGTTTGGTCACGGCGGTATGATGTTTTGGTTTTGCAGCAGTCTCGTTTTCACAACGGTACGCTTTATACCTGCGGTTGTTTTCTTCACCGAGAAAATCGATACGCGTCATTGAGCATGTCCATGTTTTCAGATATATCTTTTCATATTAATACTGCCATGGACACGGTTGCGGGACCGCCTAGCACTTCCCAGTAAGTAGTAGTTGCAGAGATTGTAGTGCTTCGTCGCTAATTACTATTTTTACGTAATACGCTTTCTGTTGCAGCACGGAAAAGCTTTTACGTTTACGCCGGTATACTAGCGACGTTGGACCTAGTACAGTCAATTGGCGCGGGTATTCTAAACTATACGCAAAATCCAGATTATGGATTGTGTATCGTAGACTTCACTGCAGCTGTGTATTTAACCCTTTTTACCCCTTTGGTTTATCATACATTTTTGTCGGAATTCTTCGGGTAAGTTACCGTTGCTTAGCGGTATGCAGCTCCAACAATTGCCCTGTCACGGTGCGGCTGATACATTTTCGAAATTGTTCTGCTTGTTTTAGGGTCTCGCAACCTTCGATAATGTTCTCTTACAAAGCGCAAGTGGACGACGCGATGGACGAAGACACTGTGTCGTTACCGCACCAACAGAGTTTTTCATCTTTGAAAACCGACAGCGATTACATCTATCAGGTCCATACTCCTACTCACATACCGCTATACGATTCCCAAGCATTAAAATCCTCCAGACCGGCAGCTTCTCTTTATTCCTTAACGTCCGCTAAAGATCCAAAAAATAATGACTCAAGCACTTTTGATTCACCAGTCAAGCCATATTGCTCGACATCTGGTATTAGGAGCTTTGGTAGAGATCCCAACGCACAAAAAGACATCTCGGAAGTGACCGATTATTCCTTAACCAAGTCCGCTGCCATCCGAAAGAGTGTACCGGACCTAAGTCTCTCCAGCCCGATCCGAAAAACCGTCCCTGCTGCGTACGGCGGCCCCAGTAGCGTCTCGAATTTACTTCGCTCGACTGATACCGCTAGCAACTTTTTTTACAAACCAAACGCAATTGACAGTAATATTAACTTATTTTCTCAAACGAGAAAAAATAGCTTAGAGAATATATCGTATAAAACAACCGTAGATTACGCGGCTGTGATTGAGAACGTTTCGCGCGAACATGATGATTCCTCGGAAATATCTCAAGCTCCAGCGTTAGAGAATACCTTACAGTCCATCTTGGAAAGCGGAACGCGTGAAATCGAAACGGAAAATCCCCAAGATTCTCGATTAAAGACAACTACTGACAGTTCAGTTGAAGCCGCTTGCGCGGATACAAGCTGTTTAACGACGCGCACTGAAATTTTTAAAACTTGTTCGGACGACGCATCGTCCGATTTATCTGATACTTCAAACGTTACGCAACAATTACTTCCTAGAGCAACGTCACTTACAACCGGTGCGTACAGAAAGAGCAAGTACGATCCGAAGGAAGAAGGGTCGGGTGGTTTAAACGATTATTTATTATCCATAACATCCCCGAAATTTGTGAAGCATAAGAAGAGCAAGACACATCCTAATTCCTTCCCAGATTCAGATTTCTATACGCAAACTGAATCTTTGTAAATAGCTCATCTAAATATCGTAGACAATTTGTTGCTGTATTTGTACATATCGTAATTTTTCAGGTTTTACGTTGATTTTGTTACCTATATTAATTCCTATATTATGCATTATAACGCGTATGGTGAGGTCCATTCGAGAGCTTTATCTAACTGTAAATATCTTAGCATGTTTAGAAATGTCGTACAATTAAACATATTGATGTAGTCAATGCACTTGGTTTCATTTATTTACACTAACTTCGGGCAATCTTTCCCTCGGCAACGATAGCACTCTGTCTTTTTTACGAATGGAATCTCGTAAATGTTTTCAAGTGATATTTTATTACGCGATATACACTGCACCAATGCTTCAATGTTGTAATGGTACATGCGTAATGATGTTTTGTTATTTTGTTATATTATCGATGTTTTGTTATTTCAAAATGCTTTTGGCTGAATTATCGCAGAATTTATCGGCATCGGTGTATTTTTGCGATTATTGCATAAACGCTTTTGCATATTGCGCAGAAATGTAATCGTTATATTCACAATAACTTCCTTAAAACTTCTGTTCTCTCATGGCACTCGTATGAAATAATGACGTCGGAAATGATAAATGTGATTTTTAATCTGTATAAAAAAATGATCACATAACTTCTCTCGCTTTCAATGTCATAATTGAATATGATTGCAGTGAGGAAATGGGAGTCGTAATTAATCAATTGACTGACTGATTAGGGCCTGCCTTGATAAATGCAAAGCGGAATGCTCTTTTTTTCTCTTTACAGAATCACAGTGTTTATGATTCGACCCAGTTCGACACGAACGCTACGCCAATCAACCCGCTCTACGCGGCGTCTCTTCAAAGCCCAGATAGTATTACCGGTTACAGTATAGACAGTCAAGAAACGCCGAATCCGCCGAATGGTTACCAACAATGAGCCGTCGCTCATATCGATTCGGGGTGCGCTATATAAAATTACAGAACGAGCCTGAGTACGAGTTACTCGACGATCAAATTACAATTTTACTAAGAGCTTCGTGAGATCCTCTCTAAACGAGAAATTTGTTACTTTCCTCCGAAAAGAGCGTGTCGTGTGAAAAGGAGTTCGGGATCGCAGTGAGGTACGAATTGTTGTAAGTCGACGGAAGGATTCTAGTCGCCCTCAAGTATTTTACAGGGCCGCGTAACACATTTACGGATAAAAATACGGATGCTTTTGGTCTCCATGTGATAGTTGGCGCCGATGCCCAAAATTGTGATCGCAAAACTCTGGAAGAAATCTCGCAAAACTCTCGGAATCTCCAGTTTAGCTTTAGTTCGCTTTATTTAGGATAAATTCTTGAAGGATGATTAGAGATAGCGTATTACTTCACATTAGTTTTATACTTGAATAGACTCTGGGACGTCAAGTGAATTTTTACTCTGCACGTGAAAATAGAATATTCTTTTCGGCAATGTTACGCATTTATCTCAAAATGAGTACAAGACGTGGGTCATTCTAGAACTCGCATACTTCCTCCCGATCGCAGAATCATTTACCGTGTTCTCCTCATCCATTTAAAAAAAAAAACGTATTTTTTACCGTAAAATCAGACGTAAAAAATAGTAATTAAAAACAAATTCACTTCTAAATGCCTTAGACTAAAGTAGCTGATGCGATTTTTAGAATGCCCTATATGCACGGTGCGATCATCATTACGACGTATATTGTTTTGTATCGAGAACTGCAAGTTGGTGTGCCGGCCGTGGATTCCTATAGTAAGACGAATAAAACACTTAGATTTAACTTCTGAAACTTGCTTATCGTTTCTCCGTCCAAAGTGGACGTCGTCGTATCGCTCGAAAGTCCTCGTTGTGCGCGAAGCGACGCGCGGACGACAAGCCGGGCACACGCTATTTTCTTACTTTTGCATCGAAAATCATTAGAACGATTAAGGGACAATAGGAGTCATTAAAGTTAAACATTGCGCGGAGATAATGTTTAGACTTAAGGAAAGAAAATTCTTCAAATGCTCCAATAATTACGAAGACTCCATCCATGATGTATATACATGATCTGTAATTCTAGTGTAAAGGATCGTACTATTTATATATCTTAATATATATACATATATATATATATATAAAATATATATATATTTATCAATATATTACGTATCTCCGTATCGTAATTAAATTCGTACAACTGGCAAGTCTTAGGACACTTGCTCCTGTGCTGCCCGCGTTTTTCACCTGGACGACATCTCGCATAGAAAGAAGAGGGCAGATAAAGATAAGAAATAAAAGGGAATATGCGAAATAAGTGTCTGCTATTGTCACACTCAAAGACGCATTCACGAGGTTGTAACGTAGGTTCCTCCGTTTTCCTACGTGAATTAGAAGAAGGAGGAAATTCAGGAAGGAGCAAAATTAATAGTGATACAACGTAACTTATTTTTTAGCATAAATTCGTTCGAACTTGTATATACGGAACGGTGTGCGTGTATGGAACGATGTTACACAATGAGTCTCTCTGTCAATTGCAATTGCTTTTACCATCTCCGATTATCACCCTGCACTCTCCACGAACGTTACCTGCGATCGTCTGACCGTATGATTCTTTTGTAAGCATCGAGTGCAGTGTATAAGGCAATATTGTGACCGCGTCATATAGCTATACCTAATTTAAAAAAAAATAAAATAAACATGAATGACAATTCAACGTGTGTAATTTCATTTCTTGAAAATCTTGTCCGGCCTCTCGATTTATCAGGATAGCTAACATCAATTATTCTGATATAAATTGTGATATCCGTGAAGTTCTGGATATCAATCTATAATAAAATCTGTATTATAACGATACAAAAATAAGAATTTGTTGGAAGTGTATTACAAGATTTTGGTACACTCAACGTGAATACTTACATATTGCTAAAGATTAGTAATATTCTGGCATAGCGATGTATGTATATAAAAGAAAAAAATGTAAAAATCATTTTTTTACAATTTTTCTTTTTAATATAAACGCAGCTTTTGCAAACTACACTAGCAAAGATTGAGCATCGTTCGAAGATTTTATATGCGATGACATATGAATGAATATTATTCATCGGTGAAGTCTTCAGCGTGTACCGAGGGATCGTTGACTCGTGTCGCTTTGCACACTGATCGCCGCATTTGACGTCACGAAAAACTTTCCCTTTGCATTAAACTCGGTCAATGGCGTACATTATTCAACGAGATTCGACGCGAGATTGTGCTCGTGGCATGTCGAACCTGAAATCGGCAGGTCCAGTATGACTCAGAGACAAACGTTCCGCAATACAAATAGTTTGATACTCGTGTATATATATATATATATATATATATTTGCGATACAACAAAATCATAATATAATATGGATTGAGCAAAAAGTTTTTCGTGCAATTAATTAGTCGGACCTAGAAGTTGGATTATAGAGGATTATCTCGTACTCTTCTTTTCACAGTTTAGCTTTAGGCAGGAGAGGGTAGAAGTCCCAAATCTTGCGTACTACCGCATCGTCGCATGTGAAATTTCGGAACACGTCGGGATCTACAAAGAAAAGATAAAAGAGAAAAATAAATCAGTTTTTAAAAAGTTAAAGGGGATATTTTTACAGTCTTAATTGATCCTAACACAATTCAATATTATTTGTGACAGATTGCGCTTGCAGAAAAGTTTAAAATTCCACTTGGACGCACGTGTTTCGTAGCGTTTGCCTGTCTCTGCAGCACGGAAGGCTTACAGTCTATTTCGTCCAAATTGTATAGTCGTTAGATCGTCAGGGTCAATTTAGATTTGTTTACTGACTATCAGTGCGCAAGTAGTCCCGCAGGGGCCCGCTCAGCTTGGCGGCCGGCACTGCCAAGCTCATCCGCGGGTAGAGCATGGTGCCGTCCGAGAAGATCATGTTGCACACGATCAATCCCAGCATGTCACCGGTCGCTCGGCTGATGATCGGTCCGCCGCTGGTACCGCTCTGGACACAACTGGTCGTCAGGAGCGCGCAGTCCATCGACTTGGAGATCACGCCACTGCTGACAGTCGGCCGAATGGACGAGGAGAACGGAAATCCTACGGAGACCACTGACTCGCCTGCAAGCACACGAAATTTACACTTGTCAGATTTATTAAGTGTCTGGAATGTTGCAGTTACGTAATTTAATCCGTTACTAAGGCGGGGGTGACAAATCCAAGATATTATAAGAATAATGTTATTTTTACAGTCGCTCTGTTTAATAAAAAAAATCTTACAATTAATCTTATAATTAATAATTCAATAATTTTATTGATTAAATTTAATTTAAAATACTCAAGCATTTTATTTTATTACGATTTAAGATCTTAGATGAGCTGAGATTTAATAAATCCTATCTCAGTAATCGTGCTATATGTTTTTGTTTTACAATTAGTAACGCAGAGTCACCGCATAGATTGTGACATCTATAATGTATAATTTGTCTTAATTATTTTTGTCCGCGTTTTCTTTATCAATAAATGAAAAGCGTTTCGCTTAAAATTAATAAGTGAGAAATAATGAAACTAAAGAAATTGCCAGTATGTGTCCTTATCTTCTTTAAATGACTGCTTTATAACGAGGCGATAATTTAGATATTAACGTAATATTATTTTTGCTCGCAAAGTAGGCGTTTTTAAAAATTCTGCGTCACTGCTCCACGTGCTCAATAAAGCTCTCATGGAACGTGTAGCAATAGACTTTTATTGCGATCAAGTAAATGGAATGACTTATGTGTCAGTTTCCAAGTTAGAGGAAGGAGGCCAAATATCAATTTCATCCCCAACGATGATCAATTGACCCAATTTTTCACAATTATACGCTATTTCTGTCCCGATGGAAGAAGGTCAATGTCCCTGGCGTTAAGGCGCCAAGAAACCGCTTAATACGCTGCTGGATATACCGCTAATTTCCTTCTATTACGAGAAAGCTTACTCCTACGAGAGTAAGCTTCAATATACTATCTGTTATTTCAAATAATAACAATTTGAAGCGGTTGGAATTATTAACGCTTCCGATGCTTTTCGATGAAATAAAGAAAAGTTGACAACGTGAAATACTTATCTTTTGAAATCGGAGCATGAGATAACTGTACAGATTTCAGCGAGAGATCCACGTCCTGTGGATTCACCCTCAGCACAGCAACGTCATAGGGTTGATTCCCCGGTGTTTTGTACAACAACTTCGCCTGGACACGTGAATTGGGCTTGTCCGACCTCATTACGATCGATATCTCTCTGTCTGGTGCCTGTCAGAAGTTTATTTTGACTTTGTCATAAAATTGTCGCGAAAAAATTTCCGACAATATTTCGGCAATATATTAATAAACCACTAATAATCCACTAATAATATATTGTCACATGCCGAATTCATTGCACAGAATTAATAAATTTAATATTTTTATGTTACATACTAAACTGTACTGTCTATACAATATATATGTATATACAGGATGTTTGATAATTATTGACATAACGGTCGTGTGCAAGTAGAGTGGACTAAACTGATTGTAAGTCGAAAAGTCCTCTACCATTTTGCACCTATCGCAATAGTTGACGAATTATTAATTATTGAAATCTGGTTTAAAAAAATTTTTTTCTCTGTTACCTGACGTGCTAGGGACTTCAAACTTGGCTCAAATTAAAACTTGAATTTTGCATTACAACATCCATATGAGAAATATTAAATAAAAATACGTAAACATTGTCTACACTCGTTTGCGCGCGGCAGTGCGCACGAGTACAAGTAATACGTGGAAGGTGACAACGCATTAACATTGACATTTAAATATCTATTTATTCTTCTCGAAATGCACGTTGTAATACAAGATTCAAGTTTTAATTTGAGTCTAGTTTGAAGTCCCTAGCACGTCAGGTAACAGAGAAAAACATTTTTTTAATTTTAATTTTTTTAATTTTTTTTAAAACCAGATTTCAATAATTAATAACTCGCCAACTACTGCGAAAGGTGCAAACTAGTAGAGGACTTTTCGACTCAGTTTAGTCCCTACCTGCACACGACCATTGTGTCAATAATTACCAAACACCCTGTATATATTCTTTTACTTTTATTTAGATGTTATCTTTCTGCATTATTTTTTTCAATAATATTCTTCAAAATTCAAGGATTTTACCTCTGCGACGACGTGCGAACATGTCAGGAATGTACCAGTATTCTTATCCACGAGGACACCTGTGCCCCAATTAATTCCACATCTAACAAGCACGACACCTTTATCTAACGCTGTTATATAAAAAAAAAATAGTAAAAATATTTTATCTGTGCGAATGTAACAGATAATAACAGAAATTAACAAACCATCTATATTTTCAAGATACTCGCTATCTGTGATTGGAGGCCAAGAAAAATTCTTTTTTTGTAAAATATTGAACACACACGGTGCAAGATTGGCGGCGAAAGTGTAATCCACCCATTCGCCACGACACCAGCTCAATGGCGCGATCACCATCCCGCTGATAATTCTGCGTTTGCTAAAAAAATAACACTTATATCAAAATAATTTTTAATTATTATCGATTAATGATATTTGTGTTAAATTTATCTCAAGAGAGATTTAGGTTCCAATATTATTGAAAAACACTATATTTTTTCGACTACATTAATAATTTAAATTTGAGTTTAGAAGAAAGTAAGATGGAAATAACTTCTTTAAGACTTCTATCGAATAATAAGAAATTGTTCAAGAAACTATCAAGCAAAGAGTATTTCCACATAAACGCATTGAGTTCTAAAAATAACTATAATTACCCATTGGACGGGATGATGTAAACGGGACCACCTTCGCTACGGGGGAACGCGTACGCGTCCGTCATGATAACGCAGCCCTCGTCGCCGATGACGTTACTGATAATGCCGCGCGCGATCGAGCCGGCGAATACGGGATTGCCGAAGGGCGTCGACTCGATTTCCACGGACGATCCGCGGATAAGATTCCATGGAGCTCGGTCCAGCAAACAAGACAGGGCTTGTTCGACCGATGACGTTTCCACGATCGACTCGTTGGAATCGTAGATGCGGATGAGCAAGAAAATCGACCGCAGCGACTGATCGAACTTGGACAATTTGGGAAAGTTCCACGTTTCGAAAAACTCGTCGAAGGTTTTCTTTAGAAGCGGACACTTCCAGGCAGCTACAATCTCGCCGTGGTATTCCTTAGTCAAGTTTGATTGGAGATCGTCGTTAATCCCTAAATCGCGATAGATCCGAAATTTCAATTTGTCCCTGAATTCTCTTGGCACTGTCGTGAATTCTCCTGGTACCAGATTCGTGATAAAGTTCGATATTGTGTAAGATTTGTCGACAATCAGGCTCAATGCGGTGCCGTGTGTCAGTATCCAATCCGCTGAGATCAAAATGCCGGAGCATCCTTGCGGCGGTATCAATGGATCCTTGTCGATTGATGAGTGGAGTAAAAGTGCGCTGCTTGGAGTGTCCATCCTCCTCAACAATAGAAAAAAGTCGCAGCTTTATTAATTTTTTGAATAGTTGAAAAAAAAACAGACGTATAAAAATTAAGATAATACTTTAATATACTTTCTCAGAATAAGCGATATTTTCTATTTTTTTTTAATACTATAAAATGAATGTAATTAAATATGTATTATGAGATAGGTACATATAGAATGTATATATCACCATTTAAATATAAAATTTACAATTTTGTTTCTTTGTCCTGCAAATAAAATTTTGATACAGATCTCCCATCGATTTTTGGAACTCGTTATCTCGTTAAATAAATAAACTTCAAATCTTTTTCTGTGTACTCTCGATCACAGCTGTCGCACCTGTTACAGTTCAAGTAACAGCGCGTTCTGCAATACAGAGATATTGAGCGATCAAACATTGGGATACTCTTGCAGGGAGCACAGCTGCCACATTCGTCGCGCAATTCAACGGTGAAAGGGTTAATTGTCGCGAGCGCGGCACCGTGAAATCGCCGTGCTAGCTCGATAAAAAGGGCCGATGATGGAGGGAGGAAAAAGGATAGAGGAAAGGAAAAAAAGGCCGTACCCGCCGCGTAATCGTGAGTCACCATCGTGCGCGGTGAACCAAAAAGAACGAGATCAGGAGCGGCGGAGTCAGGAATGATTTGTACATCTGCGTCGTTCGCGAGCTAGGAAATCCCTTCGCAAATACCGTATTATTACGGCCGCATACCTAAACGATAACGCAAACGGCTGCGGGAAAAAGCCTCTCTAGATTCTTAGTCTTGAGACTGTTAGTCCCGAGAGATGGAATTTTAAAAAATAAGTACCACTTATCGAAGAAAATCTCGCATGCGTAGCTTGTAACGGTTAGTTGATTTATTAGCTAATATTTTTTTATTATCCAGTTGTTTTACTATTCACATTAATATTATATTAATCACCGAGATATTTTCCGTCTATCACTTGGCATAATATTACGTTAAATAATAATTAATGTAATTTTCTCATAAGCATTTAAATAGAATTGTTGTTCACGGGAGACACCGTCAGGAAAATATTTTGGATTATCTCTCTGTCTTTAAAGAGAAATATCTCACAATGTAAAGAATCGCGCAGCGCGTTAAACGGCGATGATCCGTCGCATTTTTGCACGGTCGTCCGCGAGCAAAGTGGGGCACGGTGCAGGAAAGTTTTTCTTTTTCTTCTTCTTCTTCCAGGATAATAAAAAAGCGCTGAAAATAATCGTGACTCAGCAGCTGGCGGCGAAGCATATGCAAGATAAAAAAAGGAAACTAACATAAAAAAAAGAAATGTTGATCGCCACGAGGCGAACGCGTAGAATACGTCACACTTTTGTAGTAAGCGTGTGACGTATTAGAAGGTCCGGTTTTCTCGGAACCGCAAGTATAAGGGAACTGGTTTGACGGCACGTGTCGCGAAAACGAGGAAAAAGATCTACGAGCGAAAAGGAGCGGAGGGAGAAGGGCGTCCAAAAATAAACCGCGCGTAGACAGAAGCGCAGATGTCTGAGAAGCCTATGACGAGATGATGACATATAATGGCATGCGCGGGATAGAGTCGGCGCTAAAGAGGAGCACCGACAATTATAGATGTCTAGATGAAGATGAAAGGATTCCGCGGAAAAAGAAACGCGCGTATGCGTGAACTGCGTCAACACGCCATTCTCAGGCCGCGTTTGCTTCTACTTCTTTTTTAGCTTCGATCCAAGTAGTAATAGCAGCTCTGAGAGGCTATCCGACGCCGCGGGCGAAAATTTCAAGGTGAAACGTGGCCGAAATCGTAAAACAAGCTCGAAATAATCTTTATCACACTTATAAAGCTCGAACACCGCGTCCTAAGAATAATTTGTTCACTTCTCTCGTGCTTGTTTTTCTGTTCCCGCGAGAGCGATACATTCCGTATCGTGCGGCAAATCGAATTAAAACTGGCGAAAGTATTTAAATGTTAACTGAATCCCTGTCCGCTATTGAATCCACGGTCTCCTTCTTCGAATCCGCCGGTGCTTCCTCCCGATCGATTTTTGCGTTCTCTTCTTCTTGCTTCCTCCCGCTGCCGACAATGATGGCCGTGCGACCGCTTGCCAGTTTGCCGGTCGATCTTCAATGAAGATTGCCGACTATCCCTCCCATGTTTCTTCCTCTTCTTCTGCCGCTCGCGTATTAATCGCACTCTCTCGCATATGAGATGCATACACGCGAACGTAAATTTACATCGCCGATCAACGTGTAGGCGATGTAAGGTCCATCGAGTCCATCCGATCTTGGAGTTTGTCAAAAGCATCTACACGGCAATATAATATACATGCAATAACAGTATTTATTGGTAACTGAATACATAATTCGTTATCTATTCCGGTATTTATAGTACCGAGTTGATAGCTCCAATTAGGAAAGCGAAAACAAGATTTGATTTATGAAATAGTCGTGACGACGTCCCTCGCCCACGATAATTCTCGCCAAGTTAGCCGTTAAGTGTTATCTGCAACGAGTGAACGAGTTGAACAAAATGACGATAACAAACTGGATAGCCTAATGGACGCGCATCAGTCGATCGCTTCGTTTTTGCGTCTGTTTCTCCTCGAAGGCCTCGAAAAAGACCACGCGCCAGTCTCACCGCTTACGCCTTACGCGATACGCGATTCATTAATAATGCGGCGAAACGCCTAATTGACGTTCGCGTGCTAATTTCGCTACGGGTTCCCTATCCGCATGAAATATCGCCGTAATTAAGTAGATTTCGCTATGCGAACATTAGCGAAATCTACAAAAGGGAACAAATGGACTCGAGATTCAGGGGAACATCGAGGAGAGATAGTCCCGCGGAGTTTTTCCAAGAATTATCCTTTGTTATAAAGATACGGAGAATCGAGCGCACACAGTTATACATTATAGAACGACAATCTTTTTGAGAAAGAAGGTGTTATAGCCCGAAAAGCTATAACCAGTAGATTATTAATAGCGAATAGGAAAAAACCCAGATATTACTTTATCGCTAATAAAACACATAGCGAAGAAATGCGACGCTTGCACGTGGAAGCCAAGACGCAAACCAATAGGAAATCCGAACCTTGCAGGAACTTGCAGGAACGCAAGGCAGGAAGTTCTCGTTTGCGCTTGGACCACTTCCGCATCAGCGGAAAATTAATATAAAAAGACCCACTGTGGATGCGCGGTCGTCGGTTAATCGAAGTAAGTCAAGTTGTGCAGGTTGTGACGCTTTACGAGCAATGTAAAGTCGAATAAACGAATAAATACTTGTAACTACAACTTCGATGAGTTTCCTCTGAGCAGTGCCCAAGTTCCCTAACTTCTATTGGCAAACGATCCCCAAATTCCTTTGTGTCGCATTTGAGGCACAACAAAGTGTACAGAAATTAGAAATGTGTCGGATAGAGAATTTGCCGGATAACCGGATACAAATGAAACGACTTTTTTTGCAATTCTAAGCGCTTAAGCAGCAAATGGAATGATTGAAAATGGCGCTTATAAGCGTGAGCGCTTATAGCGCGTGAGCATTCAAACCCTATGGAACGCATTCTATGGCTGGGTTTAGGGAGCACGCTTTTGACACTGTGAGCGTAGCTCTATCTTTCTTCGACATTCACTGAGCAACAAAGATAGAATGATGCTTTTAGCGCTAACAGCGTCTCCCCAAACGCAGCCCCTATGTTGAAAAAGAATGGCGCTTTCAACGCGTGAGCGTCCAAAGCGAACGAACCCTCTGCGTCTAATCTAACCTAATAAAAGTATTTTAGAGTTTCTGATAGGTTTTAGAGTTTGTGAATTGTGGACGTAGAATATCACATTTTCTTCTACAATTAGAAGTGTGTACGTGTACTGTTATATTGGCTGTTCAATATACTGTTATATTGGCTCTGATACTGAATTATATTGGCTCTGTTCAAGTATTCCCGTATTTGGAAGTATTTCAAAGTTTGCAGTGATAATGAATCGACAGCAGAATGTACGTTGTGCTTTATCAACAATCTTTATCGAGCAAAATTGTTCGTGGGAAAACGCCGAAATTTTTCAGTACATCTGTGGAATCATGTAAAGCATAAACATCCTTTAGTATATAAAACTCAATATGAAAGTAAAAACAAAGTAGATGTCAATGAGAGTTCTAATACCCAAGTTTCCGATGAAAATCTTATTACATAAGAGCAGTAAACATGTAATATTCAACCTACTTTGCAAATGATCATTGATCGCAATAAAGAATGGAATTTTAACAATCCTGAAGCAAGAGCTATATCAAGTAAAATATGTAAGTAACTAATCAAAAACATACACATACATATTTCTATCAAGGAATAAATAATATAAATTAATTTAATACGAGGGCACATCAAGAAGGGGCACACCCGACTTTGAATATAATAACAAGTGACGTTGCTGAGGGAAGTTGGCATTACCATCGTGTACTACCATCTTTCAAACGACGCCATACCAAATTTCAGACTGATTTATAGATTAGTTTTGATTTGACAGCCATTTGTATTAAATGTGTTTGGTGTTTTTCGATACAACGAAAAAAGAGCAATATCGATCCATAATTCGCTTTTTATTTTCGGATAGAAAAACGTGTAGTATGGCACGCCACGCCGTTTTACTTTTTAATAGTATAAGAAATATTTCATTCAATATAAAATTTCTTAAAAATAATTGTCTTAAGAAATATGCGATTCTTATTAATTAATTAGATTTATGTCGTAACATAATTAAAATTCGGATTATTTTTATATCCAAACAAAATTTCTATTCATGAAATTATTATTATGTATTAATATAATTTTAAATCATCCAGTTATTATTATTTAGAATATAAATTTAATTTATTAATTTAGTGTACGTCTTAATATAATAATAATTCAGCAAACTAAATTTATGTTCTGATATAATAATAACTGGATGAATTAAAATTATGTCTTGACATAAAAATAATTCCGAATTTTTATTAAGTTCCAACATAATTTTAATTCATTAATAAGAATTGCATATTTCTTACAATAATTATTTTTTAAAAGTTTTATATTAAATGGATAATTTCTTTATGTTATTCAAAAGTAAAACAATATATGAAATAAAAAAAATTAATTACTAAATTAAAATTATGTCGTGAAATAGTGATTCGATGAATTAAAAATGTTAAAGCATAATAAAAATTCTAATTTATTTTTATGTCAAGACATAATTTTAATTCATCCAATTAATTATTATTATATTGCAATATAATTTTATTTAATTTGATTGTTATTATGTCCCAACATAATTTTATTTTGATAAATTAACATTTATATAATTCTTTGTAGATCTTTAATAACGAATATTACATATAGACATATATATAGAATTTTTTTTATTTATGTTGAAATGTAAATTTACATTCAAATTTTAATTTGAATGTAAATTTTATTTCGAAAGGATAAACGAAATTAAGGCATTATTATTATATGCTGATATAAATAAAATTAGTATTTATTATATACTGACAAAACATTTTCATTTTATAGATAAAATATTAAAAATTTGAAAAATTCTTTTGATACTTTATATCTTACATTTTATATTTTATACGAAATGCACATTGTTAAAATGTTGCAAATAAATTTTACTTTTATATTTTGTAATTTATGTTATGTTGCATTTAAAATGTGAAAATTTTTATTAAGATTCAAAGTATATATAAATTATTTCTTGTTATTATTCAGAATTGCCAGCTAAGGAATTAAAATTATGTTATGACATAATAATAATTCGATGAATTAAAATTATGTTATGACATAATAATAATTCGATGAATTAAAATTATGTTGGGACATAATAAAAATTCGGAATTATTTTTAAATCCAGGTGTAATTTTAATTTGTCAAATTATTGTTATATATTGACATAATTTTAATTCATATAGTTATGATTATATTAGAACATGATTATATTAAGTAAAATTTATTTAATTATTAATATGTGACATAATAATAATTCAACAATTTAAATATATGTTGTGATATAATAATAATTGGATAAATTAAAATTATATCAGTATATAGCAATAAAAATTATGATTGGACATAGAAATAATTCCGAATTTTAATTATGTTACGACATAAATTTAATTAATTAATAAGAATCGCATATTTCTTAAGACAATTATTTTTAAGAAATTTTATATTGAATGAAATATTTCTTATGCTATTAAAAAGTAAAACGGCGTGCCATAAACGTGCGAAGAAATAAAAGCGAAGTTGCATTTCGCTTTTATTTCTTTGTACGTTTTTCCATCCAAAAATAAAAAGCGACTTACGGATCAATATTGCTCTTTTTCCATTGTATTAAAAAACATCAAACACGTTTAATACAAATGGCTGACAAATCAAATCTAACCTATGAATTAATTTGAAATTTGGTATGACGTCGTTTGAAAGATGGTACATGACGGTAATGCCAACTTCCCTCAACAACGTCACTTATTTTTAAACACAGGTACTTCTTGATCCGCCCTCGTATAAATTAAATATAAAAAGAGTATATTATAATAATTGCATTTTTATAGGCGAAATAATGGCTTTAGACACAGAACTTTCTTTTTAACGAACGAGAAGGATTTTCAAATCTTTTAAAACATCTAGTACCTCGGTATAAATTACCGAACTTATTTTTCGCGAACATTAATGCCAGAAATATATAAAGAAATAAAGACTGAAGTGGAAACAAAACTGAAAGCTACAAAATATATATCATTTACTACAGATATTTGGACCTGTTCAGTAAACAATGAATCGTTCATTAGTTTAACAGCGTATTATATTTCTACTGAAACATTTCGAAAAGAAAACTACACTTTAAGAGTTAAGCATTTTCCAAACAGCCATACTGGTTGCAATATTGCGGATGTACTTAATAATATTATGGAAGCATGGAATCTTAATATTGATCAAATTCACGCGATTGTAAGAGATAACGCTGCCAACATGATTTTAGGAATAGGTAACTTATATGTATATTTTATACACACGCACATATTATATACACACGCACATATTATATACATAAGCTAATAAGCATATTTCTTTTGTATTGTAGATCTCACAGTTGCAGAATCAGTCAGTTGTTTTTTTACATTCGTTGCAACTAGTTGTGCATGATGCAATTTTTGCACAACGACAAATTATTGATATTATAGCAAAATGTCGCAAAATTGTATCTCATTTTAATCATTCCTCACAAGCTTGTACAAAATTAAAAATAATTCAAAAAAACTTAAAACTTTCAACCCATAAATTATTACAAGATGTCGTCACT
The DNA here is from genome assembly GCA_021460005.1 of Tetramorium alpestre. Classification (NCBI taxonomy): domain Eukaryota; kingdom Metazoa; phylum Arthropoda; class Insecta; order Hymenoptera; family Formicidae; genus Tetramorium; species Tetramorium alpestre. The sequence goes on along the minus strand of JAJVSH010000157.1, from coordinate 248,771 downwards.
CGTTGGAATTCGACATACTATATGCTATCACGTCTTTATGAGCAAAAACTTGCAGTCACTGCATATGCAATGGAATATGATATTCCTACTCTTGATGTGCATCAATGGCATTTAATTGGAAACATAATTATTGTCTTAAAACCGATAGAAGAAATAACAAATATTGCCAGTGCCGATAATGAAAGTATTGCTTATGTAATACCGGCAATAGCTACTCTTTAATCTTATTTGTTAAAACGCACTGAATGTCAAGAGAAGGGTATAACGATTTTAAAAGACGATTTAAAAAAAATCAATTGAAAGCAGATTTTTAAATTCTTCTGGAATTAATATTCAAGAAAGATCTTGTTTTACACATGCTACATTTTTGGATTCATGTTTCAAATCTTGTTTTTTAAAAAATGAAACCGAAGTTAGAGAATTAATTATTGAAGAACTTTTTATTATCAACAAAAGGAATAAAGAACATACTTCTAACAACGACATTCAAGAAAAATTTATTACCAATCATACTGCAGATGCATCGTCTTCCTTCGATAATCTTCATGATGTTGCTCTTGAAAATATTTGGAAATGTTTCGACGAAATTGCGAACGGATCAAAGTCAGATGTTGATACAAATAGTTCAAGTATAGACGAAGAGAAAAGCATGTCTTTTAAAAGACAACTTAGCGACAGAACAAACAAAAAGACATCTGTATTTACCGCAGAAATAGAAAAGTATCTGGCACTACCTTTATTAACACGAGAAGAAGACCCAATAGTATGGTGGAAAACTAATGCTCCAGAGTTTCCACATTTAAAAACATTATTTCTAAAATATTGTAGTGTACCTCCAAGTTCTGTAAATTCAGAAAGATTATTTTGCGCCGTAGCAGCTATGTATACAGAAGATAGAAGTAGGTTAGTGCCAGATAATGCAGAAATGCTTACATTTTTGATAAAAAATATGAAGTATTTAAAAAAGTAGAGAGTATTTTATGTTTCATGTCAATGAATAAATAAATAAAATAATATAAGAGTAAACAGATATTCCGTTTTTTAACAACTTTGAATATAATTTTATTAATTTTTACTTAATTTAAGTAAATCTTACCTAGATTTTGCGGAAAATGGCCAAATAGACCGGATACCGGATAGTTACCGGATATCCGGCATATCCCTAACAGAAATGAAAAAAATCGTCGTATTTGGCGAATCACTCGATACACACAAAGGCGGAATATGAGAGAAAAATATAGTTGCTTTTGGATTCCACCACAATTTTATAATATTTCTAATAATAATTATGATTAACATAATGATGCATATAGTTAAGTTAATCATATTTCGTGTTAGAAATGTTATAAAATTATGGTAGAGTCCAAAAGTAACTATATTTTTCTCTCAGTGTAAGTTACATGCTCTTTCATTCGGGACATTCGCGAAGAGGTGTGCCCCGCGTCATTATCACCCACCACGATTTTCCTTCCTCGTCGCACGTTCCCATTGTGATCCGAATGATCCTTTTATATATTTAAGCGCGCGGCGAGGAACAAAAAGCACGACGACCGCGCGCGCGGGCACGTCCTCGCCGCGCCTGTCCGATAACTGACCGGTTCTACTGCGCGCGGCGAGATGCGGCGCGCCCGCCGCTATCTAATTTTCTGCTCGTGACTTAGATCGAATAACGATGGTCTTCCGTGCCATTTAAGTCGCGCGCTGGCCTCGCCGCGCTCGCGGCTCACGTTCAATTACTGAAACACCGCAGGGATAAATCGGATTTCGCGAGCGCCGCCGTGGAAAATTGTACGATCCGGCGTACAAGCCCAGGCCTCTCCGCTCCAGCCAGCTCGCATCCAGCGTGCTCGCAATTTATGCGATAATTAATAAGTACCCGGCCGCGCGGATCGTCCGCCGGATGGCCGCCGGCGGTGGTCATTCGAGTTCCAATTTTTTTTTCTTCCGCGGGAATCTTAGAAATCCACCGTGTGCTTTTAAAGCGCTCTTGTATTTCTGCTTGCGCTTCGCGTAATAATTAGAGATACCATGCGATCGAAATCTTATCAGTATAACTGGCGATCAGACAAATCGCTTGATCACTAGATGATTGGACAATGCAATATCCACAGATAATGAAATAAAATTAGATGATAAATGTACGAAAGCGATTTTCCGGAAAATTTTTTTAAAAATTCGTACATAAATCGCAATTTAATATCGCGCCGTCGACAGCGATCGAAAAAGATGTATCCCATCTCTGCCATAAAGGGACATGTATGTACAAGTATACGACGTGCCAAGGTCGTCGCTGGTTCGGCTCAAGGCCATCTCCGGTCCAGAAGGCACGTAGGTCGTGCTAACGTGCTCGACGATCATCGGCATCGAGCCGCCGGTTTTCTTCTCATCGCCGAGGGGATTGGCTTCCTTTCGTGGTAAACGAAAAATCGGGTTCTCGTTCGGGATGGGAAATCGCCGGCGTTGGCAAAAGGAAGAAACTACAGTGGGAGAAGCCGCTGGGGCGTGTCCGGGGATGGTAAGCTGGACTAGTTTTTGCGCGAGTCTTGCACCGGTAGACCGCTTGGCACCTCGGAACATACGGTGCATCGTGCAGCTCGTTATCGCGCTGGCCGGGACGCGATCCTCGCCGGCGATCCTCTCGACTAACTTGTTTTCCAGCGACGAGAACGACTGCGTTCTCGAAATAGAAACATTCGGAAGAATTTTTAAAAATTCGTTTTACAATATATTAAACATTTCTAATTGCGAGTTAGAAATTCTTAATTAACTGATCGAATTATTTGATTTGCTGCTTTGTTTCGTTGCTTTTTAATATGTTTCAATTTATTTCATTTTAATTAATTTTATTGATTTAACATTTTTAACTCTCTCGTTAAAATTATAAGAATTATTAAAATTATAGTAAAATAATGATTTAACATTCACAAAACTTTTTGCATGAATCTCACTTAATTTATTCATCTAATCAATTAGGAATTAATAATGAGTAAAAAGCTATTGCTGATCAAAAATTCAAATGAGCTATGAACCGGATTACATTGTGATCGCAGAATTCACTGCAATTCAAAGGTCGTTTTAGACATCGCAAGGATAGCCAGTAATAATTGTCGGTTTGTGCCGCAGACTCCAGGAACAATATCGGAAAAATACAATGGAACGAGCGCAAAGCGCAGCAATTCTAATAAAAAAATTAATTCGGAGCCTTGATACGCAAGGACGAATATACTCACCTTCGGCAAGGTCTATAAATAGCCGCGTGTCTCGTCACCACGACGTCTCGACCGTTTCCTTAAGGGGCGAAACTCGCTCTCCGTCCCTCCTCGTTTTTCTTCAGGGTTTTCAATCGTTTGAGCAGAAAAAAAAACGCGCAAAATTTTCGCATAATCACGCTGACGATTTCATAATTTAATAAACGATTTCACCTGGTATCGGCAGGCGAACATTCGCGAATATATGTGTTTGAGAAATTGCCGTACATTCGTTGGAAAGTTTAAACGACATTTAATGAATGTCCGACGTGAAAGCGTACACAAGATTATTCTTTGTGCAAAAGGAGTCCGCGCTGATATGCTTCAGTAAAAGGAAAATTACATAAATTACGATACCAATTTCAGAGATCTCAATTTTATCGTGAATTTTTCTGCCCGCTAAACAATTATCTGCCGGAGAAATGCCAGCTGAATTTACACGTCGTATTGATTTCGCAATCTATAGTATTTCTTTCTTAAATAATTGAATAATAAATTGAATAATTGAAGAAATTATACGAGCTATTAAGAGTGGAAGAAAAATAATTTGTTATGTTATCGGTATATCCAGCATGCAATGTTGCGCACATTAAATAAATTTAAGTAAGCAGTGTGTACACGCGGTTGCGGCATGCGGTGCAACAAGGTTCACCCCGCATATGTCACAATTCGACTCGAGAAAAAGAGAGAAAGGGGGGAAAAAAGACGATTTGCCGCTACGCCTTCTTGGAGTAGTAGGACCCTCGGTATCGCCCGCTGTTTCACACACGCGCGCAGATCGCATTGTGGACCATGATAATGGGCTATTGTTCCAAAGTATCGCGCGGATACGAAGAATCGAGAAGAGGACAACGCCGCAACTGGCGACATGTTCGATAAAGTCTTCTGGCATTTTTTTCCCCTTTTCACCGGACCGTTCTCCAGAGAGAACGGCTCGCTCGCAATCATCGACACAGTACCGAGATCAAAGAACTATTCGTCGTCCCGCCGCTTGATCGACGATCGGTCGATATCTCCACGGTAATTAATGACGGTAATCGTCGCCTTATCGCGGAGGAACATCTCGCGAAAAGCATCCATGTCGTAGAAAGCTATTTTAAGACGCGACAGACGTTCCGCGATGCGAACGTCGAGGTCGAGGAAATCTATGAGAGGTCCGTCAGAATTCTTTTATTATGGAATCATTAAATAAGTGGAGAGGTGCGTATCCGTTGGCAATACTTTCTCCCTCGATGTCTTTCCCATTTCAGATTCTGATTCTCTTACGTATGGCCGGCAGATAACGTCAGAAATTTGCGAGAACTGTCATTCGACGAATTCGCAAAGGATCGGGCCAACAATGCCCGATGTTGACACTCTCGCGTGATATCGGGTGGCCTTGATTACGTCAGTAGGCGCTGGAACTGGAGAACGGGAGGCCTTCGTCATCCGAACCAGCTGCCAGCTGGTCTCCCTCCGGGTGTTAGAGCGTATCTACGGTGCGCGCTCCGGTCGCGCGGTGAGCAGGGGCCCCGCAACGAGATTCGCAGGTGCGAGAGGTGAGGATGCAGCGAGGAGGACTCTCGCTTATCTTACCGAGAAATCGTCCTCGCTCTTGCCGCGGCATCTTAACGAACGGAAAACGAGCGATGGCGGAGTCAGCGTCGAAGAAAGGGAGAGAAGGAGAGCAGAGTAGAAATCGAAGAGCCATTTCGAAATCGCTTCGGAGCGTAGCCGGTTGTTTTTATTCCGCGAGGTTGTCCTCCAATCGGGATATCTTCTTTCAGCATTACTTCTCAGTATTTACATATTAATATAAATTAATGCATAGTTCGCTGAAGAGATATTTAGATCCAGAATTAGAATTATCTTTAAAGTATGTTCGAGTTGGATGGAATTTATATCTGCGGAGATCTTGAAAAGAGAATGCTGACGATAAGGGGGGCCGCGAGTGTGCGTCGTAGAAAGGCGAGGGGGTCCGATGGAAATTCCCGTAGAAAGAGGGAAAGACGTTGAGGGGCAAAAAGAGACAGGAAAAAGAAGGATATTGCAAAAGGGAGAAATAGAAAAGAAAGGGAGATAGAATGAGGAGAGGAGAAATAGAGAGAAAAAAAGATAGAGAAAGAAGAGAGCGGGACTGAGAAACCTCCAGGGGAGGGAAGACGAAGTGAAGCAAATGAAGTAAAAGAGACGAGGTGTGCGTGTACGTGCGGCGACGCGGGGCAAGGAAGGCGGAGAAGTGCGCAACCGGAGCGAGAGGGAAGGAGAGAGTAGAACGTAGCTCGAGCTAGTCGCCTAGACAGCGTGGCAGCGGCGGCAGAAATCAAATAAAACGAGAGCTCGCTCGCGTACGCGCATGCACGTACAACCGCGCTGTACAGCGCCTGGCAGCAATAATCTCTCTCTCTTTCTCTCTCTCTCTCTCTCTCTCTCTCTCTCTTTCTCTCCCAGTCTCGATAGGTCCGACACTGGCGAACGCGCCATGTCGTTTGCAGCGACCGTTGGCGGCATCTTGTCTGGTCCGCAAAATATCTCTGGTCATTGTAAGTAATAATTATGGAGGCCATTACGCTCGGTGTTCCACGAGAGACGCATCAGATGCGTCACTCTAGAAGAACTCAAGCATAGGACCGAGCTAGTTTTCCAAACGAGAGCTCGTCTCTTTTTTTCTAGACCTCGCTAAGGTTCTTTCTGCGACGTCCAGATTCGGAAGAACGTTGATATCGAGGTCAGTGAAACCTAAAGCACGGCCAGGCCAGGGTTAATTCAGCTAATTTAGAGTTAGAGCTGCTCCTCGCAAGATCTAAGTATCGATGTTTGCAAAGATCGTTTGCCCGATACTAATCATCGCAGCGGCAACAGCATCGCTGTGCCACTTAGCGATCGGTTAGTCCGTTTGCAATAGGATTAGCGCGTAACACCTCGTTCCTCGTATAGCTCAGCTATGTGATAAATAACCCATGTTTCTGTGGTATTAGTTACAGGGTAAGCGCATATATTCACCGTAGAAAAAAAAGAGCAGCTTCCCTTTCGCTCAGGCTAATCGGTCCGATGTTCTCTTGGTATTTCACCGGATTGGCAGTGATCCCGGCGATTTCTATACCACCACGGATACGTGTGGCCTGTCACGTCCTCGGTGTACGATCGCGCGAGCGGAATTTCAACTTCGGCCGCGCGTTCATCGAATTTATCGTCGTGCGTGCGCGCACTTGCCTTAGCAAGTGAATGGGAATTAAACTGTGCTCCTTCTCGATGTAATGCACGGAGCGAGACCCCGCGTATCGCCGCGCGCATAACTCGCCTATGCTCGCGCGCGCGCGCGCGCGTTTCTAAAAGCTTCCCATATGGCAGCTATCGTTCCGGTGTAACGACACCACCGGGGGGGACTTTCATTTACCATAATAAGATATATAGAGGAACGGGCGGCGGGGCCGATCTATATATAGCCGCCAAGTAATTTCATCGCGAGGAATGCGCCGCGCGCTCGCGCGCGTTTCTTTTTACTCTGGTGAATTCTGCAGGTCCCGTCGAGTTCTGCGTTCGGAGAAAAACGGAAAAGGAGTCTTAGGACAGGTGCAAGGAACACCCAAGTAATAAAGATAAGAACACGAAGAGATTAAATTGGGATATTTATAGAATCTTGGAAAGTTTCGGCTTAATTTTCACTTACGTATGGCAAATATTTAACAAAACAACTATGAGCAGTTAGAGAGCTCTCTTCCGGTCGCACGTGCGCGACTGCGAACGACGTCGCGATCGACCTGCAACGCAGAAACTCTTAGCACCGGGTGCGGCCGACTGCTTGCAGAGTGTGTATAACCCGGGGAACTCGCGGCCGAGAAGCGGCACAGAAGCCGCTGCTGGTACAGGAACATGCCAGGAATTGGAAAGGCTTTCCGTGCGATGAATTTATGCAACGCGCGCTGCTGAATCGCGGCTGCGTCGCCGAGCGTCGCGCGATTTCACCGCGAGCGCACGCAGGAAAAACGCGCGATTTCCAGGCGCTGAATCTTCCCCGCGAAGAAACGTCGCAGAAAGGGCAAGGACGTCATGCGAATGCGGGAGGAGAGTACGTAGATTCGTCTCTGAATACGTGTTATCCCGCAGTTGTTGCGTTTTTATATCGCGCACGAAGTATTCGCGGTACTTGGAATACAGCAGGAAAATAAGAAATTTATTTTTTCGCACTTTCAATTACTTCGAATTACTTTATAATAGATAATAAAATTTCTCTCTTAAGCTGTACTGCAACATTTTTCTACAAAAATTAATGCCGTCCGTCCGAATAAATTTCGCGGAATGATCATTCTCTCGTCTTCGCGACTGACAGTTTCTCACGAACTCGATTTAGACTTCGATCCTCGGGAAGAATAGCGCTCGGAATTTCCGGAGAGAAAAAAATGACCAGACGCGGCATTACGTGCCGTACCGCGCGAAGTCCACGGTTATTTCTGCATTTACCGAACGAGTGCTAATTCGTGGAACTTCTATTTTTTCGTCTCGATTGAACCGAATTAACACGTTCGACGCTCGTGTGTCATTATATTTATAAACGTGGTGTATCTACATATATATGTGTATACAAATTGCGGACACGCACTTCGCGATTTCTCCAATACCAAGAACGTACGTTGTCTCACACGCGACGGGAAATTGCAGTGGGGTGTTTTTGCGAAGATCGAAGTACACTTGGCGCAAGAGATCTACATCATGCGATTAGTCATACGCATAAGAACAGCGCGTCCTTTTCATCTGTCGATCGTGCCCGGGACTTTTTGCCAATCGCGTGATAGAGATTGGCTTATGGAAATCTGCGTTTCTTAAGGGTCGACTATATCAATCATGTCATTATGACGTCACTATGAAATTGCCGGAAAACACGGATAGGCGATTCTCGCAACTTGCGTTCTTCGTCAGCGGGAATAAGCTCGGAAAACATGCCATACATTCTCGAGTAAATCCAATAAAGAATCACGTAAGAATGCAAAAGTATATTCCCGAGATCGCGTTATTTTGTAGAATATGGATTCCTTGGATTATCCTACATGATTCATCGGATGATTTTAAACACAGTTACCGATAGCTCGTGAATTTCAAGTTAATTTGTTAATTTGGAATCTCTATCGCAAAACATTTGAAACTTCATCCCACATACTTACACGGATTTTTGTAAAAGTAGCGTAATGACAGCGCTACGTGCCGAAGACTGAATAAAACTGATTCGCCAGATTTGAAGGGACACATGCCATTCAATTTACGTCGAATACACGGATTCGCTGCTCACGTCGTGTAACTAATAAAAACGAACCTCGATTACAGGACAAACATCGCAGGGGGCTCTAGAAAAAGAAGAAAAGTATGTACTACCTGTACTATGTGTATGATTAAAAAACATATATTTATATACCGTCTATTTATATGTTACTTGCAAAAGTGTATTCAAGCGCGACAGAAATACCACAGTCGAAAATACACACGTTCGCGGCTCACGCGTCGACGTTAACAACCCCTTCGTACAGTTGACGTCCGTCCCGGGGCTCTCTCTCCATTCACGAAAATTCGGACGAAAAATCCATTCACGAGAATTCGAATGACGCGAACATCGACTCGCGCCATATCTCGCGGCACGTGGACGGGACACAATTTTCTGCCACGGCATCGGTCGGTCTCCACGTGCATCCTAAAATTGCCGCTGATCATCCGCTTCTGTGTACATAGAGCTAATATCTACCCACATCACCGGGCGTTGCGGCATTAAGGGATCATCGCGAGTAAATTGAATAAACAGAGGAAGGACATACGCATCGCGTTTTCCCCCGACGGAGAGTGGAATACCCCTACGACGGATGCTGCGACGGTGGGGGTGGGGGGCGGGGGTTGAAACGAGATCAAGAGGCTTGCCCTCGACGACGTAAGAAAAAGTAGACGGTGCTTACTCATTACTCGGAAGATTGCAGACTCTATTTCTGTCCGGATCGCACAATTGGGGCATCTTCGTGGCGCGGTGGTAGTAATAGCGGCACGGCCATGGTGTAGGAGTGTGGTAAGAGGGCGGCGATAACGCGATCGTTGGCGGGATCGAGCGCGGGGGCGATGACGGGAGGGTACAAACGCCGTGGACACCCCGTAGAGAAGTGTATATTAGACGCGATGCGTCGCGACGTACGGATCAGAAGGACGCCGGACACGATCGAGAGATCTGCTGGAGGGATAATTCTTGCGCGACCATCGGGAGACCAAGTCGGGACGATCTAGACATGGTACGTGCCTCAAATGTTCTGTGACCCTTTACGGAGTTGTTACATCTGTGAACGACCGATCAACAAATATCCTGGATAAATTCCAGTTTTGTTAAGAGACACCGTAAGATAATATTAATTCCATTACAACCAAATTTTATTTCTATATAAAATTGATTTTCTTTGACTATTTTAGAGAAAGATTTTATTTTTAAAACAAAATATTATATGTCATATTATTACAAAATATTTTGAATAATAATTAAAATTCGAGCTTCTGTTAACATGATAAGTAGATTTTTGGAAAAATAAAATTCTATGCAAACGTAGAATTTAAAAAATTCGCACAAATGCACATTTGTTGCACTTCAAAACGGTATAATTAAAAATTGCTAAAAGATCATGAAATACTCAGCGATGTCGTGAACTTTCGAGTGATTTAAATGCCTTGAATTTAATTGACAGTACCGTTTGTTCCAATTCTGTTTTAACGTTAGAAATTCAATATGCTGCGTACTTGCATGAACAGTTTCTCTGCCGGATATAAGAGACCAATATTTATATTTATAGCAGCATTGTGCTGTAGAATTTGTAAAATTATGTCTACATTGTGGCTCTTAGTTGTACATGGTTACATGGGTTAAATAGAATCTTCCACGTGGCACATGAATCGCTAAACTTACATAGACGATCTCGTTATTTGACGAATACTTAAAAAAAGAAACGGTCAATTAAGCCAATCGAGAAAATTACCTCTGATTTTCCTCGAATGAAGGCTCCGTTACTTAAGAAACGGGAGAGAAAGGAGAAAAAAGCGCGTACACAGCAGCCTCCTCTGCGTCCAGATAAATTACTCTCGCAGATTCAATGCAAGACCACCGTCTGCATAAACAATTCAGGTCACACGCGGTGCAACGTGCGCATTACGGAGTGCGATATGCCTCGCGCGCATTACTTAACAACGCGACGAACAGCTCGTCGCACTCATATTAATGAATAAAAAAGCTGTTGAGGACGCGATATGCTCGTATGGCTGTGTTTTATTAATGAATTGTGCTTGCCGGGGCGCGCTTTCCGGTAACTCGCGACGACGCGGACGCTCGCCGGCGCGGCGTTGTTACGACGAGCGTTACGAAACCGGTCGCGCGCGTGCCAATGGGAACTGAATCACGAGGAGCCGATAATAATCCGACGCAATCGTCGACTCGCGTGACTTTTATGCATTTCTCGCGCGACGCGTCATTACGTCATTATTTACGACAATATTACGACGCGCTCGTGTGTACGCGCGGAACACCGATATATATATATTTTTTTTTTAAATGTAGATAATTGCGACCTACTTGCTCGAAGAGTGTTGAGGGTAAAACGTGAAGACCCCCACGGCGAAAAATCGAATGCCATAATTAACGTGCCGCATACCTTTACGAGTTTACCGAATAAATGCCTTGCACGAAGCTTTGCAATTAGCACTTTTTTTAATGATATGTAAATAATGTAACAACGTGTAATGAATATGGAAGGCGGGACGTACCCTAGAAAAACATTACCATTCACTCACGTCGCACTTTGCACAATGCGCACGAAGTGTCTAATGCACACGCGCGGCACTTTGCATCAGAACTTTCGACATCCTTATCAGAGATAAAATATCTGAAACGGCGTTAGCGCATGCCGATCTTTAACGAATGTCGATCTTATCGCACTGCTGTCTCAAGATTTACGAGTGCAGAAAATTAAGTATTTATCACCTTTCTCTTATTTCTTCTTATTTTGCACTCGTGTGCTTTCGCGCACGAGTGAAGAAGAAATAAGAGAAAAGTGATAAATAATTATTAAAGAGAAAGGTGGTGATATTTAATTATTAACAATATACTCCAAAATATAATCGGGAAAATGAAGGAAATATCGCATCGAAGGGTAAAACAAACACATGTGTTTTGTAGGAAGAACTGATTATAAAGTTATAATTAAGCTACATGTACAAAAATTCATTTTTTCCCTAAAGATTGGGATTTTCACATCTTTTTCCCCGTCTCTCGTATCTTATTCTTACATCTAATTTTCGTCTCAACCCTCCCCGGAGAAGAGCGCATATTTACGGCAGCTTTCGGAGAATCGTTTAAGCGCGAGCACGCGGCTGAATTGGTCGGCCGCGATTTAAGCGAACCGCAGAGTAACGCGTCGCAAACTAGCAGTAAGGGGAAAATGAAATTGCGCGATTCCATTGTCGCTCGCTCGCTCGCTCATCCGGATGACGTAGCCAACGGAATAAGATCGCGTCGACGACGGGCGGGAGGATCGCGCGATCGTCTTTAAACTCGGCGTGAACACGTCTCCCGCATGAGCGTACGCAAGGAGGGACCAACGAACTTTCCTTCTCTTTTCGCTTTATAATTTCCGGACTCAAAGCACTGAAAATTATTTGAGCACCGGAAAGATTAAGCTATCATTTCGAAATTTGCTCAAAATTAAGAGAACAAAAATCCAAGCAAGATAAGAAAAAAAAAACTTATATTGCAATCACTTTAGAGGTTCAATTTGATCGAGATAAATCGAGCTTTCGGTACAGCTGAACATTTTTGGTACTTAATAATTTTTTACTCAAGTTGCGTGATTAGAATGAGCTCGTTGTGGAATTTGTTTTGCGCGTAAAAATTTATATGGACGCCGATGTCGGTTAAGTTTCTCGGTGCGTCCAGCTGTCTGCCCGAAGCTCCGGCTCGCCTAATTGTCCCTTTAATTCGCCTCAATTGCTTCTTGGCACGGTCGCGCGAGAACGATACCGCGAGGAATCCGACGAAAGGCTACGGATACGTCGCACGCTGAATCGTGCGAGACCGTGGTCTTGATTTTCTCGCACCATTTCATCGAGAACATTACACAGAAAAAAGCTGTCGCCGGGTTTTATGCAAGATTTTCTTAGCTGTAACAGAGTTGAGTCTCGTTCGTAAAAAAAAAAAAAAAATTCTCGCAAGGGACAAAGTATAATTTAGAGAAATAATTTTACGTATTGCAAATGTTATAAAAAATATATGACGCATTTTATCTCTTTTTCACTATATATAAAATAAAGTTTTAAATGATTCTTTAATTATAAAAGTTTAATTTTACTATTGCAAAGTTAACTATTATATAAAAGTCGCTTCTTCTCATAAAAGTGAGAAAAATGGCGCGCGATTGAATGTTCTTAAAAAAAAAAAAAAAAAAAAAATCAGCAAAATGCTGGACGCATCTAAAAAAAAAATTGGATAAAAAATTTAACTTGTCAAAAATATCTGTCGAAAGTTGCTCGAGCTCAGCAAGTAGGAGGATTTGCAGACAGAGAGAATATCAAATTACGATATACATTTATTATGTATTATGTATAAAACACAACTACGACGCACGTGTCGCTTTCGCGAAGTGTCGTGTCTTCCGCGATGTACACGTTACACAACAGCGAGCGAAGTTCTGAATGAAGCGCGGCAGCATGCGCGGCACGATAACACGAGGACATGAGACTTTGACTTCGCGGTATATCGTCGATACGGGATGGGATTCGACTTCGTCACGCGACGTCACCGCGCCTCGCTCTGACGGCGCTGCATCGACGTTACATCGACATTGTATCGATGACGATAGGAGGGCTCGACCGACCGATCGCACGATCGCATCGCCTCGGGTTTCAGCTAACACGGCTGAACAGCGAGGCGGCGCGGTGCGTGTATGATGCATCATCGTATGATGGATCGCGCGACGCACCGCGCGACGGTACTACAGAGAAATGTGTTTCGACAGTGAACTCGTTGGGGTTGTTGTTCGGCGTGAGAACGAGCTTTTTTCGCTGGCACGCGAAAAATATCCCAGCGATTTAGTAGCGTTTCGCAAGGCGTGCGGCCGATCAACCGTTTCCGACGCACTTGGGCAAAGTCGCGCAAAGTTGCCCCGCCGCTTGGGATATTGACGGGATATTGACCACGTTATTACGTTATTTACGCTCTGTACGGTATTTTGCTCGCTTGCGAAAGCAAGTGCCGCATGTGCACGCTTCGATATGTCGCACGGCGCACGAAGTTCAATATAGGTAGGAACGTAGAAAGAAATTGTATTGTGTATTCCGCTGTCAATCGCTAGATGTGGATAGCGTTTATGCAAATAAACTGCCCCGCAAATATTTGACTAAAAAAACCTGAATCGTAATGAGAGACAATTTTAATATGCAAAAGTAATATTAGTATATAAATTAGCGAGTAATATAAAATTTTTTGCACTGCGAGAGTGACATGTTCTAACTTTTCTTTCACTTTATTTCAATTCCGTGTTTATATGCTGTTAAAGTTTTATATACTTTTTTATCTTTTTATATTTATCATCATAAACATACTTTAGATTTTTAAGAATATATACTTGGTATTTTTAATTTTTATCTCTTTTTATTTTCCCTTTTTAATCTACTCGTTTCAAACGCGAGACATTTTTCGTCATACTCAATTAAAAGAAGTTCTCAGGAACGTTCAATTGCTTATTCATACTTTGAGTTAAATATCGCGTCAGCAATCCGAGTATTTCGCGTGCGTAACATTCGTGATTCGGGTACTTTTACTATTTCAATTAACTGCCGCCGAGCCGACGACTATTAATTGCAATTGCACGTGCGTGTCGCATCGCACGCACGCGATGCCGGGACCCTGGTCTTGATTTCGCTCTGTGCAGCCGCGAAACACCCCGTCTCCCCCGTCATTACGACGTCATTCCGGCGTGATCTTGACCCGCTGACAGCGGCTCCGACAAATAAAAGATCGAGTTTCATCCGTAATACGAGCGGTATTAAGAAAACGCCTACAATTCTTTTCGATTCATCATAATCCTTCACCGTACGAAAATTGCCTCACATAATCCGTCGTCATTGGTTCACAATAATTGATACGAGAAACTCTTCGGAAAAGACTGGAAAGCTCTCGCTGACGTAGCTCCGAATAATTCTCATACAGATGACGTATAATAGTTGCGGAAAGTAAATAAACAGTTTATATTTTCTACGTAAATTTAATTTCGAAATAACGAAGCGTTTTCGAATTGACGCAACGTTACGTCGTCGTGACGCAGTTTCGACATCGACGAACGACTCGCTTTCGCCGTCGCACTCTGCTCGTCCTCGCTCAAACTCTCTCACTGTCTTCGAATTACACCGGGCAGATAATTCCGTTCCGCGTACTGCTGACCTCGGTGGAAAGACAGTTCCGAGACACGCTCTCACGCGCAGGTGTTTGTTCGTGCCTTTAACTCTTGTCGATAAAGCAAGTATGAGATAGGGATATAAATATCTCTCTAAATATTTATATACTCAAAATATTATTATGAATAGCTGCCTCAGATATTTAAAAAATTAATTCTGATACTTTTTAAATATATACTAATTGGCTTAATTTTTTAACAATGATTTCATATTCGTCATTAATACTTTGACCACTTGCATACAAACTACACCTGCATCTTCATGATTGAAACATATTTGAATATGGTTGAGCATCTTACCTTTCGCTTAATTTTGATTATACTCTCAGCGCCGAGTACAAATTGTAAATAGAGAGGAAAGTTATCACAGTTACAATTGCCAATCATAATCATCTCAAAAAAATTCAGGCATGATACGGCAGTCAAAGTATTAATATATCACGTTACATATCGCGTGTATCTATTTCCGATAATTCCTTCCGACATAATTTTCGAATCGCAACTTCCGCTCGACCTTCCGCTTATCGGCTTCACGATCGTTGATTCACCGGAAACCCAACGTGCCCGTAATTTAGGCTTGTCGCCGGCGATTCATCAATCGCCGGACGAGAGCCGCGCGGCTCGCGCGAGCGGCCACTGATCCAGAAAGCAATCCCGAGAATTCGTTACGGAACTCGAAGGCGAGCTACTTTCCGTTCTCAGGGAGGCTGTCAGGTTATTTATAGCGTCCTACCCGCCGCCGCATAGGCTGCAAAAGGAAATTCTCTCTCGCTCTCCTTCTCCATCGTCGCCGCCGCCACCACCACCTTCGGCATCTCCGTCCTCGTACGTACGTGCCCGCTACGGTCGCAACTGCGCGTGTGTCTGTCTGCCTTCTTCTCGGCTCGGCAAAAGCCCAGAGGAAGAGACCGTCGACGATGGTGGCCGCGCACGACGCTGAAAATATATTCACGTTTCGCAACGAGACGCTGACGAAAAAAATAACGAGATTGCTTCGAGAGACAGAGTCTCTCTTTTCCTTCTCGCTCCTTTCAGTCCTCCGCTACTTCCATTGTCATTTAATCATATTTACCGTTTCGAAAGCGACATCCGAATCATTCGTCGATTAATCCACAATTCGCATATTATATGTCACGAATAATCTTTTTTTTTACAAAGGCGAGAAATTGCAACGGTTATAAAGGGCGGTAGAGGGCGCGTACTCTCTCGCAGAACAGAAACATTTAACCCAGAAGAGTTCGGCAGAGAGAAGGCATCTGGCTGATGTATCTTCCTGTTTCCTAGAAGCACGCTGAATTGAGTGCGCAAGCATTCCCTTTGGGATAAACCATTGATGAATGAATTGCTTGTATCCCGTGCTTGATTCTCGCCGCCTGTCCGTCTCTCTCTCTCCTTCTCTCGCGCGAGCAAGTCTTCCGACTTGCGAGATCATCGTCTGTAATGTATACATGAGTCACTCCAAGTACGATAGTTTCCTGCCGATGTTGCGGTCCAGCGGCTGCTCCATCGCGGCAGCGGACGACCATTTGCTCCTTCGTACCGTAAAGTTGGACTTCTTGAATTCAGATTCTCCCTAAGGAGAAAAAAACTCACGTGCTGATATTATTTATAAAAGAGTTTATGTTGTAAATTTCATGCAAATCCATTTTTTATTTTTAACATTTTTTATTTTCCTTACAATCTCTAATTATGCGCACGACAATCTGCTTCCGAATCGCGATATCTCTCGCGAAAGAAAAATACGAAGAGCGTGCCGCAAGTCGCGGAATTAAATGGCGAGGTCAAATTTCTTACGAACAGTACCACATATCTCGACCGGAAATATTAGTCAGTAGATTGTCATATCGATGATTGACATCGGCACGTAATGACATATGCTGCGTATGAAATTTCTTGCTTTGATAAGTTTGAATTATATTTGTAGCGTGGTGAAATATAAGTTCACGTGTTAAACTTTGGAAAACATTAACGTTCATTTCTACCAATGTAGATTAACTTTAATCTCGGTTTAACTTATCTTATATCCTTTTCTTGGAATTAGAAAAAGATAACAGTAAGTTAAACCGAGATTAAAGCTAATCTGCATTGGTAGAAATGGACATAGACTGTTAAATTAACTATCCATACAACACAATCTCTAAAACATAAAATCGGGTCATAAGACGTTTTATGACCCGATTTTAGACATTGTGCTGTATGGATACATATAAAATTATTAAAAATAACACTGCCCAATTATCACCAGTAAATAATCGCTTCAAATTCTAACGTGATGTAATATTTAGAAATTGATAGCACCATAAAAATATCACACTATCGCACAGAGATAAGCGTATATAAGATTCAGCAATCATTCACCAACGCTCGCTCATTCATCGGCGTAGCCACATGTTTACATCGTCGCACATTCAACTCGCCGAAATTCTATCTCTTCAAGTCTCTCTCTCATTCTATCTCTCTCCATCTTTAGCTAAACTTCTCTCGAAATTTCCCTTATCTTTGACGCGACACGCTTCTGCGATTTTGCGTCAACACAGATTCAGGCCGTCTGAATCGCAGAGGCTATTCGCGGAAGCTGGGTTCGCCGAGCGAGAGCGTTAACGTCCCATCACGTCGCCCGGCGGGAGGGTCCGCCCCGTTCAACTGTGTTAAGTGCCCTGTACCTACGAGGGGCACGCCATGCGAGGCATGCGAGGAGAGGAGAGTTTGCGAGCCTAAGCCCGTACATGCTCTCCGCATGCAGGACCCTAACACATGACACGACGAATAAAAGCTGTCAGTAGCGCTCGTCGCGGTCGCCGGATCTCCTGTTCGGCTACGATCGCGCCGCGCATTCCCGAGATCAGCCAAATCGAATCTATGTGTCTTCCACGTGCCACCCGCGTCACGTGTCTCGGAATTACGGCGCCGGAAGAAAGACGAGATTTTCTCAGATACGGAAAGTTATCACAAACCGATTGCGTGATACGCTTTGTGCCGCTGGAAACGAAGTTATTTAGAGTTCGTGGAACGTTTCGTCTTCGGAAACTTTCGTCGCAATACGAAGAGATCCTTGAGATAATCAGATTTCCGGTGAAGATTCTTACACAGATGACGTGTTAAATGTTTAAAAGTGATTAAACGGGATTTGGATTTTCCGTCGGAAGTTGTGTCTTGAAAAAATACACAAAAAGAATTTCGCGAAAGATCAGAAGAGAAATGCAAGTTGGAAATGACATTGCATTGCATTGTAACTCAATGACAGTCGGGCATTCGTGGAGAATTCTTGGAAATTCTCAAAAGAATATTTTTTAACAGTGTTGCTTTCGATCGAGTAAATCAAGTTTTACTTAACGAGAGCAAAAATAATATTCTGAACGGATGCGAAAAACAAACGTTGCGCTTGAGCTCCTTAACTTTCGGCGAATTAAATTCTTTCCGCACTACGTGATCCGGTTGCTCGCGTGATTGCGGGCGCGCTTCGTAGGCGTGAGAAAATCGGCCGGACCGACCGCCGACTGGCACGGATACGGACATTATAACCCATCAGAGAGAGAGAAAGAGAGAGAGAGTCCGGACTCGTACGCGGTCCCTGTTATGAAGGTTCTTCCGATGCGAGCGACTCGAGCAACCATCTTCGTGCGAAATTATGCAGTTCTAATTACGAGAAATTTTGTTCTTTATGAAGAGACAGTGCTGATTAGTGTAACTTTACCAGGTTTTCAGGAATCGTGACTTTCTTTTTTTATGAAGAAGTTGACGTTGATCGTGAGTTCGGGACTCGGTCAACGAAGCAGATGAATATAGCACCGGAAAGCATGGAGAGCGACAAGTGTCGGCGCGTTATAGTAATGAGCAGAAGGCCGGTCGCGCGATTTTCCCCGATGCTGGAAAATAATTCGAGGAATATCCTCGCGAGCGGTGAACTGAAGAGCGAGAATCTCTCGAGGAACCTGCGCGTTACGTGACTCTTTCGGGAATGATGAGATCGTTCATGGGACACGAAACAACGAGGAGCGCGTAGTGAGAAGGCGTTTACTACCGATTACGCCGACGGACTCTTTCTCCGAGTTCGCGACGTCGCTACGTGGGTTAAAACGGTGGTGAACGGGTGGGAAGGATAAGTGATACCTCGAATAAAAGTGAGAGAAACGCGTGAAAGCACGTGGGAACCTGAATTGGGACTTGGACTTCGTACGCGAGTTTACCTACGCCTGCGACTCCGGTGGGCCGGCGACGCGCTTTTTCTCGGCCGCGACCGAGCCTCTCACCGCTCTCGTTCACCGGCATATGTGCGCTATGATCTCAAACAAGGTAAGCACGCTGCGATTTTGGCTCGATTATCGTCCAACTGATAAATCGCGATCGCAAAAGGCAGAAAGATTCGACAAAAACCGAAAAAACCGTCGGTGCATCTTCTTGTTTAAAAAACTAATTTTCATTGAAAATTATATCAGGCTCAATAAAATTGTTATAGATTATAAATACTATTTGTAACGATATTTACAACATTCGAAATAAATTACATTTGAAATGTAATATAAAAAGTATTTTTCTTATTATTTTGTAAGTTAATCAAATATTTTAAAAAGAGAAAGAAATAAAAGACTCAAAATTTTTAACGTTTACAGCTATTTATTTTAACAAATTTTAATGAGACTTTTTGTTTTTTATTTTTATATTTAAATTGATTCTTAATCTTATTACCAATATAGATCGTAGATCTTTATAGTATAAATCATCAAATCAGTTATAATTCTTTTCGTGTATATATTTTTGGAGTAATGTTATTTATCGAGGATGTTTAATCAGAAATTTTTATTTCTCGCACACTTATAGCAGCACATCACTTCGACATATTTCATTTTTATATTTATCGATTCTCAACCTTGTCAACCAGAATAAACCCTACGAGCTCGGGTTAATGCGCCGTAGAAGGCCTCGCAAAACGAAAGTAACCGCGCGACCGCGGTATTCCTTCCTTATTGCCGTTATTGACGGTGCGTATCTGGAGGAGGAAGTCAAGATAAGATTGGATCCCTCGCACCCACGATCGACTTAGCATGCAACATCGATAAATCGATGGAGACATGGCTGATGATGAAATTATTTACTCCACGTCGTTCAACGAGTAATTTATATGCATGTCATTTTGTTTTAACCGAATGAATTTTAATTTACGATGATTAACAATCCGATTACGCAAAGTATCAACATTAATTACTCAAAGTAACAACATTAATTCCATAACAAAACTCATACGCTAATTATATATTTAATGTCCTATTTCCAATTCTTAATTAATTTTTGTATTCTTTTTAGATAAGATTTTAATAAAAATTTCTTTAAATTTTTATAGAATAGTTTTGATGACGCGTAGTTGTTAACTTATAACTAATGCATTGCATTTTAGAGCGATTTCAATGTTCAAAGTATTATACGAATACGACAGCTTTAATTGTTAATTATTAAATTATTATCTTAAATTGATGGCAGCTGCTAAATACGAGGTCTATTGTCACGATCAAAGATTCTGAAATATTCGACACATTTTATGATCTAACTAGTCAGGATTTGCGCAATGTGCTATAGCGGTACCTTCAAGCAACGAGAAATCGCAGGAAACTTGAAATACAGTTAGCCGCTGCGTTTTTTCATCGCAAGGCCGAGCGAGGATGAGGCAATCAACGCGTTGATACATCAATCGGTCAGGTTCCGCGTTCGCGGATTAATACAGGGTGTCCTATTAATATAAGATGACTCTTGTTGACACCTCAAACTTTCGTTATAAAAAAAAAACGAATAAAAAGAAGTCTTTCAAATCTGTGATTACACGTCGTTTATTTTGTTTGTAACCGATATGGACGACATAATTGATGCGTATGCTATCCGTGCGATGTGTCTTCGATCGTTTATTAATTTTTTGTTTACGATCGTTTCTCCGATTACGTGTTCATAATGAGAAAAACCGGCAAAAATTCGACAAACGCGATCGGAGACACACCAATATAATGTATCGCTCTCGTGAACGTGACGCAGAGATCGAATGTTATGAATACATTGCAGGCTTTTTTCTTTCTTCTCGTGACCTCACAGATCGCTCTGTGAACACGTTAATTTCATGACATCGCACTCTCGTGGTAATAAAAAAAGAAAAAAATATTTACGTCATATATTCTGCCTGAGGCGTTCAGTGACAGGTTAATGAAGGTGCATGCGCGGATCAAGTCACGTGCGCGTTACAAACGACGGCGAGATAAATCAATTATCGTTAATAAAAATCAATCAACGAGGCGTTAATAAATTTTGTATTTCACGACAATATTTTACATTGAATACCGCAAATATATTAACCCTTATCCGGTACTGTGGGGTCAATTAGACCCCAACCGAATTCAACATTCAATTAACTATCGAAAATTCACGAAAATCGTACTTGGCGCGTCATTTAGTATTAGTTTGGGGTTTAGTATTAGTTTGGCTTCTTTCACTCCCACCCCGAAGCACCACTCGCCAAGCAGCAGTGTGGTACTGGTATTTGAGAGGAGCAGACGTTTCAAGTTTCGAGGTCCGAAAAGACTCCAGTGTACCGTTTGTGATTATTTGAAATTTTTAGAAAATTTTTCTTTTTGTGATTTTTCTCGTCTACTATTTTCAATTGAAGGTATCTGTATTATAAAAAGTGAATTTTTTTTTTATAAAGTATTTAGACGATTTTCCTGTGTCATCAGGATGTCTTATAATCTCCGAAGTCACGTTCAACGAAATCTTCTCAAAACGGATGATGTGGAGGCTTTTGGAGGCGATGTGTCAGATAAAGAAGCTGAACATTTTTTAAAAATAAATCATTGTATTTCGTGAAAATTGTTTGTTACTTTTTCCCTAAAATTCATCACTTCGATCATCAGAATTAATACTTTTTTTTGAAACGCGCACTATTCGACTGATATTTTTCTTGAAGAGTCATATCTTGATATAGTTACAGGTTAAATTTTTAGCTTAGAATATTGAAAATTGTTATGATTTTTTTTGTGAAATAAGTGATTTTTTTGCATTTTTTCTTTTGGGAATTTTTTTCACATACTCAAAATCAAATTTTAATTAAGAAATCTATTTCGTCTCAAAGTAAAATGTTTGAAAGGTAATCTGTAATTTTTTCAAGACATTAATATCAATATCTTTTTTGCGGCAAGCATTTTTGTCATTGGGATTCCACAGACCTCAGTGCACCGGTTATGAAATACCACTGAAGCGTACCGGGTAAGGGTTAAATCTTATTGATACTCAAAATCAAATATCTAATGGAAAATTGACTGCTAGAAAATATAATATTTATATAAATTTTTCCATCCGATTAATCATTTTTCCTTGTCTCTAAAGATAGAATGTCTCATGTCCTAATCAATTACGCGTAAGATGCGATTCCGGATGAGTTCCTTGAGACGCTGGTCGTTGGTATTTCACATTAGATTCAAGACATCATCGAGACTCTCGGAAATTGATCTCTAGCTGCGTCATCGTTCGTAGCTTTCTGTATAAGACAGAGATATCGGTCGCTACACTTACCAAGTATAATATAATTGCACTTAATTGATTCCTCCCCGGCATTACGCAGCAATTTAGTTAAGTGAATCATCCCTCTTCTTGACGCGAAGCGGTAACGTTATGCAATGTCTTATCGCGTTTACACGAGGAAAACGGAAAAATAACTCCGCGGAGACCGCCAGCACGTGAGTACGAGAAAATGGTAATGAATCGCGCCACGTAATAATTGATCGTACGATATTAGTGGTAAATTTCTATATCTATGACAATAAGGAATTACTCATCGATCGATCGTGACTCTCATGAATCTTGTATGTATACGGAAATATTATTAAATTTTAATTTTTCAGAAATGCTGAATCGGGTCGCTTATCTGATTTCGCGCAAACGTCAATCATCACGTTTCAACGGGTAATAACAGAGATCGCGTGATAGGATGCTACGTAGGATACATTTTGGTTGCGTCATCTCGGTAAACTCATCTTTGGTGTTTTCCAATGAGAGCACTGCAAACGAAACGTCACCGGCGAAGAACTTCTTTCGTTTATTTAGACCTATTTATAAAACATTCATTAAACGAATTAAATCTTCCTCGGTGATATCAGACTATTCATACGTAAGTTTAAATGAACTTTTTCATGATACATTTCGTTCTGTGTAGAATAGCTTCGGGATGATTTCAAAGAACTGCGATAAAGTTGAAAGTCAATCGATTTTCAACGATTAGATTATCGCAGTACGAGAAAGGGAGAGAGGCCCTCAGGGATCTCAAGTATCGAGCCTTTAGAAATTAATTCCACGAAGTGGGAATTCGTTTGCGGTGTGCTTATGAACGCCTCGTTAAGACAATCGCGAAAGCGACGCAAAAGCCGGCCGGGAAAGTGCTCGGTTGAGTTTGAGTCGTGTGTTTGAGTTACGCATTTGTATGCACAAAGTTACTTAAGCCGCTGCAAATAATCACAGAACAAACAGATTATTTCTTTTTTTTTTTAATATATCAGATTATACAAAAGATTAAACCGACCGCAATTTTTCTTATGGATTTTTAATTTTAATAAAGATTAAATTCACAAAATTAAGCTCAATTGCCTTTATATTCAAAAAAGTTAATTTTCCAAAGATTTAACTTACGATATTAAATCTCACTTATAATCGAGTCAATAAAATGAAAATTCGATGAAATTTATGTGTTATCTCTGTTTATGGA
Source organism: Tetramorium alpestre (assembly GCA_021460005.1). NCBI lineage: Eukaryota > Metazoa > Arthropoda > Insecta > Hymenoptera > Formicidae > Tetramorium > Tetramorium alpestre. The sequence continues at coordinate 225,357 of JAJVSH010000157.1, read as the reverse complement.
AAAATGTGGCCAGATGGGAAAGTTTGGCGTGTTTGTTTCTAGTAAGAAAAGTGTTGCGCATTTGTTTCTGGTATTCCAAGTGTGATTTGACTAGACCTAGTGACTTTCATAATAAACGTCCAGCTACTTTATCGTCTTATCTCCCGTTCTGCTCGTGGCATAAAACTCGTTCGTTATTGGCTGTCGCTCGATGGTTCGATCCGAAAACTCGTTCTCGCACGTCATTTTCCCTTTCAGTTCTGCGCCCGCGAGCGCTTTTATTACGCTCTTTCCGCGACGCACGCTACTCGTCGTCGCAAGTTATCGACCTTAAAACCGCAATGAAGATTTATCTCTACTAGCCTTATCTCGCGCCCGCCGCTAAGCGGGCCAGAAATAGCCGGCGATTATGTACGGCAATACGTAAATCAAGGTGCACCCGATATTGCACCGGTACGCGCATCGAGCCTGTTAACGAGCACATTTAAATTTCTAGCGACGAGAAGCAAGGTTGAGCTATTAATACGTCGCCAGTATACTCATTCAAGTCTAACAAAATTTATTACTTTCGTGAATGCGAGTTCTTGCGTTTCCCCGGGAAAAATTCATTCCATTAGCTTTATCTTTGGAGAAAAAAAAATTTTATCTTTCTTCATCAATTGAAAATGAGACATAAAATAATAATCGAGTTTATTATATAACTGCCGCCACGCGACATGTTAATTACCCGATAATTTTCCGCGGGTACTGTTTCTCCGTACTCGCGATTATCAGCGACTCGTTTTCATTGACGATCGATGATTTATTCATGCCCTTTATATTCTTCGCGAGACACTTGCCGAGATGATTACACAGAGAGGCGATTACCATAGATGAAAATGCAACGCGTCAATTAGGTAGACAAGTGGATAGAATAATTGCTCTCGCCTCTGGAATTCTTTTCGTTGCCTCGGGCAAGCCAAGGGGGGCAAGAAAAAGGAAACAGTCGAGAAGTCACCGTGTCATTATGTACGACATTCTTAATAGAGGCCGTGTCTACGGCACGTGTATCCGCAATCAACGTCTCTGTTCTCTCGGTTGATGTAACTGTTGAATGAGTTTGCACGAAGCGTAACCGTCGGTGTCCCAAAACTTCATGGCCGCCTAAATTCTTCTACCTAGCTTTACGCCGAAATCAGGATCGCAGAAAATAACCGTCTTTCCGTCGTTTATCTACGCCGAATTCTTAGCCGACGTCGGTTAAAGTTGCGTCAGAAATCCAGCAGAGTGAAAGCTTGGCTCGTATTGAGCATATTTATGACCCAACACGAGCCCAAAATGATTCGGATGTTGATTTTTTTGGAGGACGTCTTACAAAGGAAGATCGTTAGACCGTCATTAGACCCTAATATATAACACGTACACGTAAAAAAAAAAACAGATGTCAATTTTTTCAAATGGGCGTTACAATGGATACGGTAATGGTTTCGCGGAACTGATTAAATCTCTGAAATTTTTCCGACAGGTTGAACGAATCTGTGCCCACGAGATATTTACGATATAGCGACTTTTCCGCTTAAATCATCCTACACGCGATGCAATTGCCGGAACATTATGCCGTTGCATAATGGAATTTCGTAATAATTATCTTAATTGCAGTGGAATTTTTATTACGGCCGTACCTCGCATCTTTACAAGTTCGCAGCCGGCCGACTGACTTATTTAAACATACATATTGATGCGTATTTTATCATCGTTCTTTAATCATCAATCTGTAACCGCGCCGTGATCGCGCGATAAGTTGGCCGCAGAATCCGCTCGGGAGATAAACTTTCGTACAACGAGGTCAGTTAGCGAAAATATCTGCGGAAGAAAATGGAACGTATAAAGTCACGCGCGTCGCGTTCCTCGGCATTTAAATTATATACGACGGTTCACCGTCTTTCTTTCTTTCTTTCTCTCTCTCTCTCTCTCTCTCTCTCTCTCTCTCTCTCTCTCTCTCTCTCCGAGTAACGAACGTCGGATTTACGACGCGGAAGGAAGTACACGACTTCCTAGGCGCTCTCGTCTACCTGTCTACTACTCTCGTTACCGCAGCGCTACAATTCACTCGCGCTCGCGTAACCGCGTTCTCCAAGCGCGCTACAGCGGTGGAGGCCCCGGCGCGCTTGTTCCGGGAGTCCCCGGTCTCCGACCCATGCTTGAGACTCGGTCGCGAGTCGGTCCCTCTTTCCGTCTCTCTCCATCGCTCCCCATCGCGTCGAGAGCCAGCAGGATCGACGAGGATGTGCTGATGCACGGTGACAGGGGGGGGAGCAGAGGAAGGATATGCGCGAAAGAAGGAAAGGCGAGAGGAGAGAAAAGGGACGAAGAGAAAGAAAAAGCGCGAGTGTGGTACGAGAGCCCGGAGAGATGGTGGAAAGACCAGAGGGAGACGGGGGATACGCGAGCTCATACGCGCACAAAGAGACGAGAGGACGAAGGAAGAACGACAATCGGGAATAACACGCGGGGGGTCTCACGGCTCTCTCACGACGGACGAAGGGAGAGTGGACGCAGCAAGGAAGGGTGCGCGCAGGGAGCGAAGGAGTAGCGGCGGCGACGGCCGCGACGGCGGCGNCGATGGCGGTGGCGGTGGCGGTGACGGTGGTGGAGGAGAGCTCTGGAGCAAAGCGCGGGAAGCAGCGCGAGAGGGGTACGAGAACGACGGTAGAGAGGGGTCCGGGGGGTCGGTGGGGGTCTGGCAGGAGCGCGGGATCCCATTGGTTCGCGACCGGGCCATATTATAAGCGGCTGCAGTCCGCGCTAGTTAATGTTAGCTCGAGCCTCCACGAGAGACGACGCATCTCTCTTGTCTGCCGTCGCCGTCGCTGTCGTTACTACTGCTACCACTACTACTACTATACGTACGCACGCCTCTACGTAGCGCCGGAGTACCGCGTACCGCGTGAGAGCCGTTTACCACACGTTCGCCACGTTGTACAGACACCGTGCAAAGAGCGACCGAGAGACTATCGAGCCACTGAGAGATAACACGGGTTGATAAGACGTGCCACATCCGAAAGATCGCGATCCTTCCGCAAACGCACGCGTACGCGCACTTTATTTCGTCCGTGAGATTCGAGAAGCCAGCCCCCCTTGCCACGTTCGCCGGTCCAGTGTTCGCGTCGTTCAGCTATTGTTCGGAGACGCGTGTCGATCGAAGCGGCGAGTGTCAAAAGTGAGCGAGAAAGAGACCCGGAATCCTAATTCGCCGGATCCAGCGGAGAAGAGGGAGCGAAAGCGCGCAAGAGATAATAAGACAGAGAAAGGGGGAACCCAGTTTCCTTGGACGCACCGACGAGAGGTATCAGGGGATCCAAAAGCGCAGAGATAAGCGAGGACCGAGTGCGAAAACGAATAACGAAGTAAGTCCCGTTGAATGATTCGCTGAAACCTTTCCGCGGACGAAATTCGAGAAACATCTCGATCGTGTCTCAATCATATCACCTATACCGACATAATGATACTGACATATATAGTTTGTTATATTTTTTCATAATGCGTAGCGCATAATGTGCAGCGACACGAGAACGAATACCATAAGTTTCATTTGTTCGCTGTTTCCCATTATAGATTTTCAGAATTACATTTGACTCGCTGACTTGTCGGTTCTAAAAATACCAAAAATGACACTGTCGATCAACCACGTGGAAGTTTCATCTGAAATTTCTTAAAGCTTACGAATCAAAGTCGCGTTAGGAAATTCCAATGACTGTCGAGTCGAGAATTTTATATTGATCCTTGATACGATCCTGATGAAAATTGTCCACGTGGACCCGTGAGAGACGCAGAAGAGAGAGGGAGAGAACGAGGTAATGAGATTTGACGCGTTTTCCCGCTTGCTCGAAACGAGACCCGAGAAGTGGAAGCAAACAGGTGGTCGAATAGACGACGATCAGCGGCGACTCGTGTCGGCACGCTACTTTTCGCAATTTTAACCCGTAAATTTTTGCCTCTTCCTGAAGAAATCTTTGACAAATATATTAAAATTAAGAAATTAATTTTTATTCGAGCAATAAAATAGTGAATTAAAAATTGACTATTTTTAATCTTATGATTAAATCCGATAAATTCTAGATTTATTTTATTACTTTTGTACGTTCCATATTGTGATTAAAATTATTTAATTAAAAATGATATTGTACAATAAAAATTTTCATATCCCGTAATTGTAATAATATCTTGTAATGATAGAGAGAAAATATTATCTTGTCTCACGAAACGCGCATTGCTTTCACTTAAAATAGCGAGAGCGTAATTTGAAGTGTTAAAGAGCGCGGTTAACCCCTCATGCACTTGACCTTTGCGCACTTGTGCGGTGCTGGAAAGTAATTCAAGGGTGGCGGATGGCATCTCGACGTTTATTCCCGTCTGGTTCGTCGGGAACATGGTTCCCGTCTAGTCTTGATTCAAGACGCGATTTGTAAAATCAAATTCATTTCACATCGATATGCTTAGAGCATCGTTGCTTAAAATTTTCTTTTTACATTCAGTCGTTTTTACATGTTTTCCATTAAAGAAAATTAAAAGCGATAAGCGGCGGACTGAACAACGTGTAATTTTCGATAATGAGTTTCCACGTGCGAAGGCCAGAGTTAATCAATTTCGCCAGCGTTTCCTCTAAGCGATCAATATTTATATGGGGACGCAAACACAAAGTTTCTTTCCTCTGCCTCGGTAAAAAGGAAAGGAAGAAAAAGGCGAAAGCAACGCCGCAATGTGCGCTAGGTGACCGGCCATGGACCGCGGTTAAACACGCATGCACGCACGCACGCACGCACGGCGGCCTCCTCGCTCGTTTTCAGTCACTCGTTCTCCTTGTCCTTCTATCGCGGCCCACGCGTTTCTCACCACTGGGACGAGACGCGATTTTTTTCTGCATTCGCGGTAGATCGATCGTCGTGGGGGTCTCGCGATCAAAATCGTAACCGACCGCCGAGCCGCCCACCTAAACACGCGACCCGAGAAAGAATATCTCTCTCCGCTGTATCGCCAAAAAAAAAAAAAAGAAAACAAAGGCAGCAGGATCCGAGGCGCGCGAAAACCGTCAGAAATTTTTAAATTATCTCAAGCTTCATTCCACCACGATTCTCACGCTAGCTAAAAGGATCGTACACACGTTCGATCGTCAATTTCTGCGTTTACGTACGAGTAGAACGAGAAATAAGAATCGTTTATTTTGAACAGGACAACGTTTAGTTTACAGAAAACGGATTTAATTATTTTCTCGTTAATTGTATTAAAATAGTTAACTGATCGGCACAAGGTAAATGATAGGTAGTTTCATCCAGCAGCGCTTACTGAAAGGGGGAAGCCGAGAGTGTTCGAGAAAAGGTCGAGGAAGAAGCCGAGACGAAACGGTGGAAGGGGAGGGCGTGTGTTATGGGGTCTATCTTTAGAATTCATTCAGAGAATCTTTTGCTCTCGTACAGCCGGGCGAGGGCCAAACGTCAGCCGATTCACGCCTCGACGACCCAACGCACACATTCACACTCGCGTGCTCTGCGGTACGTAAGCCTAGCGCCCGTTAAACACGGCCTAAATACGGCGGCGGTAGGGCGCCTTAACAGGTGTGGAGAATTCGCGTTCCGAGGCGTATTTGACGCGATCGTTTCAAGAGGCTAAGAATCTCTATATTTTTCTTACGAAGCTCGATTAAGTTTTCCGTTTCGTTTACTTATAGATATATGATTTCACGTTGAATAAAAATGTATGTGTAAAAATCAATTACAATTCAAAATTAATTGGCAAGTAAGATTTATTTATAGAAAGCATTCGACGTGAATTTAACATGTAAAATTTCGAAAATTTCAGAGCAAATTAAACAGGTAGCTAATATCAATCTGTATATTTGTATGTAATTAAAATAATAAAATATGTAATTGAAATAATTAATTAAAAAGAAAAATCGGGGAATTTTCTCGTGATTCATTCTCCGAGATGACAAAAATAAAAGCGATCTAGGAAAGGAAAAGAATGGATAGAATACGTATGTCGCGTGCTTCTTCCAGAGTTGCTCTTCTTGCGCTATGTTTCCGAAATCTTTCGATTAAGGAAATCACGTGTTTCAGACGGTTTTGCGTAAACGAAAAGATAAAGAATCGCGATTATTATGAGAAAAGATCGATAGAAAAACGACAACGGAGGTCAACGATTGACGAGTTCGGTGGTCTTCCCGGAAGTACGACTGTAGACTTCAGATGTAACGGACCTTTTCCTAAACATCTGCCGACCCAGAAGAAGTCGAGCGTGCGACTGTTTTATGACCTCGTAATCTCTTCGCCGCGCGACGACTCGATCGGTTCGCGAAAGAATCGCGGAAAGGAAGACGTAATTTCTTCCACGGCTTATCTTCTTTAATAACAAAAAATAAAGTTTTGTTCGACATAACTGGCTCGATTCATTTGAAATAACAGAATTCACGCGGTAAAATCATTCTATGAATTATTAATCCTAAATAATTTTAATGGTTTCTATCACATTTCTAATCGGGCCTGGTGTACTATTCTAAAATGTATCGCGGCCTCGCGAATATATCCAGCCTCTTGTAACATTCAAGAATGTCTTTTTGAGATGCGGATAAGAGCTTATGAGTGATACTGTAAATATCCGCGAGCGTGTGCGAAGCGCGGCAGAAAGGCTTATGATCGATTAAATCCACGGATAGCGAACGCGGTCATAGAGGAGAGGCGAAGGAAGGAGAAAGATGAGAGAGAGAGAGAGAAAGAGAGATTTCGTAATTTCTTCGGCCGGAGGCCACTCGCCGTCTCATCTCTGAACGCTGGCATTTCTTCAGGGAGATCCGCAAATATCGCGGCGTCCTTTACTTAGCGCGCATCGGCATCGCGAGCGCGACACCGTACCGTCTGCTATTTAAAGAGAACGGGAATGCATTTACCGCAGCGCGCGCCTTTTTACAGTTTGCTTTACGAGTTGAGCCGCGGCGCGCGATTCCGCCCCTCGATCGAGCATTCTCGGTAAAGAGCGCTTGTCGAGATGTTTAGGCACCGAGCGAGCCGTTTCTCGGTGTTATTGACCCCCGTGTGAAAATCGCGGCAAAACGTAATCGAGATGCGCGGGTCGCGAGTTATCGCTACCGATAGATTAGATGAAGTATAATCATTGGAGTCATGTGTCGTATAGAACGCATAAGAGATATGGCATGTCGTTATATTTATGTAACGGGTAACGGCTAAATTTTACATCCACAAAATGCATACGTTTTGCCGTTGAATTAGAAGCAAACCGTAACTGCTAATTGCAAAGTAATAATAATTGTAATTAATAACCGTAGTCAGAATTTGTGTATTAATATGAGATAATGTATAACATACATTTACAGTATCGAGATTATCGATATTAAATACAGTAAATCATCGGGTTAATAAATATAAAAAAAAAAATCTATTTTTCTAGATTGCTAACCGATCGACCACATTACGCGAGAGATCAATCTCGTAGAAGTCATTAAGTTTCACGCCGCTCTACGTCTCGAATTAGAATCACTAGCCGATGAAACTATTTTTAGATTCTACTACGGCCATCAATGGCCATCGATCAGCGCGAACCTACATTTTGAAGACAGGAAACGAGATCTATTACGGCGTCTGCCGTATCCTTGCCCGCGCTGAATATATATCTCGCGTTCCGTTACGATCAATTATTTATCTCATCGCGGAGTGATTTATCCGTTTTAAGCTTTCTCGGGGAGTCTCGGTATCGTGCCGCCATTCGATCGGGTGTAAATTACACGTATTGGAAGATACGTATGCACGAAGGATCATGCGTGATCACGTCCGTCCTTTAAGCACGAGCGAGCTCGATCGCTTGGATCGTTTTTACCGCCGTTTGGATTACCTATCCTTGAGCTTTCAACGATTAACATCTCACTCTCCAAACGAGAGTCTTCGAAATAAAATTCGAAAATCATTTAAAAATTTTCTTATATTTACACAAAGTCAGAATGATACTCCTCAGAGACATCGGGTCGGTTTGCATATGTCTATATAGCTCTAGTCGATACTCGAAATCGAACAGAATCTCAAGCAGCTGGCCTTCGATCGACGGCAAGAAGCGGGCAAAAAGAGAGAAATCGACCTCTTCTTAAACGTATGAAACGACACTGAAACGTCTACTAATAAATGGCATTCACTTGACATCTTTCTAGTCTCTCGTCATCATTTCGCATTCATTTAAACATTCGCAGCATAAACGTGCATATCAATGTATGGATAATTAACCGTAGAGAAGCTGCAGCTGCCTCTTTCAAACGTCAATCCCTAAAAACACACTCCAGCGTAACTTGCATCTCGTTCAATAATTTCATTTCGATTCTAACGTTACTTTATAAAATATTTCAATTATTGAAAATTATAGAGAAAAATGATGATAAATTCGTGTGATATTAATCTTTTGATTATTCGAAGTATCACAAGCGGTACATATACTTTTGAATAAAAAAAAAAGAGACTTTTATAATTAAAGAGAATACGTCGCCGAGCAAATATACGTGGGATTTAAATCGCACGAGTCGTCGGAGCGAGAGGGGCAGAGATACTCCCTTCGGGGAGAAACCGAGCCGACGATGTCGCGAGAGCGGAGCGAGTCGAGCGCGAGCACGAATGCGAGAGCGCGAGAGATCCGGTACCGCGAGCGGCGAGTACGAAGCGAGAGGAGAGGCGAAAGACGGAGAAAGGCACGGTTTCTCGTAATGCGAACCGTAGGACGCCAAGCTGTCTGCCGGGACACCGGTATACCCCACTACTTCGATCGCGGCCGTCGCCGCGAAGTAGTAGTAGTGACGGTGCCGGTGCGGCCGCGGTCCCCTTGCAGCGCGGCGGAGACCGTCCCGTGCGTTTCTCTCGTTGGCTCGGTCTGCTGCCATCTAGACACTGTCCTCGCAGACTGAGAGTTCTAGAGATTTCTTAATAAAAAAAATCTTGAAAAGAAAAATTTTTAAAAACAAAAAATATCACACGTGAATTTAAATCTCGCTCCGTTTTGCGAAAATATCAAAGTAAAAGATAATCCAGGAAATCATCGATCAGTGATCAACTTTCTTCAATTCTTTTTTCAAAAGATTTTTATGTATTAGTTCTCTTATTAGTTTCTCTTCCCTGGCTGAATGAAAATTTGTTTAATTTCGCTGAAAACTATAATGGAATGTTATCGATAATGATTATTTTCGAAAAAGATGTCAATCTTCTCGCGAATATTTCTTCGCGCTTCTTCGGTGATGCATCGGCTAACGTTTTTACTTTCTGAATGCGGAATAAAGTTATCGTTAACGTGACCGCAAAGTATGTTAATGTATCTACCTCTCGAGTCACATTATCTTCCCGCGCTCATCCATTACAAGGTTCATTCGTGGTAAATTACAGCGACGCCATATAGGAAGCGGCCTTTCGCGGTCCAAGTTTCTAGAGAATGTCTCTCCATCCCTCTTGATGCCATCTCCACTAGCGATGGCAATGCAACATTTCAGCGTGTGTACATACGCGACGTACGAGTGGAATGAGAAAGAGTTGGTACGGCAGAGATGCGGCCGACAGAGCCGGTTCTGCCCTATATACGCGAGATAGTACGCGCATTCTTTCGCCGATAGAACGACGATCTAGCAATGAAATCGATTATTTTGCTAAAGGATATTCTAAGTAATCCTAAATATTTAAATTAGGAAATTAAGAGCGTTTATATCGAAATGAAAAGAATTGCTGCGCGCATTGACATTTACATCTTCAATATTTAATTTGATACAAACTCGCGTATAAAATGAATCATTTCATTATCTTTTCTTCTTCGCCAGATTGCCGGTCCATCTGGGAAAATCGAATGACGCGGTACCCGTCATTCGATTTTATGAATCGATATGAATTGATAATTTATAATTTTGACAAGCGTGACGTACTTTTGATAATTCAAATATCGACGAAACGTCGACGCAGAATCTCGCTACCGATATAGGAGCACGACTGCTGGCGAATTCCAACGCAACGGGGTTAACGTATCTCTAGAGGCTGACGCGCACAGCCTAGGTACTCTCCGGGGACCGTGTAAATAAATCGCGTGAATCCCTCGGCCCTCCCTCGTCCCTACCACCTCCGACCGCTCGCACGCATCTCCCGGCCGCGTATTCACGCCGCGTGCACGACGCGCAGAAAGACAGAAGGCTCTCTGTTGCGAATGTACACGGTGCATGCTCGATCTAAAACCCGCGGGAGTTCGAACGGTAGAAAGTCTCTCGCCTTGGAGAGCCAGCTCAAGTACAGGGTAGCGAACGCAAAAGGAGTAGTCCCGAGCCCCCTCGTCCTCAAGAATCTTGATAGTAGCGAAAGAGTGACAGGCGTTACATTACGTTTAGAAAGTTATTTGCTCGTTTTATCGTTATTTTTATCTAAAGAACGCCATTTACCATTTCGAAGGCCGTGAACGATTTATCGGTTATCATTTCTGCATCGCTGCAATTCGCCGCAATTGAAATTGAACTTGGCGCGGAGGAGCGACGCGTGCGGTCGCGACGCCGAGGTTCGTTGCACCTCGGTAAAGGTATATATACGCGAAGACGGTATCGGAAAGGGATACGAAGGTACGCGAGCGCGGCGTCGAGGGGATGACGCGGATGATGTTTCGTCTCGAGCACCTTTCTAATTGCGATGCCGCTGCTGCACGGCCCGGCCGTTCGCGCCACAATGTGCGCGCGTTTCGATTCTGATGTTTCGCTTCTCTCACGACGCCTCTCCGCCGACGAAGGCTGCGGCGGAGAGGTTCGTTGCACCCGTTCGCGTGCCGCGGAGACGCGAGAGACGGTCTGCGGCGGACAACGCGCCGTTTTGTACGCGACTCGCGAAATCCAGCCTCTCTATCTTCGTCGCAAATAAATTAATCGGCAATGTCTCAAAGAGAGCATTACCACACACACTCTTGTTGCTCATTGGACACGGAAAATATTCGCTAACATTTAATGTAGCTACATAAAGAGCTGTATGATCGTAGGTGTTGTATTTCAAGGAAAGACGTCGATAAGCTTTAAATATCTCGTTCTACGCGCTTCGCCTTCTGCGTTTTTTTTTTTCGCGAAGGATCGCGTCATTTCTCTTAAGGGAACAGTCCTCTCTCGCGGATTTCTCGGTGTCGCGATTCCTACAACGACGGCGATTACGCACACGTGTATGTGTGTGTGAGTGTGTGCACGCGCATACGCACATGCCTGGCTATCGAAGGAAGGGCGTAAGCGCGCGCAGAGGGTCCGTGGCACACCTGTTGAGCATTCCTTCACGAATGCACGCGCGTGTGAGCCCATCGACGCGGCGCGCGGCTACGTGCGTCACATACGTCACCCGTGTATGTACGCGCGCACGCGGCCCACAGGTGTGCTCATTAATTCCATTGCATTGCCCGATGGTGCGCGCCGCTCCGAGCGCAACGAGGCCGAGAACAGAGGTCCACGTCGATCGCGTACAAAAAAAAAGACAGAATCGAAGAATCGATAGCGGCTGATAAGCGTGTCTGTGGGCGCGAAGGTTTATTCTCTTGTCTACATACAAAAGATGATGAGATATAATACGTATAATAGTATTTTCAAAGGAAGAAAGATTGTATAGGAATTTCTTTGGAAAAAAAAATTTTATATATATATATAATATAGTTTTATAATATAGTAAATTTTATATATATATATGATAAAGAGAAGGAAAATTCATCACACTGTGTTTCACACTTGCTGCAATAAATTGTGTGTTACTTTTATAATAAAAAGAGTTCCTGAAGATTTAATTACTGGATTGCCACAAATTATTAAATAAACCCTTGAGGTTCAAAAAATATTCGAAAAAGTGATAAACCGCGAAAACGTAATGCCGTATGTATGACGCTTGATTTATTAACCATAGAAAAAAAATCATCACCGCTCTTTAATTCTTGTGAACGTGAATTACGTTCACCCGTGAGGCCCGTGTGGTTAGTAATTAATTGAGATATCGGCGGCACACATACACACAAATAGTGTCCATTTAAAATGATAATGTTGCGGCGTGCGACGGGAACCAGTCATGTCCCATCGACGAGAAATATGGTTATTGACTTGACACATGATTGACGTTTACCGGACACTCTTTGTGCGCGAGCGGGTGAATGTATTTTCACGGCGCGAGCTTTATACGACGCTATCCGGCTGTCTTTACGATCGGCCACCATCGTCTCGGTGGTCTTATCTACTAGATGCGATTACTAGACACGCGGTGTAATCGACTGTATGTCGAAAATAAACGGAGAAGTTTCGAGGAAAGATTATGACCGTCCTTTACGAAGGGACTTGAATGTTGTATTTGCTATTTATTATACAGAAAACGAGATTTTTTTGGATATGCACAAAAAGGATATAATTGCTATTTTTTATTTAGTGTCTATCTATTAAGTAGATATATTTTATATGGAAGGAAAATCGAAAATTTAACTTTTGATTTAACAGCGGCGGACTCTACGTCAAACGAATGACCGCACGCGGATCAAACCTCTATATGCGTATGCTAATATTTGTGCAATGGCCTTAATGCGGTGGCGTTTCTACTTTGCCAACCTTGAATCACTTTTAACAATAAAGTCACGCAGGGACGAACGTGAATCCTGTTTCATCAGGCGCGCGCGATCTTCGGGTGGCGTGAATTTTAATTAACGGAAGTCAAATAACTCGCACGGAGGGATCACCGATACGGTTAATGAAATTTATGAAATACATCGACATGTTCTCCATTCTTTTAACGCGTGAAAGATCTCTCTTCCCAGCGAAACCTGAGACTCGCTGTCTCGAACGCAGGGTGATACAGCGACCCGGTATCAGGAGGTAACATCATCGTTGCTAATTACAGACGCACACGGCGCAAGAGGAGCCTGAGGCGGTTGGGAGATAAATCGATTCCCCGTCGGAGATCTCCCGACGAGGCTCCGCGATCTCGCGACGGGCGAGGACGCCGCAAGTGCGTCTCTCTCCCGTGAAAAATTTCGCGTTCGATTAATGGGCCGAGCGGAGTGTCATGCCGATCGGAATCGCTTAGCATTTAATCATCGCGCGAACGCACAAAGGTCGGTAAAGGCCAATAGAACCGTCCTTATATAATTATCGCGAGTGGGATTGACGTCATCAATTTTACCACGGTGCCGCCGCCGCCGCCGCCTGCTCTTCGCGACGACGACGATGAGCAACAAAGCGATTTCGCCTTTCCTCTCTGTTTCCACGAAAATAATTGGCGATTGCTTCGGTGGCCGCCCCGTCATGGATCAAGTCCTCCGAATTCTCTCCTTTAGTCCTGTTGGAGGCATTTTTCTACGTAGCACGGTCTGACCTCTCCGATCTTGCCGGAACGAATGCTTAATGACGCACGTTGCGTTAACGATCGGATACGTGCTAAGTGACGATTATGTAGTATAGATGGATCATTAGCCAGTCCACAGGAATACGTCTTTAGAAAGGAAACACGTTTTTATCCGTGCCAGTCGTGAGTGAAATAATTGTCTGTGAACTTTGCACTATTAAACCACACGTGCGATTCTACGTGAAAATAACAAATAAAATTATGGTATAATATATAGTTACTAACAGATATAAATCATCCGTGCAAATGTAGATTTCTGATCGTGTCTTAGTTATATTGCTCGTACAGTTAATCGCCCTAGTCGATAATGATACCTTCGTGACATTTCGTTCAGAGAAATCCTCAGGCGGTAGGTGCTTACGTATGGTAGTTACATAATGTAACGCCGCCATGATTCTTACGCAGGGTGGTCCAGATTCAAGTACATCCCCCTTCCTTCACGACGAGCAACTTCCCTTCCATCGCGAATCCCTCGCAACGTCATTGACACTTTCGTTATCGATGAAAAAAAGACGAACTTGACTGAACTGCGGGACCACCCGGCGTAGGAAAACATCACGGCGCCCTCGGCTAAGGGAGGGGGAGAGGGGGAGGTCAAAAGATCGTCCGCCCCTTTAATAATATGTTTTTCATCGAGAAAAATCATTCGCGGCGATACCGTCGGCACACCGCTCCGGGTGCGTATCGGGGGCCCGAATCACGCTCGGAGGGAACACGACGGCGGCGGTGGGCCCTTTGCATACACGCGCGCATTATTACTCACGTACACAAACGCGCGCGCACGCACGCACGCGGGATGGTAGGCAGGTAGGTCCGCGGACGTCAAAGAGATCGGCGGGGGCCCCGGAGAGAAGGAGAGTGCCTCGTTGCCGCTTGATTTACGGTCCGCCTCGTCCTTTTTTTTTCCTTCCCTTCTTTCCTGGAGGCCCCCTCGTTCCGCCGCCCGCTCAGTATTTTCGTCTCCGTTCTTCTGCGCCTCTCTCTCTCTTCTTCTTCTCCTTCCGAGCGTATATAGCGTGTGTGTAGCACACGTATCGCATGGCATATGTTATGTACATGGTATACCGACGGCGGCGGCGGCGGCGGCGGCGGCCGACCGCCTAATTAGAGGGCCCGCCCCTCTCGCCTTCTCGTTCGGTTGCCTCGACATCTTGATCTCTCCTTCTCGTTTTTCTCGCTCCCCTTCTCGTCCTCCCTCATCGTCCGCGCGCACATACGCGTGTAAAAACCACAATCCGGCCACGCACAGGCTGGTGCGCGCGTGCGTCTCGCCGCGTGCGGCACGCGTGTGTGCGTCCGCGTCCGCGTTGAACGAGCGGTCGTATCACGGCGCGCTTTCTTTCGCCGATCTGCGTGCATCGCAGGTACGGACCAAGTCCGTTATATTAGGTAATCTAGAAAGCTCATGCAATTTCGATTATAGATTGTTTTACAATGCTGAGATAGCTGATTCCAAAGCGACCGGAGCTGGTAGAAGGAATACAAAGTCGAATGCGAGTTGCATACCGCATGATGAATGATTATTGTATTCACGGCCGTTAAATTTCCGCAGTAATTGCAGAATAATTACTCAGTGATTACTAGAATAAGCGTACCTTTTATTATATAAACGATAGTTTGTCTCTTATAAGAAATATCAATCAGCATTTTCTTAAAAGGCAATAATTCTGCGCTATCGTGATGTATAACCCGCACGGACCTTGCGGGCATCATTATTTCATCAAACGATCCCGAAGTGCGATTAAAACGAACGGATTATTATGCCGCAAAAATGCATCTCCGGATACATACACTTCCAAGACCCCGACTCGCCACTGACTCGATTTTCGATGCGTAAATTTCGCATCCCAATGACAGGCTTTTCGAGAGATATCTCCGACGGTTATCTCCCGGCTCTGGAATGATTCCGCCGGCTGTGCCCACCGTGCCGCGAGTCATTACCGTTCAACGATGTACGAGCGCGCGGATCCAGCGTAGGATGCGCGGTGTACACCGCTCGTATACACCGGGCTACATAGTGTCCGTCGTGTGTATATGCCTGCGCGCGTCCATACGTATCACAAACGAGGCGATCGCGCGGTCTCACGGGGGCCTTACGGCGGGGCGAAGAGGCCCCCTCGCGAGAGCCCGTCCGGCAACTCCTCACGGGATTGAGTCATCCGGCACGAGAAAAGGACCACCTGGCGAGGAGAGCTATATATCTAACGATACCGCCGCGCGGCTCCTCGGGCTTCCCCTCTCCTCCTCTCCCCCTCGTTGTCCTTCTCGCGGGGTCCAATCGGGCCCCCGCTCGTTTCCCGTCGTTGCCCTCGATGAGAGAGCGTGTAGGACACGCGGACGCTCTCCGTCTTCTCCCCCGAGGGACCCCGAGAACGCGTTTCGGTAATTGCACGCGTTTCGCCGCTTCTTCTTATCCTCCTTGCCGCGGTACTTTTTTGCGGAAGGCCCCACCGGCGTGTACGGTGACTTTTTAAAGTCGTCGCTCTTTCGGCGTACGCTGTTTATCCCGCTTTTATGTTCCTTCCGAGGTAATGACGGGCCCGCATGCGTATACTTCTACCTGAGGCACCACCGATTCTCTTAATGTCATCGCGATGACGAGCAAGGTCCGCTCCGCGAAGCGCAGGTCGTTGACACTAGCCGGAGCGATCGGGGATTCAGATTAGATTCGGCGCGACTGTTCCGGATTTCTGGGACCGACACGGTACAAAGGGACCTGTGCACCCTCGAAAATCGTCTTTTGCATTCCGAATTCTAAACAGAATGAAAGAGATTCACCGAACAAAGAATCACGTTTTTTCAAGGATTTATCTGTCAGACTGAATGCCTAATTCCATGTCGCGATTTATAATGTGCGCTAATTAGATAGATGCCGCACGAGCACAAGAAAACAGAGAATTATTTTAGAATAATATAGAGTAGATCTTTAATATATTTGTAAAAAAAAATCCCGATTTATAGTCGACTAACAAATCCGTTTATTCAACTAACTTTATATCTGAGCTGAAGTTCTCGAGGACAGCGTGATCGTAGCTGAACACCCTATATACTATGCGCAAACGAGCCGCCGCGGGGCAGAGTGCCGAAGCGAGCGTGTGGCTTTTTGCCAAAGGAGCCTCGCAGATTGCACACCTGTGCGTGGTTGAGCCGAGGAAAGACCTCACCTATCGAGCAACTGGTCTCCATTGACTTTTTCTTCCCCTCGCGCACCCCTCGGCACGCTTTCGTGCTCTTTCTCTCTTTTCCTCTTTCCATACCTGTCCGCCTCGCCGTGCCACCCTCTGCGTATTTTACCTTCCTTTATGTATGGCATACGCGCATAAGATGCATACGTTGTGCGTCATAATCAAATCTCAAATGGCATCTATAAAAGGGACGGACTTGTCTAGAATATCGATTTGCAATACCGCGAATGCAATCTTGCCCGTTCCTCGAGCTTTATAGATTATTTCTCGATTATATCTATAATTGTATACTTTTAAATTTTATTTGTATTATTAATTTAAACATACTAAAGAAGATATGTCGTTTCAGAATAACTAGCCACGTTTACAAAAAGTATTAGACAAAATAAGAAATGTCGAATAGGACTATTGATAATATTTATTAATATTAAAATTTATTTTTCACTAATATTTTATGCTGCGATAATAAATAAAGGATGATTGATTTTTATTTTATTATTTGATATTTTGATTTGGTTTTGCGTCATGGAGCGATATTGCGGAACGATTATTAATTCTCATTCGGATTATACGCGTATAATCTCTATACGGGGAGCGGAATACGTATGACTTGCACTGACCCGATCTCTGTGTTACGCCCACAGGCCGTTCGATCTAAATATAGCGACGATTTTTCGCGAGAGACGCAATCGAGACGTTGCTATATCGACGCGACGCAACGATTCTGCGAGCCTTTTGCGAAACGCATTTCTAACGTATATCATAATTAACTGCAGTCGTCTCGATTTTTCAAGAAGACTAAAAAAAAATGCCTTTTGTAAATCGGCGCATATTTCAGTAATGATTAGATTATTTCAAAAGTTAATTAATTCAAAAATTTAATTACAGTTTGTTCACAAAAACTGTTAAGTAACTTATACATATTTGTATAAGTATTACAAAAGCTAGAATATTATAATAGAGATTATAAGTTTTTATATAAAGTTTTCGTCAAAACCTCGAGCTTCTGATGAAAATTTTACCCCTGCAAAACGTTGCTGATTTTCGAACAAACAAGTGGTTAAGGGATTCTGTCTCACTTTATTAGCCGCTAACCGATTCTGCCCTGTAAATTACGATGAACACGTTGCAACGCGTTATCGTTGCAGCGATATCTTCGTAAGCGTCGCGTACGCGCGCTACATCGGCTGGTTAAAAAGCGCCATTACTTACACGTCGGGACCCTTACGGAACGGCCGGTTCCTACGCTGTCCGCCGGTGCAAAATATAATGTAATCTGCCTGTAAGTAAGTCGAATGTTTCGCCTCGTGAGATCGGGGCCCAACCGGAGCCCTATGCACACACGCTGTACCGTTTTTTTTAAAGCCGGCTCAATTACCGTCCCGCGGCCCGGCGGTATCAGAGGCGAGAGCGACGGTTCGCGGCGCATATATCGGTGCACTTTATGCCCCTGTGTGGTCCGGTTGTCAATGCGCCAGAGGAAATTTAAGATAAGAGGCCCCACGGGCTTAAATTCGGCCGGGCGGGGTGGAAGGGGGGGGGGGGACGTCCGTCGCCATTACCGGAATCGGGGCCAAGCGGAGAGTTAAGTCCCCATACCTTAAAATGTACCGGTGCAACTGGGTCTAATTTATGATGTCTTTACGCGCCCTGCACGTCAGACCCCCAGATTTTTTCACACGCGTTCATCCCGATCGGTCCCTCACCGAAGACGAAACAAGAGCTGCGATAAGGATAACGGAGAAGACTTATGAACGCGACGGGTTTTTATGGATCCTTTCGATCCTCTTTCATTAAAGACGAAAAATTCGCCAATTTAAAAAGTACACATTAAACATCTTGTTTAAATGTGTTAATTGTGCGAAATTTCAGGACATTTTAAATTATGTCGTTCAATGGACAATTTGTAACTCACGTTTAATACGAAAATTACTATCGATTCTTACTCCATAATGAAATTTCAATTCTATATAAATGCGAAAAATATTGCATCTACTCGTCAAGATTTATTTTGAAATACGTGAACTTGTGTGAAATATTTATTTCCTATCACTATTTCATACGCCAGAGAAATTCGAGATCATATTAATATTTTAAGAGATACGGAATGCAATTAAATTAATTAAACAGAAATACTCTGCGCGCACACTCGTGACATGCACTCACTTTCACCTTATCCAGAACGCCTGGCAATTCTAGTTAAGCCGTTGCTATTACGCGATGGTTGCAGAGACTGACGGCGGATTCGAGCCCAACGAAATCAATTAAGTAGCAACGAGGGGGAGATACTCTGGCTCTCTTTGATACGATGCCGCTGATCGCGGTTCACACCGGATACGTTCTGAGAAAGCCGATCCTCGAAGAGAAACGAGACAGATCTCGGAACATGTCCATTCTTTTCTGCAGAGACAAGCACTCGCCTTTGGAAATCCATACGAGAGTAAAGAAAAAGAGAGAGAGAGAGAGGGAGGGGGGAGAGAAAACGGAAGAGAGTGAGAGGAGAGTCTTAACGATCTCGGGATGCGGGCGACTTTGGGGGCAAATTATCGGCCTGCGGCCAATTACCAGGTGGAAGCGCCGATATATAGAGGAGAGTGGTTGCCGGAGAGTTCCGAGAATCGTCCTGGCGGCTAAAAATAAGATCCCACCCGGGAGCGGTGATTATGTTCCGAAAAAAGAAGAACCGGGCGAAACGGTCGCTCTCGTGTGTGCAGGTGGCGGGTGGGATGAGAGAGGTGGGACGAGCCGCGGATGGTACGATGATACGGGCGAGGAGGGAAAAAGAGAGATGCAGGGGAAGGAAGAGAGGCGAAAAGAAAGAGAGTGAGAAAGGAAGGCCCCCCCTCGTGGTGGATCATGCGCTGGGGCCTCAGTTAATGAAGTTGTCGGTTGAGGACGTTTACAGGTAGAGACTACCTGCGTGTGGTCCATTCACAGTGACTGCTGCAGGACTGGTTAAGAGTTGCTTTACATCTCAACCTGTATGTGTGTGCGTGTGTATGTGCAGGTCGGGCCGGCCGGCCGGCCGGCCAGTCAATCGAAGGAGAAGGAAGAAGAAGAGATGGAGAGCGAGAAGGTGATGGGGTATATTGGTATATCCGAAGGCGTCGTTACATATACGAGTGATCTCGCGCTCTCGACGAACGGTCACGCCGGCGACGTCGAATCGCAAAGTCTCGAAAACCCTCCGCTTTCTGAGAATCGTATTTTTCAAGATTTCAAAACTTTTCAAAAATGTATGGTGTGAAGAGAACTACAATTGAAAGACAGGACAGGTATAGAAAAGAATTCTTTGGAAAGGCTAGAAAAGCCTCTCAAGGGGCACGCGCTACACTAATCTGCTTGACAATTTATTACCTACGCGTTCCACAAACATCAGGGGGCCAGATTTTAGACCGATTTATTCTTTGTAAAGAAAACTGCTGCTAAAAAGCGTGAAAAAGCGTTGGCCTTATTTCACTAAAAGCTATTTTCGTGGGCGAACATGTCTATTATTAGAAAGAATTGAAAGTAATAAATTTATATACGCATTTTTGATATATGCTACGAATCTTAAGCAAATAATTTCAACTGCGCGAAAAGTATTTAGGATACATTTGTCATAGCGTGTGAATGCTTCTCATGCTTTCGTTGTCATTATCGTGCTAATTTAATTTCGTTGATATCTTTCAGTCTAATCTTTTATTAACGAAAATGTGAATTAACTTTTAATTAGTCGCGTTCATTAACTCCAATTAATTTTAAATAAGTTTGTAACAACATCATCCATCCGGGAAGTATGTATGAAGAATGTATGAAAAATGTGATAATTAAGTCAACATTATTACGATATCTTTTTAAATAATAGCTGCATAAATTAAATGTCATCATATGGGGATTAATAAAAAGATAATCGATCGAATACGATGACATTAATCGTGAAAAAACGTTAATAATTAATATTGTAATTGATGAATATTGAATATCGATCATATCTACAATTTAAACTTTTGGAGATATTAATTGTGCCTGATTCTGTATAATAAATATTATATATATATAATTTTGTATAAATTTTTATTCAAGAAATGACTAAGAGATCAGTTTATTTGTGGCTTTCCAAATCGATAATATTCATATTTTATTGTTAAGAAACTTTTCAAAGGTCTCGTAAGCTCGTACAAATTTTGGTACAAGCAATTATATACAATAATATAAGCAAATTATAAATGCTTAGAATAATGATGAATCATAAAATCGTAAATAAAATTTCATATGGCATTAAACAAATGGAACGCATATTTTTCCTATTATCTATTAGTAATCCAAATAAACCGGACACAGGTGTGTAGGAGCAAATAATGCGATCTTTATAAATCTTTATAAAAAAAAACGGAATTATTGGCGGCTGGCGCCAATAAGCAAGTTGTAATTGACGTGGAAACTTCTTTCTATTGTATTTTAGAGTAGTTAGTACCTGATTCGTAACGAGTATAAAATATTTTAATCTAAATAGAGGTAATATTTTTATCGAATTACAACGAGTCCGAAAATATTTGTTTTCCATTTTTGCAAATCGCTTTTAAATATCGCATTTAGAAAAATGAAGACTGTGACTAATAACTTTACGTTTTTTCTTTTACAGATGATGCATCGGCAGCAGAATACCCAATCATCATCTAACGACGATTTCGCAATGTATCCGTCGGCCGCGTATCATTCCTCATGTTCGACGCTTCTGTCGTCAACGTCGACATCGACGTCGTCGAGGTCGTCGTCCACGGGATCGTCCTGTCCCTTGCTGATATCCGTCCTCACATGGTCGTTGACGCTGCTGTTGATCTCGTCCTGCATCGGCCTGGGCGCGGACGCCGCCACCCTTAGTGGCCATCCTCTGGGCAAAAGGTCGTTCTTCGACATCCAGTGCAAGGGCGTGTATGACAAGAGCATCTTCGCCCGTCTGGACCGCATCTGCGAAGACTGTTACAACCTCTTCCGGGAACCGCAATTGCACATGCTTTGCAAGTACGTTTAATTATCCACAATGACTAGATACTTTCGTGGACCGACGGTCGGCAGTCGGAGACCGCGCGTGCTGCTGCTGTTGTTCCATTGTTGCGTGGCGATTTAGAGCGCAAGTCAATAGAAGATGAGGTATTCGCAATCGTTTGCGATGACGCGATTGATAGAAACACGTTGATTTACATAAGGAAGAATTTATGAGCTATCAGTTGAATGCAATAAATTTTCTATTTGTTTGAAATTAATTGGGAATGACAATGAGACTAGTTGGTAATTTCAATTTGAGGTTTTCGTTCATGAGAAATAAGCTGCTAAAATATTCGAGCGAAAGATTGAGATGGTAAAATTTGTGTCTTGACTTTATACAAAAGACTTTTATATTTTTACTATCACATTTTACTTGTCACATTTAATATTATATGTATATATCAGTAGTAGTAGCAATCCCAATGTCTTATTTTTGAATATTATGGAATTATTTTGTTTAAAACGCACATTTAATTAGCAGTTTGTTTTTGGAGATTAATTAATAATCTTCGCTCTTTTATAATTAACTCGTAAGCTCGATTTGAGAGTTGGGGACGCGCTTGTTTTTTTTTTTTATCATGAACAAAAGTTTTACGATCTCGGAGAGAAGTTAAATTAGTGAATGCATATTTTATGTTTAATTGAGGATTTCTATGCGGGAATGGATGCGAAGGGGAAAAATCGAGTATAAGTATTCCAGAGCAATTTCATCTTGTATATAATACACAAGATCTCGCGAGCTGACGGTAAAAATGCAACGGTAGCGCAATGGCGCTAACCTGAGACAAATCTTATGAGTGCTGACGGGGCAACTGATTTCGCGAACGAGTTCCGCCGCGTAATTTCCACCTTGAAAAATGTTGGCGGTGAACAACGGCCAAGGTGGACGCACGGATATGTACCTTTGTGTATCACTTTGCGGCGCACACGTGCTTCGCTCTCGGTACCGTCGCGCGAGCATACATGCATTCACACACGTGCGCGTGTTCGCCATACGTCGGCACGCGTATCGAAATGAAATGAGAGATTTCTCTTCTATTTATAGCTCGTGCGAGCGAATACCAACGCACATCCGCTGCTACCTGCCGTTTGTGCCGAGCCGCGTTAAGCCGCTTAACGGCCGTCTCAAAAGAGCTATTGTGTGACGAGCGTGCGGGATCAACGTGAAAAAGGGATGAACTGACGGGCTCGAATGCACATAACGGCATGTAGGGCTAAATTTAGGAAAATTCCGCCTTGCCGAGATGCGAAATGATGGAATAGGACAGATACATCGGTGAACTGTTACTTTAAGAAGATTAGTGGAATAATCTGATCTTTCCGCCGAGCGAAAATAATTTTCGCAGGCGCTTTTACTTTCTGAAAGTAGAGATTAACGGAATTTTGGAATACATTGGAATTATGCGAAAGAGAACTAATAAGAAAAAACAAAAGTTATTATTAATGCCAAAATTAATTATATGTTCAAAATTTGTAAAATTTTTTGTATAAAATCTTAAAATTTTGCATCTTAAATTATTTATCGTATGATCGATGCATCTGCTTTATTTACAAAGTTTATTAATAATATCATTCTAATTGTAAAAGAAATGGATTTATTCTCTTGCGAGATGTTTTTCAGGGTTTTCGAACTACGAGCTGCTGTCTACGAATGCAATTTACGTTAACGTAATTCATTGTATTTTTTTTTAACTCTCTGCAGGAAGGAATGTTTCACCACGGACTACTTCAAAGGATGCTTAGACGTTCTGCTGCTAACGGATGAGGTCGGAAAGATCCAAATGTGGATCAAGCAACTCCATGGAGCTGATCCCGGGGTTTAGGTAGCCTTTTCTTTTTAGTTTATGATTTCTCCTTTTGTGCCCCCTTTCTTTTCTCTCCGCTTTTCGCAAATATAAAGAACTAACTGTGTCCGCTTGCTCTTCCATTATCCTTCCTCGTCTACTCTTATCCCGATATACGTCCACCCGTCGGAAACTCCGATTTGTTCACGCGATCTTTGCGTATGTCGAATGTACGTAAATATCTTGTAATATTCGTAATGTTAAGTTTGCCGAAAAATTGATGCGTTTTTCGATTACACGATGCGAGTAAATGACGAGCGTATAAAAATCGCGATTAATTGAGAGATCGAGTTTATCATTCGCAGCGGTGTTTGGATCGAAAATCATATACAAATGCTTCAAAAATTGATAATAAGCGACGATTATCTATTAACAGCATAATTAAATAACGTGTTTGCCGATTTAAATACATTGTCGAATGTATTAACAGTTTGTACAGGAGAGATTGAAATGTGAACAAGAAATAGACATCGCGGGGTTGACTGAGTTTCTATATACTTATGCCTTATTTTAATATATTTGTTATTCCCTTTGCCATTATTTTCAATTATATTTTTGTTGCGTTTTGACAACATCCCCTGGACAAATATCCACGCGTATTATAGTATCTTCGCACCGAGATAATGAGTATGAGACATTAGGTAATTTTATGCAAGAGAGAAAGAAAGAGAGAAAAGAGAAAGATTTTATACGGGCGAGTAATGCTGCAATAGAAATAAAAAACAAAGTGTTGGAATTTATCACAATCGAAATTACGAAGAAATTTTGCCTCCTTTTTAGAAATATTATCTATCAAAATAAATTTTGGACAATACAAAAAATAAATACCTATTGTAATCTCCATTCTGTTACTTAT
The DNA here is from genome assembly GCA_021460005.1 of Tetramorium alpestre. Classification (NCBI taxonomy): domain Eukaryota; kingdom Metazoa; phylum Arthropoda; class Insecta; order Hymenoptera; family Formicidae; genus Tetramorium; species Tetramorium alpestre. The sequence continues at coordinate 201,077 of JAJVSH010000157.1, read as the reverse complement.
ATTTATAATTTAATTTGATAAAATGCAGCATTGCTGGCGATATAATATATAGCATCATCTCGTACATTCTGATTTCACATTATCCACCTTCGACGTGTCTTTTGTCGTCTTTTTGGGAACAACTCTTTTTCGACTGTTTTTGGCAACGAGTTTGCAAACGAATGTTTTACATTTTGATCAATTTTTGCGCTTCGTCGATCTTTTTTTCAGGACAATGATAAGGTGGCAGATCGACGTACGAATAATTTTTTTTTAGGTGGCGATGCCTGCGATTTTGTACTGTTTGACATTTTTGAATATTTTTGTGATTTTTTTTTTTTTTTTTCAAAGCGAATCAATTCGCATTCTACTCGTGCGTATATAAATTCTCTAGAGTACGAAACAATCGATACCTTCCTACATGTATTTTGATGCCTACATACTAACAATTATTAACTCACAGACTTGTTCGCCTAAATGTGCATATCAATAACATTGAATTGCACATAAAATTTTCAAGCGTTCGACTTTTAAATATTGTAAAAAATTTACTGTTTTTCAAAATTTATAAAAAAAAGATATGTTTTAAATATTTGCGACTTGCGAGTATTATAAAAAAAATTTTTAATTTTTATTGCTTTTCAAAATTTATAAATGAAGACATGTTATAAATATGTGACTATCAAAATCTTTTTAATTTAAATTAATTTAATATTTCCACATGACAAAAGTTTTTGTTCTATTTACAAATCTATCGAAAAAAATCGCAAACAAGTCTGATCCGAATGTATCATGCCTGATAACCAACGCTTCGGTGATTATTCGGTATTCAACAGAATGAACTAATCAATCTTTCTGTTCTCGATCTTTGTCCCCGCCGCAGGCAAGACTGCTTCAGCACACAATACTTCACGAGCTGCATCCAAGCGCTGCTGCTTGAGGACGAGAAGGATAGATTGCAGGAGATGGTCCAGTACCTAGGTCGCTAGAAGTAAACGGGACATGGTCGGAGCAACGACGCGCCGCACCACGAAGGAGACACATCACACAGTACAGACATTTTCATACGTACACACACACACACACGCACGCACACACATACATAAAAATACGTGCAAATACACATCACATACATAAGACCAAGAAGGAGATCGATGCAAAGATCGCGGTCTCGAAAAGGACTACAAGGAGGACGAAGAGAAGGGCTTCGACGCCGTTGATCGTCGTCGTTCCGCGAACTTCGAGGAGTTTGGAGCTTTACGGGATACAATTCGATACCATTCTTCACTGGAAGAGAGAACGGATGGGAAGGATTCAAATATAACGTTGGAGAACGCTAAACGCGCGTGTCAATCTTCGAATTCCGAAGAAATCATTAGGACCTTTGTTGGAGTCACAGGACAGTTTCATCTGGAGATTGTCGATTGCGGATGACCTGGAGAACGATACGGTAGTACTTATGACGTCTATGAGGTTCAGGAAGACTCGCGGAGGAAAATTCGCGGTCACATCTGGAAGCGATTAGTCTGTCGACTCGAGACGTGGTTTCGGTGTCCGCGTAATAACAAAGGGATATCGTGAACGTCGTTCTGTTTTAATATCGGCGAGTACTCGCGGTGCGATGAGAGTATATACAATTGAGAGAATTCGCAGGGAGACCGGAAGNGNGACGGCGATCCTCTTCGCGGTGAGTCGCGTTGTTGCTTGACACGATGAAGAACGAAGTTACTCAATAATATACTAAATAACGAGCCACNGGNGAAGCGAAACGGTACGATTTGCGCCATACAAGTAAACACACACAGCGAATCCATACGAATTCTAGTCGATAAAATATCTGCGCTCTCGCGCACCACGCCACTCGTTTTTATTTGATAATTATTATATCGTCATCATTCATCACTACGTAGTAATAACGGTAATCTATATTATTATTATTATTATATTATTATTCTTTACGTCTCGATTACTTTTACGACTCGATTATATTTTTATTATTATATCGCCATCCTTCATCCGTTTGTTGTTTAGTTAACGATTGAGCCTTTAAATCGTTTGTAGGGAACGTGCGCGCGATAAACGAAGACAGTGTCGGTAGTTAGTACATCGCGTAACACACACAGATATACAATACATATTAACGTCCTAAGGCATACGAAAAGAAAATTAAAAATAAATTTGGCTGGAATTTGGCGAATTTTAGGAAGACAAGACTTTTACATTCGGCTAAGTATTTTAAAGCAAACATTAAGGAATATACATCAAAGGTTCGCTCAAACCGACCGCATTTTTATTATTATTAATATTATATTACGTCAGTAAGTAGTAGAATTATTGTTGTTATTATTGCAATTTATATGACGACGTCTTCGCCGGGGTGAACGCACTGGGCGGCACGGTGGAAGAGACGCTGGCAATGTCCAACGGTATTCAATCATACGCGAGTCGAATACGCGCGTGCACGCTGCACGCATGAGCATTCTCAAAAGAGAAAGAGAAAGAGAGAGAGAGAGAGAGAGGCAGAAAGAGGTCTTCCTGTAATTTAATTTATTTACGCATAACTTGCGATGGAGAGCGTCTTCTCCCTGTGCCTGTCCGGCCGCGCGCGGCCGGAGTCGCGCACGAAACGCGTAGTATTTATTTATTTTTTCACGTTCTTAAGTTATGTTTAAGCGACACGTAGCGAAAAGCAAAAGTATTAGCGCGCGTACCTAACCGAGGGAGCGATGTTCGCGGGCGCGGCGGATTACGACGCGCGTCCTCAAACCCACGTCCAATTGGATGATTGCCCGAGTGTACGATATGCAAAACAATCCCGGGGGAAAGTCAGTCCGACCAGGGACTAATGGTCCCTGAAGAAGCCAAGGAAAATACAAAAGAACTGTACACTGGGAATCGGCCTCGCGGGACGAAAGGGACAGATTTTTTAAATAGCTCGACAGAATTGTTAAAATTTGAAAGAATAACAACTGATTTTGTGAATCAACTTCGATTTCAAAATGAATAAACATCAAGTTTACGATGACATACGAAGCTTATGTCTTTCTAATTTTGTCTTTTCAAAAAATTTTCGAAAAAAGAAGATTGATCGAACGAAAATTAAGACTGATCAACATTGATGAAACTGATCCTAAAAGTCTCAAAGTTTTGATTCTCCTGATTGTCTCTTGATTTCGAGGATGCGTTTCACGAAAATCTCGCCGTGCCTTGCGACATCGCCACTCTGATCGAGAGAATTACATTCCAAAATCAGTATTGAAATCATTCCGTCTCCGCGATCGTCAGGTACGGTCTTCGAGAGCTCGGACACTTCGAGGCAAAGTTCAAATTTATATAAAATAACTGCTCCGTCATACATTCCATTTACTTTACATTCACTCACTTGCATTTACTTTACATTCATTTGTCGCGAAGACAAAGGTTAAGGTTAACAAATTCGAATAATAATATTTATGTTAAAAGTTTCGGCAGAGGAAGAGATTGAGACACCGTCATATTACTTATTCAGCATTATGTTATCTCCGTAGGAGATAATTTCATAATCGCATTGTTCTTTTTTTTTACCACGGTCTTCACGTAATTCATTTAAGGTATCAAATTCACAAGTTTGACTCATGCATTGCGAAGTGTTTTCTCCGAAGCCGAACTGATACCCGAGCACGCGCGTTCTACGACGCACTAGAAAATCAGCATTTTTTTAATTTATATTTACAACGTAAAAGCGTCACCCGAATGATGCAATTATGCGCAGCAGCGTCGTAGACAGGTGGAATTTTTAACGTTATCATCGATATACTCGCAAAACATGCGAAAAGCGCATCGCGCAGAAGTATTTCTCACAATCTCACGGGTATCTCGTCGCGCCTCGGCAGATGTATTCGTACACGTGAATACTGTGCTCAGAGTCGCGCCGTGCGAAAGAATCTCTGGGAAGGAATACGGGTGCAGGGAATTTTTCGGGAGGATGAGAATACGCCGCAAACGCGAGCGATCCTCGTGAGAGGAAACGTCGTCGACCGGCGAAATGGGCTCGCGTTCGCGAGCGTTAATCCGCCGCTTCCCGCTTCGCACCTGTCGACGCGAGCTGCAAGCTGCGACCGCGCGCGATCGGCCCTCCGTCGAGTCGCGCGCGGGAATGCACGCGTGCGGATACAGTTTTTTTTTTCAGCTTTTTCTCGTTCTTTTTTTTTTTAGTTCTTTTTTCTTTCGATATGAATGAGCGGACGATACGTGTACGATTCTTACGAGACACACCGACTTTCGCTAGGATAATTTCTGTTNACGTTTCGCAAACGACGGCAACGACACGCGCGCGTGAGATATTTTTATCTACGCGGCACGTACAGAGATACACGCGAGAACAGGGGACACGGGTGTAGTACATACACGCGGCCGGAGGTATACGTAGGGGAAATACTCGTATATATGCAGATATATACGCAGATATATATATATATATATATACAATATACTCAGACACACATTTTACACGCGACTAAATTCGAGAAGGAAGATGAGAAAGGGCTGAGGAATCGTATCCTATCCAATTAAAGTAAAATTATATTATATATACATATAATATGTAATGTGTATACACCGCATTTCGTATATGCATTTCGTGGATGCGTATGACGCGCGATATTGTATGTATATGGACAGAGATGTGTACAATGAGTACGATTAACGACACGGATATTCCAAGTCTATTCTTGCGTGAATAAACGGGTGAATCAAAAGCCAATATTACAGATTTGATGTTGATTTTACCCTTGTAAAACTTCACATTTCCTTCCTTCTTCCCTTTCTCTCCCTGCCTTGTTGTCGCATCAGTATTTTTATTTTCATATTACGAATACTTAATTTTTATGTTATACATTTACATATCTCATTTTTTATTCGTCATATTTTTAAATGTATTGAATTTAATAATTAAATTATAATA